>VZRX01014241.1:0-63259 GCA_013398075.1 Notiomystis cincta
GGTGCTGAGGTAGCTCCTGTCCTCCACCCTCTGTGGCTTTTTGGGCCTGCACTGGACTTCCTGGCTCGAGTCACCTGGGGTGGGGGTCAGAAGCAGCCCCAGTGTTTGGCTCTCGTCTGGAGGGCTCCAGTATCCTTTTGGCTACTTGCTGTTTTCCAGACTTCATTTCCCTGGATTTTGATGAGGAAAGCATGATCCCAAGCGTGATCTGCTTGGAGACCCCCAGGGAGACACCAACCATTCATTGCCTTTTCTGTGTGGTTGGCCCATTTATGGACACATGATTTGTTCAGCAGGGAAAGCAGTCACAGCCAACAAACACAATATTATTTTCTTCTCTTGCTTCCAGTTTTTTTTAAACCCAGTAGGCATAGAGTGAGGCCTTGGAGAACACCTGATTTTTGTTTTAACCAGGTAGCCAAGACGACAAACTTAAAAAGAATAACTGAAAAGACAGCAGCATCTCACTAATCATCTTACTTGGGGAATTTAAAGGAAAATGTTGTTCCCAGTAACTGACTGGTTTTCAAGACAGCAACAAGTGAAGGGAAGAATTCCATCTAATATTGTTTATGTTGTTCTTTTGGAGTCTGATAACTATGAGAACATTCAAAATAGGTAAATTAATATCACTTAGGTAAAATACCTGACCATTGAGTCAGCTTTTTTCTTTCTGTGTTTCTCACAATTCCTTTACAGATGAGTCATTCCTTTCTTTTCATCTGGCAGATAAGAACAAGGCACAGGGAAAGGCTGATGGGACAGAGAAATGAGTTTAATTATTTTGAGCCCCAGCCTACTATCCTCACTAAAGCAGCTCTAGGAATTCGGCTGACCTAAAAATAATTCAGATTTGTTGTTTAAATAGATGTACTCTGATATGATGAAATGAGGTACCTTCTCTATTTTAGTACTTGTAGAGTATCAGCAACTTTTACACTTTCAGAAATCAATATGTCTGCACATTGGCTCTGTAACAGAGATTGGATTTCATGAATTTATTCTGTAAAAATGAGATTGATGTGCTTGTTGATATGTACGAAAAATGATGGTTTACTTAGAGAGTCGCGGATGAGGTGAAAGAACAGCAGACATTTACAAAACATGGAAATTGTTTCCTTCACGTATTATTACTCTCTCTATAGTTTTGAACAAAGTGCTGCTGTTTTTCAGTCACTGTCTTACCCACACAAGTAATGTGTCTCTAAAGGTACTTTCCCCTGGGAAAGCAACATTCCTTGTGCTTTCACAGTTTAACTTTGTCTGTGCACGTACATTGGACAGATCTCACTGACAAGTTTCCTGAAACATTCGCTATGAAAGTAATATCTTTTCAAATGTTTTTGCAGCATCTGTAAAAGTGCTGAAGAGCATGTGTGAGAACTTCTATAAGTATGCAAAACCGAAAAAGATCCGAGTCTGCGTCGGGACATGGAACGTCAACGGGGGGAAGCAGTTTCGGAGTATTGCCTTCAGAAATCAAACCCTCACCGACTGGCTTCTGGATGCTCCAAAGTTAGCTGGGATCCATGAATTCCAAGGTAGGATTCGTGTTCTCTCATTACTTTTCCTTGAAAATTCTGATTTTTCGAAGTAGATCACAAACATTGAAACAAGTCTCACTGAAGCGTAGAATTGTGTAGGAAGAGACCTTAAAGATTCAATTCCACTCCCTGCCATGGGCAGGGACACCTTCCACTCTCCCAGGCTGCTCCAAACCCCATCCAACCTGGCCTTGGACACTTCCAGGGATCCAGGGGCAGCCACAGCTTCTCTGGGCACCCTGTGCCAGGGCCTCCCCACCCTCACAGGGAAGAATTTCTTTCCAAGTATGGAATTTCTTTCTTAAAATTTATATATATATATATATTTATATATGAGGTCTTGGTTCGTAAGTTAATTAGAAACAAGAAATAACTTTTTCCCTATTTACCTCAAGATCGCAAAAACAAACCTGTGGACATATTTGCCATTGGATTTGAAGAAATGGTGGAGCTAAATGCAGGGAACATTGTGAATGCCAGGTGGGTGATCCAATCCACACAGTTCTAGTTTGGCTGATAACCACCTTTTTGAAGCCATATGTTATTTAAAATTTTGGGTTCTCCAGTGCTCGCAGTGTTCTGCAGTTCCTGTGTCTTGTATTGCTGGGAACAGCAAATCCTGTGAAAAACTTTCCAAAAGCATGTGTTGTTGGTATGCCATTATGTATCAGGTTGTGATCTGTATCACAAGGAAGGCTGCCTTCCATTCTGTTAGTTTTCATTGCCATTCCATGTATTGCATGGATATATTACTGTGGAGTTGGGATTTTCACTCCTACCAGACGGGGTTGTGGAAATCCATTTTTCCCCTTGGTGAGTGATACCAGTGATAAATGTGTGTGTAGTCCTACAAACATATTCCCTTTGTCCATTGTTTTCTCTGCCTGCTTTGCATGTTTCCTGGTGTTAGGGAAGGTTTAACTCAATAATTAGAGAAGAGCACCTAAAGCCTATAATGCTGTAGCCTTTACGCAGATTTTTGTCTTTTGGGTGCCAAGTGTCAGCTTGTCATCCCTTAATTTCGCCCTGTGTGTAGTTAATGCTGTTTGCAGGCCTGATATTTTTCATTCCTATCCAGTCCTGGCTCTGAGAACCATAGTCTGTTAGGTATCTAAAGATGTTTCTTCCTGAGCTAAGACCGTGGATGCCTCTTTTCCAATACTTATTGAGCTCTAGGCTAGGAAATTACTCCCTAAAGCAGTTCATAGGTTTTGCTCCTCTCATCTAGGCTCATAAATACAGCAAAGATAGCCATGGTTCCTAAAGTTGTCTGTGGTGTTGGGAAAAGTGAGAGGCAGCATTTGTAGGGCTGAATTTTAAACAATGGTGTCATGACAGTCTGCAGAGCCTGTGTCTCTGCCGTGAGGCATTTGAGTACCATTCCCAATTTGGCTTTGGTTTACTTCCTCAACGTTTACTTGAGGTTCTTGGTGGTAGCTTAGTCAGCTCAGTCATCAGCTAGAAACCTGCTCAGTTTGGTTTATTTCCAACCTGGTGTTTCTAATCTCACTGCCAGCACCACGAATCAGAAGCTCTGGGCTGCTGAGCTGCAGAAGACCATCTCCAGAGACTACAAGTACGTGCTGCTGGCTTCAGAGCAGCTGGTGGGTGTCTGCCTCTTCGTGTTCATCAGGCCCCAGCACGCTCCCTTTATCAGGTCAGTGAGTACAGCTGGCTCCAGCTTGGGTCACCTTCAGCTTGCCTTGTATTGCAAGATAACAGCAAACGTCCTCAGAGCCATATGGGGCTCTAAAAGAGCTGTTCCACCTTCTGGTGAAGTAGTTGTTTCAAGTTCTTTTGTCTTGGTTTTGAAATGCCTCATCGCCTGCCCAGAGAGCTTGAGAGGCTGAGGTTTTATCTTGTTACTGCTCGACACTCCCAGTGGCTGTTGGAACTTTTTTAAACTAGCCCTGGGGCTGGGAGAAGGAGGTGTCCCTCCCAGCCCAGTGTCACACTCAGAGCCATCTGTGCCAGGTTCCTGGAAGATTTAATAGTTGTTTCACTATTTCAGGGATGTCGCTGTCGATACTGTCAAGACTGGCATGGGAGGAGCCACTGGGAACAAAGGTGCGGTGGCCATTCGGATGCTGTTCCATACCTCCAGCCTCTGCTTTGTGTGCAGTCATTTTGCTGCAGGGCAATCCCAAGTCAAGGAGAGAAATGAAGACTTTGTAGAAATATCTCGCAAGCTTGGCTTTCCGATGGTGAGCACAGTGTTCAAATTCCGTAACAAATGAGAAACGAAACCCTTGGAGCTCCGGCAGTGTCATCCCAAAGCTTCGTTTCCATTTTTCCCCCTCCCCAGATTCCTGTGGAAATCAGAATTCCCTGGGTTAGAGATCTCAGAGATAATTGAGTTTCCACAATGTTTATTTAAATAGAAGACTGCAGAAAGAATAGACCTTGCCAGTGCCATGATGGAGATGATGAAACATGAGTTCACTTGCATTTGGAATCAAGGACTTAGCGTAGGAAAGAGACCTTATAGATCCCTGACTGCAGTCGAACTTTTATGGGCCCAGGAGACAATCACCTGTGAGAAAAAAATCACTGGGAAACAGCACCGTTCTCAGCGCACGGGAATGATTCTCTGCCATGTTCTCATAAACAAACACCATGTTCTCATTATCAAACATCAAGTTGAAAATGTTATCAGTGCAGTGAAATGCTTCCTTGAGACTTAAAGCTGCTTTAAATTTTGTCATCCAACTGTCATTTGTTAATTTCTGTGGCACTGTGCGTGAGCCTAACATCTTCTTTTACAGGGTTTTTTTATTTTCTAAATTAGTCCCCACTGTCATCTTTCAGTTTCCTTGCAAGTGCTGTATCCAACAGTTTCCTAAATGCTGCTATTTCAGTCTGCCAGTGTATCTGCTTGGTTTTACTTCTGGGCAGTGGAAAAATCAAAGCAGAGGAGGAAGTAAAAGTTCTCACTCTGAACCCTGGGCTTTGTTTAAACCAATAAAGCCCTTATGTCTCTCTCTACTGATGAAAATCAGATGTAACTGAGAAGTCTTCAACTGAATCTGAATGATAAAGTTCTGGATTTGCAGTTTGTTGGAAGACTGTGCCACGAAATCTGTTTTGTTCTCCTCTGACACAGGCGACAGCCATGACCTTCGAGCAGACTTCCAAAACAGAAGTAGGAAGATGAAGAATTTTAGAGTCCAATTCAGTTGATTTGTGTTTCTTTAGAAATGGAAACTCCATAGGAAATGTTACTTCTCTCACGTTCCGTGTGTAAACACCACATTGTTGATCGTGTTGGTCTAACCATACAGACACTGAATACTAGGATGTATTTCAGTTGTCTTCATCAGCCAGAAATTATACATATTTCACAGCTAAAAACCTGTATTTCTGAACCTAGAAGTATTAAATTTGTGACTCAGTTGTTTTTAACTCCCGTGTGTGCTGCTGTTTTACAGGGGAGGATGCTCTTTTCCCATGACTATATTTTTTGGTGTGGGGACTTCAATTATCGAATAGATTTGCCCAACGAGGAGGTGAAGGACCTAATACGACAACAGAACTGGGATCCCCTCATAGCAGGAGACCAGCTTATCAATCAAAAAAACTCTGGACAGGTGTGTTCAAACGTCACCATACCTGAGAATACTTCATTTTTCTTACTGGTTTTAGCAATTCTGTGATGCTCCTGTAAATCTCTATCCTCAGCATGGAGTTTTTCTAATTATAGTATTTTTCTTTTTGTCAGATGTAACTACTTAAAAAGAATATTTGTAATGTTTGGTCATGTTACTTAGTTAAATTGTAATAGGTCTAATGCTGGGAAAAGGAGTAGTCCAAATGGTGGCTTTTTTATTTGCAAAGAAAACATGGAATGACAAAGTCTAAAGAAAGCTCCACGTTTTAGATTTGTACGGTTTCTTGTTCTCTCTTTGCAGCTCTGCGTGGGAAGGCTGGATGTGGTAAAAAGAGAGACAGTCCTCTATTGTTGGTTCTGTCTGCTCGCCAGCACATTGATCACAAGCAGTGCTTTTGCTGATTTAGAGTTCCCTTCCACTTGTGCTGGTACCTTGTGCACCAGAACAGGAGGCAAAACACTGGATGTTTTTACTCTCTTTATTTTTTTTTTTTTAAAACAGCTGTTTCCTAGAGAAAGCAAGATATCCTTTCACAATGGCATACAGCATTGATTGTCTGTTAGGTGGATCACAACAGGAGGTGTAGAGGTTTTGGAGACACCTCCAGCAGTTAGGAAGCTGGAGAAATCTGTGGAGTATGGAAAGGACTTCTGACAGGCAGGCAGGAGTAGCATTGCTCTGTTGGGGTGATATTCCATGACTTGGGAGCTGCTGACTGGGTACCAACCATATCCCTGGGGGAGCTCCATGGCTGTGGCAGGTTTACCCCTGTACCTGCTGCTCAGGAAAGGTGTTTACATAGCAGTTTGGTCCATAAAAGTAGGCTAGAAAATAATTACTGAAGGCAAACAAATGAATTGTCTCAGAAGTTGTGGAACTGCTAGCCTTCTGATATTGATCTTCTGACACTGGCTTTTAATTGGACTGCATTTCAAATTGTATTGCTAACAAGAAAAGCAGGTCAGCCTGTTGCTTGATGCAGATTTGGCTGTAAGATCCAAGTTAGATTTCTGTTTTACAGATCTCTGAAGTGAAGGAAGGATGTCCTTAGAAGGGCGAACTCAGGAATGGAATGGGCTGAGATAGCTAAAGGGTTTTATCTTGTGTGCAGTGTAAACACTTAATGAGTGAGAGGCTGACTTTGAATACATTGAATGTATTAAGGACTCTATTTTTTCCTTTTTTGTGTGTTTTGTTTGTTTTTGTTTGTGTTTTTTTTTGTTTTGTTTTTTAGTTGTTTGTTTTGATATTGGTTTGTTGTTTTAGTTTGGGTTTGGTTTTTTTGTTTGTTTGTTTGTTTTTTTGGTTTGGTTTGGTTTTTTTTTTGTTGTTGAATTTTTTTTGTTTTTTAAATCCTATTTATTTGAGGAGGCATCTTGTGTCAGCTTTTCCCTGGAAGTGTTCAAGACCAGGTTGGATGGCACCCTGAGCAACCTGGTCTTATGAATGGCATCCTTGCCCATGGCAAGGGGCTGGAACTGAATGATCTTTAGGGTCCCTTCCAACCCAAACTAGCGTGTAAGTCTGTGAATTTGCGAGAACACTTGGCATTGTTCAGATAGATAAAATATAAACCTTAATTTCCCAACTTTTGCTGACCCAGGAACAACTAAGCACCAGATTAGAATGCTGTGTTACAGCACCAGTGTTTTGGGTGACCTCCAGTTGGTAATGACATTGAAGGAACAGTAGGTTGTTCCTAAGCCTGGGCTTAAAGATATAACTGCTGGCATACTTCTGTTCATTGATGATTGTCTGGGTCACTGTTTAGTCATAATGTCAAATGTTTTCAGCAGATAAAATGTGGAGAGGAATCAATTTTAACAAATACCAGGTCTTTTTGTTTTATTTTGAGGTGTTTATACAGGCTGTCAGTGCTAGAATAGAGAATTCTGATCAGTTTCAGGCTGGTTCCCATCCGTTTCTGTCTGCTGTTTGTTACAGATTTTTAGGGGATTCCTGGAAGGGAAGATCAATTTTGCCCCCACGTACAAATACGACCTGTTCTCTGATGACTATGACACCAGCGAAAAGTGTCGCACGCCGGCGTGGACAGATCGGATCCTTTGGAGGAGGAGGAAATGGCCGTTTGACCGATCAGGTGGAAGGGTTTCCTTCAATGCTCTGCAGTGCTCTTTAAGTGACTTAGAGGGCCCATTTAGTCATGTTCACGGTGCCAGTGATGCTGAGCTCCTGTTCCTGGCTTGGTAGGAGACAGAACAGTTGTAACCTTGTGGCTTCCAATAAATGCAGTGCGGCTGAACAAAGGGCCGCGAATCAGAGCCCAGTTACTGACATTGGAGGAGTGGAAAAGGAACTTCAGGAGGGGTGGTTCTGTAAGACACTCAGTTTGGATTTACTTTCTATGTATTTTATTTTACAAATAGCCCATGCTTGCAATCACTGTATTTTTCCTGTTTTGTTTCCATTGCTCATCGTAGCTGAAGACCTGGATCTCCTCAATGCAAGTTTTCACAGTGACAGTAATGTCCCGTATACGTGGAATCCTGGCACTTTGTTGCACTACGGAAGAGCAGAGCTGAAAACATCTGATCATAGGTTCCAGTTTAACTTTATACATGACTTCCTAAGATTTAATATTCATGCTGTGTATTTTGTTGCTCAGATACTCTGCTGACAGGATTTTCTTGTCTCTTTTTTCCAAGGCCTGTGGTTGCACTGATTGACATTGACATATTTGAAATTGAAGCAGAAGAGAGACAGAAAGTGTATAAGGAGGTGATTGCAATGCAAGGACCACCCGATGGTACTGTGATGGTCTCCATCAGAAGTTCTTCAGCAGAAGAAAACTATTTTGATGATAACTTGATTGATGATCTTCTTCAAAAATTTGCAAGCTATGGCGAAGTTATACTTATAAGGTAAAAACAGAACTTCTTATTTTTAATCTCTGCTTATAGAGTCATGGAATTTTTTGGGTTGAAGGGGATCATCCAGTCTCACTTGCTGCCATGCCATACCTTTCATTAGACCAGGTCGCTCTGGCCTGGCCTTGGACACTTCCAGGGATCCAGGGGCAGCCACAGCTTCTCTGGGCACCCTCTGCCAGGGCCTGCCCACCCTCAGAAGAAAGAATTTCTCCCCAGTATCCCGTCTTTCCCTCTGGCAGTGGGAAGTCATTCCCCCCTTGTCCTATCTGGACTTGGACCTGCTGGAGCAAGTCCAAAATTCATCTTCATTGTTCCCACCAATCTCCTGAATAAAGTTATTTCCTTAGCTAGCTTTTCAGCTATGATCTGTTTCATTTTTAACATTTGGATTTCAAGTTAAATGTCCTTAGAATTCATTTTACATACCTGTATGTATCTCAGTTTTCAGACATGATTTTTCCAGATACTCTTATTTTTGAGAATTTGATACAAATTTTGTATTCTAGAATTAAGTTAGTAGTTTTAAATGAACTGAAGATGAGGATGTTGCACTTTGACTAGACTGGCAATTGTACTATTAAGTACTGTGGTATTTTGCTGGTTACTGTTTCCAATGAACTTTGCAGGTTTGTGGAAGACAAGATGTGGGTAACGTTTTTGGAAGGAAGCTCTGCTCTGAATGTTATGAATTTGAACGGTGTTGAGGTAATGTAAAAATGACTGAACCTTCATACAGCAAGAGAAAATCCAGCTTTTGTAATTCCTCTTGAGGGGGTTGGATTTTTTATTTGTTTGTCTTTAATTCTTAGATGCTTTTTCTGTTCCACACCAGACTGTTGCATCATCTTTTTCCTTTTGACCGTCACATACCAGTATGTTGAGTTTCAAAATCCATATAACAGAAGTATCAAACTTAATTTATTTTTTGGAGAAGTTTATTTTCTCTATGTTAGAGAAATGAAGATTTCCTACTGAGAGGCATCTGCCTCAACTGAGGCATTTGGGGTTTTTTATGATTTAAAAAGCAGAGTTTAGGTTCTAGAATGAACCAATTTAACATAATTATAGTCTGCAGTTATTAAAAATTTAGCACTTCTGTACTGCAGATTCTGAAAAATGTCAGAATTTCAGCTTGCATTGACATCTCTGGGACCAGTATTTAATCTTTGTGAAAATTTGACTTCTGATGTTAAAATTTTTGCTAGTCTGTGGCTGTTAAGACTTAGAATGGATCCTTGGATCTGCTGAGGTGTCACTGGCAGTTCAGACAGGAAAGGGGCTCAGGGTGGAATGTCAGTGTGCAGAACGAAGATCTGCTCTGTGCCAGCCTCCAAAAATGACTTTATTTGGGTAGTTTGTATGCAAGTCTGTTTTTCTTTATAGACAACAGAGTTTCTGTCAGAGTAGAGGAACCAGAAGCTTCCTGATTAGCTGAAAAGGAGAACCGTAGGAGATGAGTTGCTAGTTTCTCTACCAAAAAAATGTTGAGTGGTCGTAGCGAGCAGTTTAAATTACATAAATGTAGTTACGTACCAAAGTGAAGTGAAAATCAGAATTATTTTTGCTTAGTCGCAGAAATAGTCCGATAACCTTATTTGTGGTATTTTCAGGAATTATTTTTTTCTTTTTAAATCTAAAATGCTGAGCTTTAGTCTTCTCTTAACGACCTCTATTTTGTGCGTACCTTTTTTTGGCAATTCAGTTACAAGGAAGGATTATAAACATCAGCTTGAAAAATCCAGATTGGATCAGAAGTTTGGAAGATGAAATGAATCTAGAGAAGATTAATATTGGGCTGCCTTCATCAACAAGTTCCACTTTGCTTTGTGAAGATGCTGAGGTTACTGCAGACTATGATATGGAAGGTTGGTCGAGCTAAAGCATTCCTTATTTTGAAATGCTTACAGTCCTAAATAATGGGGTTAATTTAATGCATTTATAAATATAACAAGGTTTTTATCTAAAGCATTAGAAATCACATTTTATCCAACAGTATCTCGATAATCTTCTTCACTTTCATTTAATTTAAGTATATTCTAAATTGACAGTTTACTCTTCAAAAGCACATCCACATTGAGCCCTTTTTTTAAACAGCATTCCACATTTTGCAAGCAGAAGTTATTACAAATAGCAGATAATCCTGAAATCCCCTGCCCAGCCTTCTGAAGAGCAAGTGAAACTTCCCATATTGCAAACCAAGGAAATAACCTGTGAATCTAATTGTTTGTTAGATTAGTCAGCTTCACAGTTGCCACGTTGTTGTAATTACCTTTAATATAGATCTATGATACATATTACACATTTGAACTATTTTCGCTGGTTCGAATACATATGCATCCTTCATGTGTAATTTTGGGATGCAAGAATCATTCTTTGGCTGCCGAGCTAATTCCTAGGAACTCTGGGGCTTTTCTCGCATGAAATACCATGCCCAGGATCAGTTTGTATGTGCTTTTCTTCTCTGGGGCTTGTTCTTTAGGAGACATCGATGACTACAGTGCAGAAGTGGAAGAAATCCTTCCTCAGCACCTACAGCCAGCGTCAGGCTCGGGGCTGGGGACCTCCCCGAGCTCCTCGCCACGGTGCAGCCCCTGCCAGTCGCCGACGCTGCCGGAGGGACCCCCGCTCCCGGTGAGGCCCAGCCGAGCCCCAGGGAAAGCTCCGGGCGCGCCCGCTCCCAGCCCCGGTGTGTAGCGCGCGGCCCCGCCGCCTCGGGAGCGGCCGCGCGCGGGGGTTCTCTTGCGGCGGGCCCGTGGAATCCTGCTCCGCTCGTGCCCTCGGGATACGCAGCCCCCGCTCCCGTCAGCTCCGAGGGGTAAACTGTAATCAGCGCCTTGCTAAATGGGGAGCACGCTGTGGAAAGTTCCGTTTGAGGCAGCCTTTCCTTAAATGATGGGGTTTGGAACGGCTTCTCATTGAGTTTATTTTAACTGCTTACATGCCTCGAGAATTCCCTGTGTAGCATTTTTTTCCAGAGACCTGAGTTCACAGGTAAGGGTCAAAATCAAAATTTGGAATGCTGCAGTTTTAAGATTGTTCAGGATTTCATAAAAAACATGAATTTATTAAAACAGACGAGACAAAAGTTTTGGGTTAGGAAATCTGCTTCTTTTCATCATTGCTCCATTCCTCTTGTTTTCCCTCTCTCAAAAACTTCCAGATCATCGTTTCCAAGGCTGGGGACTGACTGTCTTCTCTGTGAGAAGAACTTGCTATTAGAGAAGCTTTGCTGAGATTAGAATGTGCAAGAGATGAATTTTTGCATTGTTTTCTGTCGTATCCTCCAGCTGAATGCCAGATTGGTGCCCAGCAGAAGGAGCCTCCCCAAAGCCTGGAGCCAAAGCGTCCTCCACCCCCTCGCCCCGTGGCTCCTCCTGCACGTCCTGCTCCTCCACAGCGGCCACCTCCACCCTCAGGTAATGTGGGAACCTTTTCAGGTGCTCAGGTATGTTTGTTTTCAAGTCTCTGAGACGAACTTGAAAGTGCAAACCCAAACTGCATATTACACTTGGGGCTCACTGAAATGTTTAATTGGTACATTCAAAAGCAATAACAGCATGGGAAATAACAGCATTCTTACCATTTAAATATTATCAGTGAGTAAGTTTATAAAAATTGATTTTTACAGTTTTAAAAGTTTGAAATTTTACAGCTATGTTCACTCAACATTTTCATTTTTTATAGCATCTGTTTTAAAATAAAATGGAAATCAACTTGTGCATTCATTGATTCATTGCTGTTCCTTTAATTTTGGCATAAGTATATACGCATTTTATCATGTCCAAGTTTTTAATGTAGACTTCATTTGGATCATCTGACAATGTGAACAATTGAGCACTAAGAGAAACTGGATGTTCAGAAGCATTTGGGCAATATAGTTAGTAGCAAACTGACCCTTGTGATTTTTAACTTTCTCATTCTTTTTCTTCCCTCCTACTATACTGATATTTTTCATTATTGCTGCATTCATTTCTTAAATACTGTCAGGCGGTAGGAGTCCTGCACCTGCTAGAAAAGAATTTGGAGGTAATGATTTTAATTGTTTTTGAATATGACTGCATAGCAAAACTGCTGTGGGGATCTGTTGTGACAATACTTGATGATTTCCAAAGGTATAAAAATGGGCAATTCTCAAAGTTATAGAATTGGATAATCCATGAATGTCAGTGTAATGTCTTTCTTCCCCCTCTGAACTACATTTGACTTTTTGGTGAAATAATATTTCTCCAGAAACTGGTATTTTAAAGTCAGAGATGAAAGTTGTTCCAGGTTTTTATTACTTTGTTCTGGGTGAACACATCCAGCTAACTGTTCTGTGAAGTGCTTCTTCAAAGTAATCTTTGTCCTTCTGTGTCACACACTTTCCTGTCCTGCTTGGACTTAAATCAGCTCATCAATACATGAGAGAGGGTGAGAATTGTTAGTGGCACTTCCAGGCACTGCTCCTCAGTTGGTAGGAAAGAGGGTTTTTTTAAAAAAATGCTTCAAAATTTTGAGCAATCTCAGAAAACACATAAACTGTTTTACATAGTCATCTGTAACTATCAGCTAGCTTTGGTGTCAGGCAAAAATGTACTTGGCTCTTAGATACTGGTGGGACAAGGAGGTTTTTATGTCTGAGGTGTAATATTTCAAATGAGTTCAAATGCAGAAGCTTTAGGAAGCCGTTGATAGACCACACTGAACACAGGTGAGATTTGATTGCTTGTTCTTCAGTCCTGTGTAGTTTTCTGTGCACTGACACAATCCTGTTTGCCTAGTTCGTCTCAATTGTGCGAAGACCAGTCGGTTGTCTTCTTATATCCTCTTTCCCAACATAGCTTTCCATAGAGTTGTATCTTGCATAAAACTTGCTTTTTATGCAATCATTTGAGACTGTAGTATATTTTTTCATATGTTATTGCAACTTAAAGCTCTTCACTTTTTTTCTGCTCTCCATTTTCCACCCATGGTGTAAATGTACAAGCATAAATACTTTGCTTTTCAGGGGTGTCTGAGCTCAGCTTCGAGCGAGTCAACACAGGGTTGGAACCAAAATAAATGTCCTTATGGGTTACTTTAGTAGGGAAAGGGCACTTGTTTCTCTTCCCTGGAAGGAAGGCTCCTAAAGCGCTGTGGAAATATCCCTGTATAGTGTGTAAGTGGATCAAACTTTGGCTTTAGACTTCCATAGCACATGCAAAGGGACGTTGATCATGTCTTTAAAATGCTGTGACTTTTAAATGTTACTTTTTTCCCCCCATGTTTTGACCTTTTTTTCCCCAAGTGCTCCGATCCCTTCAATGCCCATGGCACTTTTTCTAATGGCTCGGTATACTTTGAGGATGAGAGGAGGATTTGGCCATCTAAGTGTTTTAGTTTGGTCATATTTTATATCAGAAGTAACTCAGAATTCGTGTGAATTCAGGAGCTCTGCACTCATTGCAGGGCTTTACAAACCTTTTGTATGCTAATGCAAAAAAAAATTTCACTGAGGTTTCTGTAAGCTCCAGTTGTTTATAGTTTAAATAAATAGTTTATAGTTAAAAATTAAAATGTTACACTCTGTTTATCCAAGATTTTTTGATACATTACAGGTTAAATTTTCAGAGAACATTAAGAACTATAAAGGCTGCTAATTGTCAATTGAAGTTAATAAATAACATTTGTGGGTTTTTTCCTTTAGTAGTCAGAATTTTCCTGATTGTTGCAGTCAGGGCGTTTATCATTGGTTTGACCTGTTTTTCAATGTCCTGAAGATTAAAATATTCCTATGCTGCCCTTTGTGATAGTGCTATCATAGCACATTAATTTTGCCTTCTCACTGGTAAAGAGTATTACGAGTAGGTGAAGTCTCAGGTATTTACCCTCTGTGCCGTTTCTTTCCCGTGTAGTGAATATTTCAAAACTTGCCAAATCCTCACGCCCAGAGATCATGCTCTCTCTGTCTGGTGCACCAGCGTAGGAGTGTGTGCCTGTGTCTCCCTCCTGCTGAAAGGAGCTGGCTTTAGTTGTCATCCTGCATAAAACGAGAGCAGTGGGATGCTCTCGGGCAGTGCCCTACCCTTGTGCAGCTTCACTGCTGCTCCTCTCACCGAGACGTTCACAGTCAGAAAATTGTGATGGGAATTGGCAGAGCCTGGATCTCAGCCAGAGCAGATAACACATGCTAGGATTTAGCATTTGAAACAGATGTTCAGCCAAAGCAGAGCTCTGACATCTCTGGAGACAGGCCTATTCAGCCTCCTGTGCAGCCTTCACTCTGCCCACTCTGTGACAGAACTCACAGATCACAAAGAGCTCCTGGGCAGATCTCACACGTGGGCACACGGTGAGAAAGCAGGAGGCTGTGTCATAACTAGGGGATGCCTTCAGTACTTCCATCATGTCTATGTCCTGCCACGTTTTTGCCATACAGTTTTAGGAAGCCAGTCTATGCCTGATAATATTGCAGAAGTAAAATAATGCAACATGGTTATGCATGATTGAAAATCCTCTTTCTCAGTCTGAACCACTGAACCAGTTGGTACAGCTGTCCCAGGCACACAGTGCTGCATGGAGGCAACTCAGCAATACACTTCTGCAGGATACAATGCATTATACCAAATGGGAAGCACTGCTTCCATCAGATTGTTTCATCAGATGTACTGTGACAGCAAGAGATTGCTCAGTGTTCTGAATGAGAGGGAACAGGCTTAAAGTTGCAGGGTGTAAGTGCTATGCCCGGTGTTTGAGTACAGGTCTGTGCTCTGCTTCATGAGAGGTTCAAGACCAGCATGTCAGATCACACTGGATAGCCAAAAGTTTGTGGAGGGTGAACGTTTTGAAGGAATGAAATTCTCTTTCAAGTGTAATGTAAAATTAAAATAATAGATGTTATTGAACACAATTGTACTTGCTGATGTGTAATTCACGGCAGTCTGGTTCCCCATGCTGCTATAAACAGTTATTTCCTGCAGATGACTGCAATCTATCTAGGCCAGCATGAAATTAATTGTGTAAAGCTGTCTTGTGGCAGTGTTTTTTCTGGTTTTTCTTTCTCAGTCTACTGCTTTTCTTATGCAATGTACAGCTTCTCTTCTTTCTCTGAAAAGGTCTTGGAGCTCCTCCCAGTCCTGGGGTAGCTAGGAGAGAAGTAGAAGGTAACATAACAATTTTTGTATTCTAGAAATGGATTTCTAATTTAACACTCAAGTAATATTATTGCCATTGTGATAGTAAAGGTGGTTTCATGAAGGTATTTATCATGTAGGATCTTTCTTCTTTCATTTTGCCTGGCTTTCACTCAGCCAGGTTTCTTCCTGATTTTCACTGGTGGTGGGAATCGTTACAGAAAGCATTTATGAAAAGCCAGGTGAAAACTTAAGAGTGCCCTTATCAAGAAAGCTTTTAAGAGTGGCCCTCAGAGGAAGCTGTGGCTGACTGGTCATCAGAGTGACTATTATACCTGTAACTAAATCAGGAGTCTAGGGACCCTGACTTTTCATAAAGGACTACATACGTTCATGTGTCCTGGGGAAAGAGACTTCCATGTAAACACTTTGGTCTGTAATTTAATATTTTGCCTCTTTCTAAAGAGCACGATGTAGGTATTTTGATTCTGATAGCCAGCTGTGTGTAACACACAGTTAGGAGGGGCATTTCTCTTGCACCATTCTGGTTGGAGTACATGGGACCACTGCTGAATGAGTCCTGCTTTAGCCATGCCAGCAGAGTCATGGGCTTGGGTTTCTTACTTGTCCCTCAGGAACGTGTCCTTCACAGCAAATAGCAAGTCCTAAGAGAGTCACTGGCAGGGTTTCCTCCTGTATGCTACAAGTAATTTTGGCTGCATTGCTGGTTCATTTTAATAAATTGGCAAAATCACTCTATGCACGGACTGTTTGAGGTTGGAAGGCACCTTTGGTGGTTGTCCACTCCAGCTTCCTGCTCCAAGGAGCGTAAATTTGCCCCAGGTTGGTCAGGGTGGGAGCTGCATCACTGAGAACAGTACCCAGAAACCCATTCTGGCTGGTTCCAGGGCAGTCTGATAGCTGGGAGCTGGTTTGATGCACCACAGAGTTCCTTCCTCTTACTGTCACTGACAAGGTGACTTTGCCTTCCCAGGCAATAAGCAGGAGAAACACAAGCCAGAATCCTAAACCTCCCTGCCTGCTAGAAACTGTGCACTTGTCTAAGCTAAAGGTAGTTTTTCCATCTCTTGCACTTCCCAGTTTGAATGTTGCATCTGAGGTTGTCATCAGCATGGCCATGGTGAGGCTGGTGCTCTGACACGTGGATCCCATGAATGCAGAGAGTTGGGTCGGGAACTGTTAGATCAGTTCTCTTCGTTTGAATCACTGTGGTATATACAGGATATACCACAAACCAAACCAGCTTCCAACATGACTGAGAACACAGGGTACCTGCACCAGTGGGTGTCTTCAGCTTGTAACAAGTAGGAGGTCATTTGAATAATTTGTAATAAAAAGGGTCAGATTGTTTCATGTGTGCCATGGGATAAGAGTGTGTTAGTGACAGCTGGTGGATATGTAATAAATTTTGAAAAGATCACTGGTATCTCCTTGCTTCCATTCTCAGTAGTAGTAAGGTCACATTGCCATCTAATACCCGTTTGTGGCTTATCTAACATGGACAATCTAATTTTTTTTCCATGCTTCAAAGCACAAAAAAGCCCTGGAACACAAAGGAAAAATAACTTAGGTAATAGATACATGCTTTGTACTGATTATAATCGAGACAGAAGTTGATTTTGAAATAAGTGCTAAGTCATTAATATCTACTATCTGTTACAGTTCGTAATCAGCCTCCACATTCAGCGGGTACAACCAGGCCGGTAGGTATTGTTTTTAAATCCTTTTCTTGCTAAATGTCTGCTCTTTGTTACATCAAAATTTCTAGAAGTCAGAACAGGTGTAAGAAATCTGCAAAATTGACTGGTCAGTTTACAGCTTCTGTGAGTTAATTACTTCAACAGTTCTTTTCTATTGACTAAAAATACTGTCTGGAGAAAAAAACCACCTTATTTTGCACACTGCAATCACATAATATGCTTCCAAATACACATTTTACATCTCCTTTCAAATAACTGCCAAGTTACTCTTTGTATTGTATGTCCTTACCGATCTGGTGTGATAAAATCCACTGTCTTCTGTACTGGGACATAAATCCCGATGGCACTTAATTGCTTACAGGCCATTAATGGATTACATAAGCAGCTGACATTTTAGGATTACTTGATGTGTTACAGAGTTTTGTACCTTCTTTTAAAGATTAATTTTCATAAAGGTCATCGTGTAAAAATGAAACACTCAGCTTCAGCAAATACTGGTTCTGTGTTCCATTCCTTTCTTTACGGAGCTGAAGGAAAGGAATGAAGGGATTTATGGGCACTCAAATGCTTCACTCCACACAAGAAATCAAGAGATAGAAGATATCTGCCTAATTTTTCTTAACAGTAGCAAGTAGGAGCCTCGTGTGAGGAAAGAGGAAAGTGAAGAAGAAAGTGTTTTAATAGCTACAGGTGGTCTTAATTACTGAGTAATGGGATTGTTTGTTGGTAATTCTTTGACTTTGCAGCATATATTGGAACTGCTGAAAATTGATGTTGAAAGTCTCCATTGAAATAAATGTTACCGATTCTTTTTTCTCAAAGAGATTGATTCTCTCAGTGAACAATTCATGATCTTGGCTCTTTTTTATTTTCCTAGAAATGTAAAATGGCTTCTTTTAAACTTTGGACAAATTAAAACTGGTGTATATAGGAAAGAATGTATTCATTTATCACTGTGTGCTTCCCTTTTTTCCTTGGCTTTTCTCCTCATAATCTGGAGCTAGCACAGGATTTGCCATTTCTAAATCAGAAGAAAATCTGATGTACAAAAGAGACTTCAGCAGTGTCTTGGAACTGGCATAAGAGCAACATTTTTTTTGTCCGTATTATCAAAACAGGGAAAGCAAAACAAACCAAAAAGGCTCCAAAACCCAAACATAGTAGAAGGCCTGAAGAAAAATCTCTTAAGATGCCTTAGCTCAACCCTTGTTTGGAATTCCTATCTAACATTCCAGGACTTGAGGGGAGCTACAAGAAAGATGGAGAAAGAGGGACTACTTTCAAGGGTCTGGAGTGCCAGGACAAGGGGGAATGGCTTCCCACTGCCAGAGGGCAGGGTTAGGTGGGATACCAGGGAGCAATTCTTCCCTGGGAGCGTGGGCAGGCCCCGGCACAGGGTGCCCAGAGAAGCTGCCCCATCCCTGGCAGTGCCCAAGGCCAGGCTGGGCAGGACTTGGAGCAGCCTGGGCTGGTGGAAGGTGTCCCTGCCCGTGTCTGCAACTGAATGGGTTTTAAGGTCCTTCCCAACTCAGAGGACTCTGGGCTTCTCAGAATGTGTCTTTCCTTTGTCTCAGGTGAATTTTTGGATTTCATTTCAAGGATTTCGGGACCAAGGACAGTCAGGAGTGCTGCTTGCCACTGAGGGATCCTGAGGGCTGGTTTGCCCTTAGTTTCTCTTTCTTTTCTGTTCCTTTTTGATAGATTTCTATAGCTTTTTAAATACATTCTAGTGTAAAATCCAATCACCCTCGTACCTACTATCAAAATATTCAAAAAAATAACAAAATGCATTTTGGCAATCTCAGCTTAGACAGGAATTACCGAGGTGGCTTTCAGGTGGCTGAAAGAGTTCAGAACATTGGTAAGTGGACTCAGCCGAGCCTAAAGAATGACATGATGTACAAAATATTTTGATATTCTTCTTTATAGTAGTGAAGTTGCTTTGCTTGTTTCTAATCAGTTTTTGTGTACAGTTGTGCTCTTTTGTGTACAGAGTTTACTCTAAAAACCATTTCTAGAGTGTCCTCTGGTACACAATATTTTACAGGAAACAAATCTTGTCTCACAATCTTTTTTTCCCTTGAACTCTGGCATTTTTATCCCAGGGCCTTTTATTCAGCTTTCAGTGTGGTGTTTGTAATTTACTCTGCTTCAGCTGTAATCTGGAATAGGTTCCTATGTCTCTTTAAATACTGATGTAGACTTTTAGGTTTACATTCCCAGCATACTAACTTCTGTTCCATCAACTTCAGGAAGACTTCAGCCTTCAGATGAGGCAGAATGTGTGCTTCATTAATGCTGGTTGTTGAGAAACAGGAGACCTCCAAATAAAGTAGTTGTTCTTGTTGGTTTTGTAGTTTACAATTCACAGACTTAGGTAAATTATCTTACTAATACTAGCAAAATAGTAACTGTTTCTAACATCATTGCACAGGTAAATATTTATATAAAGTTGAAAAATATTGTAAAAATCCTTTGCTTTGCATTGAACCATCATCACATTTTGAAAATACTTTTTTGTTCTTGCATGTGCATAAAAAATCAGTTCAGCAGCTGTTATCAAAGACTTTTTCCCAGAATCCTGATTCTCCTGAATCCTTTAGCAGTAGATGACTACAGATGCAACATTGAACTAAAATTCTTTCTATCAACTTTCCTGCCAGACCATTCCCCCTCGAGCTGGAGTTATCAGTGCCCCACAAAGCCATGTCCGTCCCTTGGGGGCAAGACCAGCACCTGAAACTCAGACCAAACCAGCTGAACCACCAAGGGGTAAGTTTCCTTTAGGAGTTAAAGATAAATGTCATTCTTCAGTCAAGCACTACGGTCTATGGTTTGAATGCTTTGTTTTCAACAGATGTCTCCATTTTGCACTAGAAAATAAAATTCTTGAATGTAATAGCACTTGGCAGTTTGTGTTAAGCATCCACAAGTGTTGCAGACCCTTTCTAGCTGCTAATCTCAAGATCACATGAGATCTTGACCCATAGAGTTCGTGGTATCTGAGGAACTGTGCAAAGATTGCAGTGTTTGGCCTGAGCACGCTGGTGTGTCCCATTGTGGCTGTTGATCCCCAGACACTCTATGCTTTGATTGTTCTGTAATCATAACATTTGGAATAGCATTTATGTCTGATCTCAAAGCAGCTTCCTAGACTTACAGTTTAAAAAACCCCTTAGAAGTATAAAAATATATGTTTTATAGTAGTGAATTCCAGAATACTTTTCAATACAGCTGCAGTACATTTAGGGGTGACGTGGCTTCTGGTTCTGTGTTTTGTGTCAAATCACACAGCACGGTCTGTGTTGGAAGGGACCTCAAAGGTCGTTCAATTCCGCTCCCCACCTATGGGCAGGGACACCTCCCACTGTCCCAGGCTGCTCCAAGCCCCGTCCAGCCTGGCCTTGGACACTGCCAGGGATCCAGGGGCAGCCACAGCTTCTCTGGGCACCCTGTGCCAGGGCCTGCCCACCCTCCCAGGAAGAATTGCTTCCCGGTATCCCATCCAGCCTTGCCCTCTGTCAGCTTAAACTTCAGTAACAGTTTTTGATAGAGATCTGCTGAGGTTTTGATGGTTTCCAGTTCCATTGCTATGAACACCTGCTCTTCTTACACGCCTTCTCTACAGTTCTCTCTGCTNCTGTCCCAGGCTGCTCCAAGCCCCGTCCAGCCTGGCCTTGGACACTGCCAGGGATCCAGGGGCAGCCACAGCTTCTCTGGGCACCCTGTGCCAGGGCCTGCCCACCCTCCCAGGAAGAATTGCTTCCCGGTATCCCATCCAGCCTTGCCCTCTGTCAGCTTAAACTTCAGTAACAGTTTTTGATAGAGATCTGCTGAGGTTTTGATGGTTTCCAGTTCCATTGCTATGAACACCTGCTCTTCTTACACGCCTTCTCTACAGTTCTCTCTGCTGCTTCCCCATCCAGCCATCCTTAAGATTTCTTACAATTTCCTTACCATGACAATCACTGCAAATGTATTTCCAGGCTCGCCGTTGCTTCCCGAACCACTAAAGCCTCAGGCTGCTGTACCTGCTCAGCCCAGCACTCCTGTGCTAAAGATGCAGGAGCCCCTGATCCCTGTGGCATCACATCCATCTCAGGCAAGTGCCCCACAAAGTCTGGAGCCCCCCCAGCCGCCACCTCGTAGCCGCTCGTCTCACAGTTTGCCTTCTGAGCCTGCGTCCTCCCAGCAGCAAGTGAGTAAAGGAACCCCTTGTAGATACATTCTTGCACTCTGTAAATTAACACGTCTTGTACTGGATGCTGCAGACTTGTGAGGAACCCTTAAAGCAAGCCCAGAAACAAAAATAAGGGTCCCAAGATTGGATTCGGTGGTTGTGGGGCTCTAGGAGAGTAATAATTGCTTACGTATTGCCCATGAATAACTAACATCTTAAATACTTAACATTGAATTCAGGATTTCTTATGATGGACAGCTCATTCTCTCATTCTTTAACTTTTGTTGTCATTGGGCAACTTTGTATGGAAAAACACTCCATTTAAGAAGTTTAATTTCGTAATGATAGACGCATGACAAGCTGTATAGTAAGTAGCTAACACAGGGTTTGTGTAGTTGTTGCATGATGTAGTGCTTTGTGTTGGTGATCATTCAATGAAGGGAGATGATACTGATAAATAAATTAATAAATTAAATCAATATATAATCAATAATAGATACAAGAAATAGAATCCTCCCCATTCCTCAGTGTCAGTTAAAATACAGAACCCTATCCAAATTAGTGAAAATTCCGTACAGTAACATTAACGTTCTCTTCTCTGGGACCAACTGTTATGATAAAAAAACCCCAGCTTTTTCTAGGAAAAGCCATAGTTTCTTACTACTGCTTAAAAATGCAGAAGCAGATTTTCAGCGCTGTTCAGGTTTTTCCTTACACTTGTATCTGAAGCTCCTTTTTTGCTACAACAGTTAATGCCTATTTTGTACCATAATGAGGCAGCCGAATTCAGTCCTCAGCTGATTTTTGAATTCAAATTGAAGAAATCTTTAAATGCTTTTCCTTTCTTTCTCCTGAACCTCTTTCTTTGTCTGTGAACTGCTTTTCATTTTGGAAATTTAGACCAAAAAATACAGTTTTCTGAGGAAAGGCCTTTAAAGAAATATAAGGTCTTTTGAGAGGCAGTGAATTCCAAGCCCATCATTTTATGCAAATCTTGATTGGGATACTGAAGAACCTAAATCTCTCCTTATAAAAATAATTGCTTGTACAGTGTGAATATTCTAGACAATATTCTATACAATCCATGCATTGAAAAAGAGAATTAGTTATTGTAAATAGATCTTTTTTATTGGAAAGAAATGAGATTACCTAGAGTTCCATAGAATGAGAGGCGTTACGGTTTTTTCATCTTGCAAAACTGTTACTGTAGATGAGCGATTGTACCAACACAGTTCCTACAATGAGAGCTATGGGGCTTTTCATGTTAATAGATGACTAGAATTTGACCATCTCTGCACAGATTTGTATAATTCATCTGCAAAACGTAGCACAATCAGCTGCACAATAAGTGTCTGTAGGGAAATATCATTAGAATGGACTTGAGTTGTTTTTTTAAGATTCTTCATGGTCGAGCTTGCAGTAGAAGACAAGAGAAATTGAAAATATAGTGTAGTGTGTAGTAAGTACTTGTGGTTTGTATTCATAGCTCAAGAAACAGCTTTGTGAAAACTTCTGAAAGTATTTTTAACGTGAGGTTGCTTTGTAACTTGGATTTTCTTCCTAATTTTCTTTCCTTTGATGTCTGTTTCTCTTTCACAAGCAGGAGCAACCGTCAGGGTAACAGGTATTACTATTTACCAATCTTGTATGTGGTCTCCATCTATTCAAGCAGAAAAGATGTATGAATGTTGTTTTCATACATCTGCAGCCCCATCCCCGTTAAAAACCACCTGTCTGCATTCATGGATTGACTGTCATACCATAGTTTGCTTTTTCCCTTCGTAATGCATTTAAAAATGAGACTGCATTTATTAGGGCCAGAGCAACTGTTCTGCATCATCATCTTTTGTGAAACAATTTGACCCTCACCTATGTTGCTTAGTCATTGCTGAACCTCCTGGTCTTGGTCTGTTCAGGGAAAAAAAGTTCAGTGTTGGCAAGAAATGTTTTCTTTAATGCAAATCAATCCTGATGCTATTGCACTGTCAATTTCTTTTTTCTCAGGGAAGAGAGAACTTACTGTGACCCAAAGTAAAACGAACCGTTTGTTACAATTTTGAAAACATTTGGTTCCGGAATTACTCAAAGCAAAATTTTACTTAGAATAAGGAGCTATTTGGATTCATAGTTTCTTTGGGATCTTGTACTTTTAAATGACTACAGGACTTAGCCAGCTGGTGCCAGGCTGCATTTGATTTCTATTCCTTTTACAGTTCATTTTTTCACATTTTCCCCTAAGTTACTTGATGCCTTTGTTTTAATATTATTCTGCAAAAAAACCCTTCAACTATAGACAGTCAATTCAACTGTTTGGGTATATTAAGTTTATATGTTAAAACCATAAAATCTTTTTGTGACGTTTGAATTCTTAGAAGCTGTTTTAACTTAAGCTTAATTCATTTGATAAGGGGAAGCTCCAAACTCTGTTCTGTCACTGTGCATACTGAACAAGGTAGATACTCCACCTTTTTGGACAGTTCGTACAAGGTAAAAAAGTTGCACTGTTGTTTGAAGCAGAGTATAGAAACAGCAATATTTTGGTTTTAAAAGCTGAGAAATTCAGTGGAGAAAACTGTCTTCTCCCAGGGTAACTTGTTATTTTAAATATGAAAGCAGTGACTGTCCCTTTCCATGCCAAGAAGTACTGGAGATGCCTACAGATGCTTGCCTACATAGAAATGTCTGACTGCATACACTAATAACACTAATGTTTCCCTTCATTGTGGTGCTGCTTTAATGCTGCTCGTAACATCGGTATGGTAAACTCCCAAACAATGTAACCCGGAGCTTTTTGTTTCATAGTTGTTCTGGGCTATCCCTTGCTTAGAATACAGTAGCATTTCCTGAACTTTTTCTTATCCGACGTTCAGGTAATGTTTTTTGCTGGGATTGTGACCTGCAGGAAGTAGGTTCCAGCTGCATCAGCCACGGAGGAGGTGGGGGGATTGGTGTTTAACGACTCGCAGGCTTTTCCTTAGACAGGGGGTTCAGACTGTTGTTTCTGTTCCAGTTGAAACAAGACTGGGTCAAAGTTTCAGCTGAGGAGTGAGAGGGGAGAGTGGTAGGAATAACCCAGGACCAGCTGCATGGTTCCTGAGCACGTTGCTTCCTTTGCAGCTGAATCCCAATGGGACGTACGGCACTCACCCTGAAGCCCAGCTCAGCAGTGACCCTTTCGAAGACCTGTCATTTCAGCTGCTCGTGTCCAAGATGCAGACGTCTGTCCGGACATCACCTGCTCCAACCTTAAACCAGAAGGAGTTGATACGGTTGCCTTCAGCAACGCAGAGAAATGCTGATAATTCGAACACTGTCAATTGCATGCCAGCAATGCCTCCTATTCCAGCCTTTCACTCATCCCAGGAACATCAGCACAGCTCTGCAAATCCATTTATTACTGGGCTGAACTGCTCAAATCCATTCACCGAAAGAACTCCTAATGCTGGGAACCCATTCAGGACGGAAAGGCGGGAGTCCGGGATGAATTCACAGGTACCGGCAGGACCTGCTGCTTCCCAGCCCTTCCCTCCTCTGCCCCCCCCCAGCTGGAACACAGGCAAGCCTGTATTTCCTGTGGAGGCAGCTGAAAACACGTTTTGCTTGCGAAGTAAATCTCTCAAGGTGGAAAATGTGCAGCCCAAAGGGTGGGTGACGTTTGACGAGGACGAGCACTTCCCCGGGAAGCTGAAGCCATCTGCGAGCGTTCCGGATTTGAAGCGGCTCGGCTCCGCGAAAGCAGCTGGGTGCCCGGGTTTGCTGGGAACTGAACAAAAGGCTTTCCTCGGGTCAGACTTCAGCTTCGACGGTGTCTGGAATAAAAGTTCTGCCGACTGCTTCTGTACAATGCCGGCAAGGAAACCACCTGCACCCCCCGTACCATCCAGAGCAACCAGCAACAGGTCCCCTGCAGATCCCTTCCCCTCCCCGGCGCCCAAGGTGTCACCAAGTCATGATTTTATGGAGAGGTAGATGGTTAGAGATACAAGAGGTTATATTTGTTGCTACATTTATCCAGTAGAATAATTGGGCATTTGAGATTATTCTGTGTGCAATAATTATTTGTTAAATGCACTGAAACTTAACTCTGCTCATAAACAGCCACTTCTGCTTGTGTATAAATTTTGAATGTGTATATATGGTAGAGCACAAAAAATAGTCTGAAGTTTATTAAAATCCTAATGTAATAGTATTTGAATAGACAAAAAGAGAAGAAGGGTGAGCTACTGCCTCACTAAAGCCTATCAATCCTGGACACAGATTTTGCTTAGGGAGCTCTTTCATTTCTGTTCTCTTTTGTGGAATTTCACAAGAAGAGGCTCCCTTCTGGTAGCCTCCCCCCTCCCTTTTGACTGTTTGTTAGTTGATATTTATAAGTATTTACCAAAGAGCTGCCAAAGTTTATTGAGATTTGAATGTCGACAAGTGTTGTTTAGAAGCTGTTTAATTTATAACAGAGGCTATGGATATTTGTAAGGCTTATATTTGAATTTGAGGCACAACAAAAATAGTTTACTTTCAAAGTAGAAACAAAACTTTGAATATTAATATATTCAGTTAATCTCCTGTGTCAGTACATTTCAATTACCAAATCCTATTGTGACATACACTCACTAGCACTAATTCAGAATAATGGTTCCGTATCATCCATTTATTCATTTACTGTTTTAACTATACTTTTTTTTTCCCACGAATTGGTAACAGCTGATACAGCAAGCTTTTCCTCAAGCTCTGGAAAAAAGTCCCCTTGGCTTTGAGATACAAGCAGTATTTACCAGTTGCAGACTATGTAGTCTGCTGGCCATGGGGTGAAACAACATGCTTGGATTGTACTTAGAGTAGTGAACTAGCCCAGGGCAGCACGCTTTTTAAATGCTCAAATGCTCTCACAGCAGGAGCCAAGAAATAATCCACTATTCCTTTGGACAGCCCCTGGTTAGCCACGAGCTGCAGCCGCCTAGAGGAGCAAGATAGTGAGTTTTCTATTGCGCTTTTTTCCGTTCCGGTCATTCAAGTTGTACATTTGGAACAGCAGTGGTACTGCTTGTGCTTCGGTGTGTGAGTTATGTGAGTTACCTTGTTTTTCGCTGTTGCTGCAGACATCTCTGTGGTTGATGTTTTGGTATATTCTTACATTAGCAAACCAAATTCAGGGGGGAACTTTTGCTAGTGGGAGTCACGTGATAAATATGTTGTCGGATATTTAATTGCAGTGATTAAAAACTATCTGTCTGAACTGTATCTGGTGTGCGGCACCTCTGCACTTCACAGGACTGTGGGGACCACAGGGAATGCTCCAAAATTCCAGTGTCTCTGTAAATATACGTATTACATATATATATATATGTGAGCTGTAGTAAGGCCCTGCCTTGTGTTGACAGCAGCGATGATGAGCAACAGTAGATGCTCTGAAAACATAGAGGATGAAGGTGAGACCCTCTCCTCTCATTCTCCTCTCATGTCCCTGGACTCTGTTTCCAGTGTTCCCTGTCCCGGTGCTATTGCTCACCTGTCCATGGCTGCATCCCACGGGACACCCAGGTATGCATGAAATATTCCCGCCCATATGCTCTGGGTGGGCGTTCTCTCTCTCTCTCTCTCTCTCTCTCTCTCAGCGAGGCAGGCGTGTGTGGCTGACAAAATTCCAGCCTCCACACAGACACTGATACAGAACTTTTTCACTTATTTATTCATTTTTAGTGAACAAAGACATTCAAATTCATTAGTTCGAAATGGCACAATTATCTTTCGTTAATTAGTATTCTGTCAGTTATTGGTTATTGATTTCTCACTTTTTATGCTAATTAATCCATACTCTTAGTCCTTTTATATCTTTCCCTTTAGTAGGGAATTTCCAGTGTATATACTGAGTTTTTATCTGGTTGTTTCTGCAGTGTCCTTGTGATCCGTAAATTCTGCATTCTAGATGTCCAACCTCATCAACCCCTCTTTCTCTCCCGGGCTTTGTTCACTGGCCACATCAGAGTTTATCAAACCCGAATGTTTCAGTACTTTTCCCAAGCTGTCCCCTCTAAAGTAGCTTATAACACTCTCAGCTGGCTGCGAGTAATTTAAGACTAGTCCGCTGTTTACATACATCTAGGTGATGATGAGCTAAACCAATTAATTTAAGAGGTAGTTCAGCTCTCTGGACTGCAATGAGTAAGACGTTCTACCGTTTCCGACGCCGGGCGGGGCGCGCGGGCCCTTTAAGCGGCTCCCGTGCCCTCACGGGGCGGCCGGAAGTGGAAGCGGCCGCGGGACCGGCTGAGGCGCCGTTGCTGAGGCGCCGTTGCGGCGGCTCCGGAGCATCCCGGCGGCTCCCGAAGGATCCCGGCGCTACCGGCGGGGGCAGCAGCGGCCCCCCCACGCTCTCAGGGCCTCCCGAAGCGCCGGGAGCGGCCGGTCGCCGCGCTCTCTCCCTGCCGCCGGTATCCAAGGACTCGGCTCCGTTGCTGAGGAGCCGCCCCGGCCCGGCCATGGTGCGGCTGCACGTCAAGCGCGGCGGCGAGAGCCAGTTTCTGCTGGAGGCTCCGGGCAGCGCCCGCCTGGCCGAGCTGGCGCCGCTAGTGGCCCGCATCCACAACGGGCGGCTGAAGGTGCAGCGCCTGTGCTCAGGTACCGCTCGGGGCCGCGGAGGGCGGGAACGGCCCCCAGGAACCACCCGGGCAGCGGGAACGCGCCGGCTCCGCGCTTAGCGGGGCCGTGATCGCGCGTGAATTCCCGGCTTCGGTGTTTTAGTGAGGGCACTGCACAGCGCCGAAAACTCTCCCGCTGCGTGTGCCGGTAGCGGCTGCTTAAATCGGGGAATCGCGGAATGGTTTGGTGTGGGAGGGACCTTAAAGTTCCTGCGGTCCCACCCCCTGCCGTGGGCAGGGCCACTTTCACTAGCTCGGGCTGCTCCAAGCCCCGTCCGACCTGGCCTTGGGCACTTGCAGGGTTCCAGGAGCAGCCCCAGCTTCTCTGGGCACCCTGTGCCAGGGCCTCCCCACCCTCACAGGGAAACATTTCTCCTCAGAAGCATTTCTCCCATCTAACCCTGCCCTCTGGCGTTCCCTCTTGTCCTGTTACCCTAAGCCCTTGTCCAGGTCCTCCTTCAGGGCACTGTGAAGTGCTCCCTTGAGACCAGCAGTGCCCCAACGTGTGTGTGAGGTTATATTGGCCACCACCAGCATTTTCTGTCATGCAGTGGAGTCAGTGACGTGTCTGAATTAGCGCCGAGTTCTCTCCTGAGGCAGCTTTAAAAAATATTTCACGTCCCACTGTGGGGCTGTCGGAACAGAGATTCCTTCAGGTGAGCCTGAACTGGAGGTGCAGCCCAGCCACAGCTGCTGTGCAACAGCCACAGTGTTTGTGGGGTATCTGAGGCCATACTGAGGCTGCTCTGAAATTTAAAAAATCTGACTAGGGAAATACCAAAAATATAAGGTTTATGGCCGCTAAGTACCTTGTGAGTTTGCATTCCTGCACCTGTCATTTGTTACATTGTTTTACAGGTATGTAAAATGTATAAATTTCTGCATCAGTACAGCATCCGTTTCTATATACCTGTGCTCATATCCCTTATTATTTATTCTCTGTACTTACCTGTTTAAAAACTAAAAGCTAGGGGCAAGGTTTACCTGCATGTACATCATGTGAAAGGCTTTTGTAAATAGACTATAATAACAGAGATTTTTAATTTTGTTCTCTAAACACTCTAAAGAGATGGAGGAGCTGGCAGACCATGGTATTTCCCTACCTTACAATATGCAAGGATTGACAGATGAGCAGATCCAAGAGCTGAAGTTAAAGGACGAGTGGGCAGAGAAGTGTGTCCCAAGCGGTGGAAGCATACTCAGGAAGGATGAAATGGGGCGAAGAAATGGATTTGGTAAGTCAAATGTAAACACTTGTTTCTTTCCCTTCAGACACAGAGAATACATAATATAGCAGGGAACAACAAATCCCTAATTCTGGAATGGGGTAGCCAAACTATAAATTCCATACACAGGACTTCTGTCTTGGGTTAGAACTGGGGTAATGCTGATTAACAAGCCTCGAGAGCAGTATCTCTCTTCAGCACATAAACAATCATCAGGAGCAAGTTTGTCTGTTTCAGTTTAGTTTATTCTCCCCATTTGTAAATGTACATTTGAGAACTGGTTTTCCCCAGAAACTCCCACGGTACATTAACAGATTGTTTTTCTAATAGTTCTCCTTTTTTCTCATTGACTGGGACTCAGATTCACTGAGCATGTGTTTGTAAGTGGGAGGACAGCTTTGTGATATTGCCAAAGTTAGAATATTGAACAGTGTGTATATGTAAGCCAAATCAAGTACCATCAAATGATGTACTCAGGTGGAAGATGAGTATGTTTTAGCTGGATTTTTGTTTTTGAGGACAGGCTTTTTTTAGCAATTAAAATAGATAACTGTACAGTGATGAAATAACAAATAGATGACATGTACAGTGTATTTGCAAAACTGCCTTTGCTGTTAGATTGAGATTTTAATTAGAAAAGAAAAGTCAGAAAACTGCAAGCTGTTCTGCCCAGTTAAAGCACGTCTGCCAGTACAGCCCACAACAGTCCAGCAGGGAAGGAGCTTTGGTTTATGGTGGTTGCTTTCTACTGAGTATCTTTGTCCCAGATGAAGTTCCAGGTCATAGAATCATAGAATCACAGAATAGTTTGGGTTGGAAAGGGCCTTAAAACTCATCCGCTTCCACTCCTCTGCCATGGGCAAGGACGCCTTTCACTAGACCACATTGCTCCAAGCCCCATCCAGCCTGGCCTGGAACACTTCCAGGGATGGGGCAAGTACCCGTCACATGTCTTTGGGGAAAAGTAAGTTTGTTCATCCCATGAAAAATACTGCTTGTTTCTTAAGTTTGTAAGAAAGACAGGAATGAACTATCCAACTGGTAAACAAGCTGCAATTGAAGGGGTGCTTCTCCTGCTTTATGATTTAATGCTGTTTCATTTGCTCACAGTGGAATCTGGACAGGTTGTGTGCTTCATTTCTTTACAGTAAGCGTAGACTATGAAATATGTCTCTTCTAGCTCCAAATGAAAAAATGCAGCAAGTTATAAAGAAGACAATAGAGGAAGCCAAGGCATTAATCTCTAAGGTAAGTTTCCTCAAGTGGTGTGTGGGGCTTTCCTAATAAGTGCTGCGGAGTTGGGCATCTTAAATAAAACCAGACTTTTTTCAGTGCAAGGGCTGACAGTTGTTGAGAAATGCCATGAAGTGATGTGAATAGTCTAATAAAACCTGACATTTTGGTTAATGATTTTCTTCAAGGCTTTTGGCAAGTGGTTCAACAGGTTAAGGAATCAGACACTAAACACCAAGAGAATGCTGGCAGCCGAGCCCATGTGGAATGATTAAATCACATTCAGTTTTATCCATGCAATTTGCTCTTGATGTGTTCTTTGGGTGAATGCTTGTCGTGCTTTCTGGTGAACAATTAACTGTGTTCTGTGCTGTTCTTGGAGTTAATGAAGTCTTTTGACTTTTATGTGTAATTAATTGAAAAATGTGTTTCAATCTCTTAGATTATCACAGAACCCCAGATGGTTTGGTTTGGTTTGGTTTGGAAGGGACATTAAAGCTCAGCCAGTCCCACCCCACTGCCTTGGGCAGGGACACCTTCCACTAGACCAGGTTGCTCAGGTCTCAATCCAGCCTGGTTTTGAACACTTCCAGTGATGTGGCAGGGCTTAGGCCTTGGTTGGACAAGCACTTGGACTCATGTTCAGTCCTGCTGAGTGTGTGTGTTCAAAGACAAGCACAAGGTTTGCCCTTATGGGACAGCGCTCTCAGGCATTCAAATTCACATTGCCAAGTCTGTGTTTCAGCTTTTGTATGACTTTGACATACAAATTTAGTAATATTTATGACTGGAGTTAAGGAGAGTTTGGGAAGCGGTTTGTTTGCTTCACCACTTTATAACGACGAAAAAGAAGAAATGTGCCTGTGTATTTGAGGTTGTACTGGCCAGTTAACCAGATCAAGAACATCCACAAGGAGGCAACATTCCCTTACCTTAGTACTTAGGAAACTGGTAAATCTGCAGGAAAGAACTTTCTTTCTTTTCTTCCAGTTGTGCCATGTTTCTCCTTTATCCTTGCCGTAGGGTTTGGAACGATCTCAAATACTTGGTCTTACAGATCTCTGCATGAGCTGTGCAATTTGCCTCGCTTTACAGTTCTGCTCACATGTGCTCTGCTTTTCTCTCAAGTTTTAAGCCCCTTCTCTGTCCCTCACCTGAATTTTGCTGGCTTGAATCATGTTCATGAATCACAAGTGCTTGGAGCCAAAGCATCCCTGTCTGGTATCTGGTCATATGTGTCCTAGTTTGAGTCCTGTGTTCCGCAGGCACTTGTCTCCTGCATGATTTAGCAAAGGTCTCCCTTTTTTGTTTCCTCTCCCACCCCATGTAAGCAGGCTAAGCAGAGGGGCCACAGGCGAGGGATATACTCCCAAGTCAGTATTCCAGTGAGGAAATTTCCGCTCCTAATATCTTTGTGCAGCCTGCTAGCTCTGCTCAGATAGCCCATCGCTTAACCTTTGAACTGGCCACAAAGCAAAGTCTCTCTGCAGGTTTGCTTGCATTGCCAATGATCCCTGTCTCTGTTTCAGAAACAAGTTCAGGCCAATGTGTGTGTTAATATGGAGATGGTGAAAGATGCTTTGGAGCAGCTTCGAGGGGCTGTGATGATTGTGTATCCAATGGGATTGCCTCCACATGATCCAATTAGGATGGAGTTCGAAGACAAAGAAGACTTGTCAGGAACTCATGTATGCAGTAATGTATTCCCATTAGATGTAGTCCCTGGGTTAAACATGGGCTATGCTGTTCCTCATCTTACCAGTGAAGGTTGTTTTCAGCTCCAGTGTGGAGAATTTGTTGCCCAAAGTGTTTATATTAGATCAAGACTGAATGGAATATAAATAAAAATGCCATAGATGAGTATGAGGAGAAAGATGTAGAAGAAGAGTGTAAAATTACACTTCATGTTAGGAATTCCAGAAAGATTTTTTTTTTTCCGAGAAAAAAAAATCTGGTTTGGAAAAAAAAGCAAGGAATAATACCCCAAACTCTTCACCTTGTTTATTTTGCCACAGGCTGGAACTGAAGTTATAAAAGAATCAGAAGCACAGCTATGGTGGGCAGGAAAGCAGTTGGAAGAAACAAAGTTGCTCTCTGACTATGTAGGCAAAAATGAGAAAACAACCATCATTGTCAAGATCCAGAAAGTGAGTATTGCTGGGAGAGTGCTCTACAAGTTCCTCACCCTTGGTTGTCTGTTCTCTGTGGAGGAGGAGTATATTATCCATAGGAATATATGGATAAAATGGATTAAATTAGTTCCAGCTTGAGCATCTTAAAAGTGTACGTCTATTTTAAAGTTTGAATGGATTTACTCTGAGTTTTTCTTTAATAATTCTTTAGCAGTTACATACTGTAGTTGCTATTTCTTGGTCCATAGTATTTTTGTGAAGTATGACAAAGAGGTATTTAAAAAATAGATGAAATACAAATTGAAAAGTTTTATGGCTCATCTTGCCACCTGCAGGTTCTACAGTGCATCCCTGAGGGGTAAGTCAGGTGATTTATGTGTTTTACTTAGAAGACCAGATTTGCTTTCCCTTTCTCGTCAGGGTCACTGGAAAATGGTGTGGCCTCTCAATAGCCACTGAAGTGTAGGCTCCCAGGAACGTTGTCTGTTTAATTAGTTGAAGGACTTGCTCAAAGAGCAAGAGCAGTATAGGGGCTTCTCTCTGTCTAAATAGCCTCAGACTGTTTGTTCTCAAGAGCATCCACCATCTCCATGCAAGATGCTCTGTTTGTGATTGCTGACAGCAGGTGTTTTCTGCTTTGTCCATCATTTCTTCCAGAAGCACAGTTTCCTGGACAAGAAATTTCCTTTTATTTGTAGTGATTTATAACTCCCTTGCCTCCCTGCTTTACTGAGTCTTATGCCATCCGATGTCTGTATTAGTAGGGGAGCTAAAGATATGGACCCATCCTGAGATGTCTAGAGTGACCTTAAAACATATTTATTATGTCTTTTAGAGTGGAAATTTAAGTAAAATAGAGTCAATCCTGTTTGCATCTTCCATTGATATCCACAGATTTGACAGCATGATTCAGACACAGAGATGAAAAAATAAACCTCACTTGAAAAAATAACCCTCAATTCCCTGTGAGGGTGGGGAGGCCCTGGCACAGGGTGCCCAGAGAAGCTGTGGCTGCCTCATCCCTGGAAGTGTCCAAGGCCAGGTTGGACAGGGCTTGGGGAGCAGCCTGGGCTAGTGGAAAGTGTCCCTGCCCGTGGCAGGGGGTTGGAATTAAATGATCTTCAAGGTCCCTTCCAAACCATTCTGTGATTCTATGAATGCAGCCGCAGTTTCTCGGCATTTATTTTCCTGTCCTGAGGGATCTTCTTAGATTTGAGCAATCTAGTTGTCTGAAGAAAGGGGTTTTATTATGTCTCTGTGTAGCAGTATCACAATGTGCCATCAGCAGCATTTACAATTTCCCTTCCAGAAAGGACAAGGCGCTCCGGGGCGGGAGCCTGTGATCAGTCATGAAGAGCAAAAAGAGATGATGCTGTACTACTACAGGAAGCAGGAGGAGCTCAAGGTAAGTGTTCCTTTGGTGCCCGAGAGCTGAACTGCTTCGACAGAGCTCAGCCTGCGTCCCTCATCACCCCCTCCCCTCTCTGCCACAGAAACTGGAGGAGGAGGACGACGACTCCTTTCTAAATGCTGAGTGGGCAGACAACCATGCTCTGAAAAGGCAATTTCATGGTGTAAAAGACATCAAATGGGGTCCAAGGTGAAGCTCTGCAAATCCCTTCTGAAGCTGCTCGGTTGATGCTCTTGTTTGCAGCAAGGAGTTGCGTTGTGTGTGGTAGATTCTTCTGACAGCAGCTGAAATTGTCACTTCTGTGGCCTTAGGTGTTCAATAAATGTTCCTATTTCTCTGTGACTGCAGCAGCACTTTTCTCTGCAAAGAATTGAACCAATTCTCTTGAAGTTTGGTATTTTGTTAGAAACTTGTAGTTTGGATATGGAGATGTCAATCTGTTTCATAGATAAGAGATCTAGTAAATGTGCACTGGACTGTTTGGTGTTGTTCAGAGTGGTCTTTATACTCTCTTCTCCTTCTTGCATTACTATTAGATGGTGTGCTCTGGAGCAGACAATTTATTTTATAGGAAATCAGTTTCCCTTGAGTAATCCAGGGAGAATTAAGGGGTTTTATGTGCTTGTTCACATTTCAACATCGCTGTTTCCAAACTGTCATTTTGATATTACTTAACCTCTTAATAATTGTTTAAATGAAGTGTTTTTATATATACACAAGTAACATCCTTGTGAAGTGCTTCATTTTCATTCTTTGGCTTTAGTTTTTATTGCTGCTGTATAGAGGTTGACAGAAAATTGTATACAAAAAGAAGCACCATTTGCAGGTAGATTGGATAAACCCAAGTTTAGTAGGACCAGATCTCTTAACATGGAAGTATAAAAATCATAATAATTTTCTGTATTAGTGTGTTTGAAGAGACACCGATCAAGTTAAAAGTCAAGTGTTTGCTGAACTCGCAGCTTGAAGACTGGATGCAGAAAAGATAATTAATGATATTCAGTGAATTGTTAATGGTGATTTTACTTCAATCGCTGATTTTTTACTTTTAGGGAAGTTTGTTGTCTGGTAGTTTTTCTTGACTCTGACCTTTACAGTAACATGGCTTTTTACAAAAAGAAAATTCAGCATTTCTGAGTTGAAAAACGTCAAATATTTTTTATTTTAAATTTATTTGGAATTATTTCACATGGTAAAAAAAGGTTTTTAACAAAACGCTTTGTTCTGACACTTCCTAAGAGGAAAATCAGTGTCCTGGAGCTTATAATATTCTCATTTCCTCTCCAAAAGCAAGGGAAAAGCAGGCATAGGAAATATTTAACACAGATTCTGCACCCCTTTGACTGCTGTTCTCTGCTGTAATTGGTGCTGTTTTTTTCTTAAGCTGGGCAAGCTTTCCATGGCATTGATCCTTTCTGGAGTTCTCATGACAGTGTTTGTGGATCTGCTGGATTCATTTATTGTGACTGAAATTGAAGGAACTCGCTGGAAAGAGATTAAAGAGTACAGGAACCCAGGAAAGCCTATGGGTATTTAACTATCCAAGGAGATAATGAGATAGAAACACCACACGTAGATTTGCAAATTTGCAAAAGTCTTTTGTCTTTCTTTTAAACCACTTATTTCTGGAAGTTTGAGAGGAGCCACGTCCTTTCAGAGGGGAAAATCCATTCTCTCTCTCAGAGACGCACAGCAGAACATTGCTGAAATTTTTGTTTTGTGGCCATGTCACCATCCTGATGAATGGAAATTGTTTCCACACCTGCTTTCATTTCTTTTCTCCTTTTCACGGTTCAGCTTTCCCACATTGTTCCGTTCTCTGCCTCACCCAGGATTCGGGAGAATTTATTTATTGCTTCCTGCAACCTCATCCAGTGTTCCTGGTGACAAACTTGGGGCTATTTTCAAGGCGGGAGTGGGGAGTTCAAACAGCCACACCAGCACTGCATGTTGGCTTCCAGCAAGTTCAGATACTGATACTGGGTCATATCATTTCCAGATATGTGTCATGCCCACAGCCATGTGTGGGGCAAGCTCTCCTTTGCAGTATTTTCTCCTTAGGCTGCTCTTCTGGGAAGTTGCAGGGATTTTACTGCTGAAACTCCATCCCACTGCCAGCTCTGAGTGTCCTTCCCATAGCATTGCTGCTGCTGCCCCATGGCACCCTTCCCACAGATACCTCAGCCTGGAGAGATTCCAGCTATGGCACTTCAGCTGCTGTTTCTTTCAGGGCTTGGGACAGATAAGTGCATACCCCATTAATCTTCTGTTTTGTTTACTGGATACTATTTTCTGCAGAGGGTGTTGTTTCAGAAAGATCCAAATAATTCAATGTCTGTTTATCTGGTTTTTCCATGTTTGTCTTCATTCTGACTTTCAGACTGCTGTGAACAGTGAACATTTGGAAATGAGGTGAACCACTAATTGACAGCTTTCCCCAATTAGACTTGGAAAGTTTATGCAAAAAGAATAAAATAGCAACCCAATATATAAATAGTTCAGTCAAAGGAACAGATCCTGAATGAAGCTTGACCTCCCTGGCTGTAGCAAAAGCTGCTTCCCCTGCCCTGCTGAGGTGCTCCTGGAGCTGGGGTTTGGCCAAGGTTTGTAACTATGTTTGAGGATCCATTTGAACAGGCATGCATTACTAAGCACCACACTTCTTTTTTTTCCCTCAAAACACGTTCCCAGTGGCTGTGAAATGCTCCATCTTGGGAAACAGCCGCTTCTCTGGTACCTGCAGGAATTTTTTACTGTCTGCCTGCAGCGTATGGTGGCAGGCAGGGAGGAAACTCAGGATGGGATCAGGTCATGGTGTCTGTTAAATAACTATTTTCATACAAAAGGTCTTTTTCCTCCAAGGTTGTAAAAGAAAGGAGAGGACTGGGAGTTGGGAGAAGTGAAACGTTATGCCCCTAAGGAAGGGACTACCTTCTAAGCTGAAAACTGGTTTCTGCTGATCTGCTGCCACTGCAGTTGTTTTGGCACCTGGAATTAAGACCCTGGTTTCAGCTGGGAATCGCAAGGAAGGGTATCAGATGGATGGATGTGCACATAAAGTGAACAAAATGGGGAAAGGACCTGTGTGCCCAGTGGCAGGAGAAAAGGCAGTGGGCACAAAGTGAAACACAGGAGGGTCCCTCTGAACATCAGGGAACACACAGTCATTGTGGGAGTGGCTGAGCACTGGCACAGGTTGCCCAGAAAGGTTGTGGAGTCCCATCCTTGGCTGGACCAGGTGTTCTCCAGGGGGCCACCCCTATACCAAGTCTTGAGCAAAGTGAAGTCTGAAGGAAAGATAACTCCCAGCTTTCGTTAGGATGTCAGCTTATGGGCTGAAACCCCACTGAGGCTTCCCAATAAAAAATGAGGGAAGAAAATGCACAAATTTTAGTGACTATAAACATTAACTGCCAGACAAATAACTTCCAAAAAGATCAGCTGGAGATCAGCTGGCCTTTGGGCCCCAGGCTCTCCAGGAGGGACTTTCACCAGGACTCAGACTTTTAGGGAGCCCATGAGAGCAGGGGTCCCTGGAGCCCCTGCCCTCAGCCTTGCAGGCCAGAGCCCAGCCTGCTCTAGTAAAAGGAAGAGGATCAGGTTTTTTTCACTAGTATGGTCTGTCAGCAGAAGGAATTGTTGGGATGTGGATCAGTCCCTTTGTATCTGACCAGGAAATGGGTGGCACTTGCCCCATGAGTCAGGAGGAAGGAGCCATCTCTGGCCCAGAGCCCTCCCCAAAGGCAAACTTGCCTTCAGGACCAAGGTATGGGCTTCTCCAGACCAAAACCTATTAATCAGGATCGTGCATAGCACAGGCTAAGACGACTTCCTCCTGGAAAGGGGAGAGCAGTGGCTCAGCAGGATTGCAGCCAGGCTCCTGGGCTGTGCCCTGCCTCTCCTGCAATTTCCCAGTGCTCTGAATGACCTCGACCCTCCGTCCATCTCCTTAGCCTCTCTTCCTTCCGCTGATAGGATGCTAACTGCTGGTGAGATTTTTCCAGTTGAGCACAGAGTTGTGCCTTAGTCATCTGAGCAAGCTCCCTTCCTCCCTTTAAAGTTTTTCCAGGCTTAATTCGACTTTGTATCACTAGGAAATGACAAGTCATGTCACTGTTTTCTTTCCAAGTGTTTCATACTACGCTCTACCTGGACACACAGCATCTGAGTGGGAAAGCACAATGAACCCATGAAGTATTATCAATAGGAAGTGACATTTTTCCTCCTTTTGTTCAGTTAATTCCCTATGAGCTGCAGCTAAAATATTGGAGACACTTTTAAGACAGGAAGGCTGTTGTGGTTTCAGCTTAGATACATTCCTGATTTCATTTTCTCTCCAACTGGAACCAAGTCTGACTAGTCTAATAATTTTGGAGTGATGATTGCAAACTGATAAAAAATCCTGAGAACATGACCTCTGTTCAAGTTCTGGCTCTAATCCTGCTTTAGGATCAGAAAAGTGAACCCAGTGTTTCCCTTAAGTAAAGTATTCTTAGTGTGTGGCAACGTCGAGAGTTTTTTATGAAAGCAGCAGCCATTTTGGAGCTTGCCCTTCGCAGATTTGCCAGCAGAGGTAGCAGCATGAGCACATCTCGGGCAGGTCTGTTCTGATGGTTCTGATACTTAAATATTTTCCACCTTTTTTAATATTCCTAAGCATGCATTTGGCAGTTGATCCCAAATGACAGTGAAAAGTAATCTGCACCATGAGTTAAAACCATAGAGTGTTTTTCACAGAAGGATTTATAGACAGTCAAGGGTATGAAACCCTCTTTTTATTGCATATATTTCTTTTTATTTTACAAATAATTATATTCACTGATATAAATGTTCCTTCACAGAAGGTACATTCTTTTTTTTTTTAAAAAAAGGGATAGGGTGTCATCCAAAATAAGCCATTTATTGTTCATTAATATAAAATGCATTCATATTTCTAGGGGGTGTCATATCCAAACCACTGTTCATCCAAATTTCCTGTATGATCTGCTCCCTGCGCTCAATCCTTTCGGCCAGTTCTGCGGCCTCTGCTGAGTTATAACCTGAGTAAGAAGGTCTGTAAAGTTCGTCTGTCTCATCCTGGGCGTTCGAAAGGGAGGAATCCTCCCCCTCCTCTTCCTCCTCCTCCTCCTCCTCCTGTTCACTGCTCTCGTAGGCTCTGGCGCTCTCTGGCACCAGCTGATCCCTCTTCCTGTGCAGTTTCTGGATGTCACTAGCACACGACACGCAGATCACCAAGGCACACAGCGTGAGGATTAATCCCACACAAACACTGGACACAAACAGGAGAGCGGCTCTTTCAGGGTGATCTGCAGGCAAGAAAGCCAGGGCTTAATCACTTTCCAAACTGCCAAGGCTGGTTACAAACTCCCAGCTGCCATTCCCACAGTGTTCCGTAGCCATAGGGCACCCAAACCTCCCAACACTCACAGCCCAACCCTGCCAGCTCTGCCTCTCCAAACTGCTGGGCAAAAATCCAGACTGCTTATAACACTGTGAAATAACAACATGACCCCAACCCTTTCTGAGTAGCTCACTGCTGTTGTCAACCAGCTACCAAAACTCTGCACACCTTGTTTGATCTTTCCAGCCATCCTGCCAAAACAGGCCTTGCCCTCACAAACAGGGGGCACGAGAAGAGCGACTCTGGGCTCTGCAGGGCCTCAGCAGCATCTCCAGGCCAGACAGGGAGCACTTTTCTTCCTTTGCACTTAATATTGCTAAGTCACAAAACCTGCTTCATCTCACAGCAGAGACAGCTGGGTTTGGGATGGTTTTTTGCCTTTTTTTTAACTCCTCGATGATCCGTGTATGTATGCAACCCAGCATTTCCAAAGATGGATGTCTCCAGTGCTCTCACAGGTCAGGGCCAGGTTTTCAAAACTACTGAACAACCAGCAGTCCCCATTGAGAATTTAAAACTGTCTTGGCTGCAGTTGCTAAGAGAGTTTGAATCTTTCAAGGCAGGAAATATTCCCTGAATATCAATTATGCCGGGATTGTCCCATCCACAAGACTGTGATTATATTATAATAATATCATTACCATAAACATGGGATTACTAGTTGTAACCGCTGGAGTTGATCCTCCCTTTTCCCACAATGCCACAATCTAGTGAGCCAAACAATCTCAGCCTCATTTTCCTACCTCTGATGTATGCAAATGTAGCCAAGTAGTTAGAGCTAACAATAGTTCCGTCTTTCTTTGGAAGTCTCGATTCCCTTGGATCAAGGTCGACACCTGTGACATGAGGAAGTAAAGCAAATTCAATGAAGCTACCAAATTGATATTCACCCAGTAACTTTCCAGCTACGAGTCCACCCAAAACACAGGCAGGCCAATGCCATGCTGAAGGAGCTGCAGAGCACTAGACCAAACAACAGTTGATAAGTTAAATGAAGTATAATTAACAAATTATTGAAAATATCAAACGTCTAGAAAATGGCAAATTAATTTAAAAGGGTCTGTTGTCAGGTGAAACCCCTTGTGCCTATTCCCGTTGGGGTTTCTGAAATAATTTTAGTTCACGAAGCTCCACAGTTCTCCAGTGGCCTTCCCAGCCCAACCATGCCATGTGCTCCTGTTACTGGGGACAGTGGACACACATCAGCCTCGTCCTGAATTTTGTGGCCATCGAGAAAAGCTGGCGTTGGCATAACTTGTAGAAGATTCTTTACCCCGAAACAACTACAGTTTCACTTTTACTCTTTCCATCATGTTGGCTCTGGGTAGGCCGGGCAGGTCACTCTTCCCACAGCATTGTTGTGAGTGCAGGACTGTGCTCACACCCCACTCCCAGCCTGTCCCTCTGCTCTCCAGGAGGAAGAGCAGCTCTTTGAGCAGGGTTTCCACTGCTTCATCCCAAACCCTGTGTCTGTGGTGGTACATACCATCATTCTGATTGACGGAGGACTTGTTATCGGGGACCAGGGTGTTGACAGCCGTGAGGATAAATTTAGGAACTGCAAAGACAAAAGACAAATCGAGTTCTGTTAGTTTTAAGTTAATTATGAATTCCACTGCTAACCCTGGGTTTGTTTATTTGGTTTCTGACAGTGGTATTGAAGGTCGAACTCGATCTTGGAGATCTTTTCCCCTCTTAAGGATTGTGTGGTTCTTGCAAAGTCAGGGCAGCTCTGGGCCTGTGATTGGATTCACACCACCAGCCTGCTCCAGGAACATCGGTGCAGCTCCATACAGCCTGGCAACCCGCTCCTTGTTTTCAACCCCTCAAGGGCCTGCCAGCCAGTAGATGTAGACAAAATTGGCCTCTAAATTCAGCATAAACTGGGCTATAGCCAGATGCTAAGTTGCATCTAGATACTGGGTTTGGATGCGTATAATTCACCGTAATTCTAAGATAAAGTCCTGAGTGATGTCATTTGCGAAGCTTCTGAGGTGGACAATTGCTAAGGAGGGTAGGAAGGATGGGAATAAATGAGCTGCATCTTTCTTGTTTCATTAATTTATTCCCTTGATAAGTGTTCACAGTCGTCTTGAAATAATTAAAAGAACTACACGTATTATACAAAGGTGGAGAGTTCATATATTCTGTAAAGGATGAATGAGCCCTTCAGTGACCCAGATCTTGGCACCTGTCCCTGTACAATGTGAAGGCAGATTGATTGATTTTCAGGCTGATGGGGGGGGTAAAAAAGGAAGAAATTTCAAGTATGACGCTCAGCTCTATCCCACATAGAAATGTTTGCTAAGAAATAGTGTTGATGGAGTTAAATGGAACAGAGGAGACTGAGGTTTGCAGCTTAGCATAGCTTTCATTTGGAAAACAACTAAAAATAGCACTTCTTTCTGAGCAGAACTTTTCTTTCTGTGTGGGCTCAAAGTCGGAGCTGTTTCCTTTCCTGATGAAGGAATACTTCTGGGAGTCTTAGCTCCTGTTTGCAGTGGAAGGCCAACGGATACAGGGGTAAATAAGCTCATTTCTATTTTGTCTTGTACCTCATCTTTGTAGCTTTTTGCCAGTGGCGGAATAATTTCCTTGGTGTGTGGGGCAGACAGGGAGCAGGATTGTTTCCAGCCTGGCTGTTCTGAACAGCACGCCTGTGTTGTGAACAATGTCCTGGGAGGATGCCCCGTCTCCAGCGCCCATGTGGGACCTGAAGCTCCTGTCGCATGGCCTGGGACTCCTTCACCTTTGCTGATGTTCCTCCTGCTCCCCTCCCAGGGGGAGCTCCCCAGGGCTTTGCTTGCTCTTTTTCCCCCATGCCATTCAAATATCTTCTGTAGGGGAATGTTTAAATTCAAAATGGCATGAAGAGAAAGAGCCCCTGGCTGCTTGCATTGCTAATTTTCATTACGGTGCCTTTCAGATCCAAGGGCTTTAACTGGGATAGGCTACATCAGGTTGCTGAACAGAACAGCTGGTACCAGCATAGGAATTTTTATTAAGGTAATCACATCTGTACTACAGCTTGTACCCCAGCAGTACTTTGGCAAGTAGGAACCAGTCACCTCCTGCAGGCTGCCAAAGGCAGCCCACAAAGTGACTCTGGCATCCAGGGGATGCGGATACACTGCGGGACCCCAGGAGCCATGTTTCCTGAGAGGATTCCATAATCCTGAAGTGCAGGCTCAGCAAGAGCCAGGAGGCCCCACCTCACACAGACAGGAGATGATGCTGAAGCAGATCACTGGGGGCACTGAGACTTCAAGAAACCAGCACCTCCTGGCTCCTGCCATGTTTTTATTGTCGGGAATGAACTGCAAACATAAAAATGCAGCCAAACTCACTACCCCTAAACAGCTGCTGACCACTGGGTCGGGAGTATGGTAATTTTTCACATTCCTGACCATAACAGAAATACTTTGAAGAGTGGCACGGCCCTGAGAGCAAAAGTGCTCTGCTCTGCTGAGTTTCTGTCAGTATAGGGGGAGGTCTATTTGCATTATCTTGGGAAGCATCAGATTAGCAGGCATCTTCTAGTGAGGAGAATGAATATAAAACGTCATTCTGGAATATGCCAAATTCTTCCTAAGTTCATTGGATGGTCTGTAAAATAATCAGATCTGCAAATCGTTGGCTAATGCTTCAGATTGCACAGCCCACTAAGATTTGGCAGAAGAAAAACTCTTCTTCCAAATATGCCAGCAACACAAAAGAACACTAGTTGTTACCCACATGTTTTTGCAAAACCACATCCCTAAATAAGAGAATGCAAAACTCCAGTGCGAACAAACTCATGCTACTTTTCTGATGCACAGATGTACAAAGAGGAATGACTTGTTGTAATTACCTTCATGCTAATTAGAGAGAATGACATTAACTCATTCATAAAGGCAGCTGCACAATAATATAATGTATTGGTGCAATGGCAGATCCCCAGATGTCTCCAATAATAGGAAGCTGAATTACTGCACCACCTTTCACATTCCTGGGGAGACTGAAAATCTCTCAGGGCTCATTCTCTCTGTTCTTCAAGTAGAGGTGATGTGGCCATCAATCTTACATTGCTGTTCTCAAAAGCATGTCTCAGGTAACCTGTGCCCTTTGACCACTACTCACTAGCGATGCAGCCCAAGGACTCTGCAGTATGCACCTGTGGAGCTGCTCCTATTGAAGTATTTTCAGGAATTCTGCTCACCTATTATGAAAGGATATTAGTCTACAGCAAACAGTATGGAAAACTGTTCCGTCCTCTCTGAGGAACGAGCTGAAGTACATTTCAGTCCTGCAAGGGATGTATAACCTCAAGCCTTTACTTTTCATAAACTTTCACTTCCCTTTCCATGAGAAAGGAAACCCCTCTGTGAGGGAGAAGCTGTGGATGTGCTCACATGAATAAGGTTTCAGGACTGGGCTTGTACACAGTACTTCAATTATGCTGGACTGTTTTACCTGCACTGATGCCAGGCAATGCCAGGTTATTTTCCCTAGCTCTGTTGCAGGTGAACTCTGTGGAAAAGACTCTTATCTTGATAGTATTTCTCAAAAATACTGAACTGCATAGTTGATATTTTATTGTAAGTTGCATTTTTATGGCAAAAAACCCCTTAATGCCAGTCTTTGTTAGGTGCTGCTGTGCCCAGGGAGTTGTTCAAGTGTTTTGTATGGCTGTGTCACAAACTTCCTGTGTTAAAGGGAAGCAGATATTTAGGAAGGCTCAGGGCCCATATGTGGACGTGTGCATGTCTTTGCAAGCAGCAATGAGGGCTTGAAAATGATTGTGCATTTGCTCTTACCACATGCATAGCTGACATTTAGGTATTTTGTCACTCCAGGTAGGCATGGACTTCCAAAATCCCGGCTAGTAACAATGATTTTGCATCTCTGTTTCCCATAACACCTTTTTGATAACACTTCCAGTGCTGTGTAAGACAAACAGTCTGAAAGAAAAAATACATACCATAAATATATAACGCCCTGGTGTTATCCAAAATGAGAGCTGCTGGACGCATGACTAGAGATACAAATCTGCGCCTGATCTCAGGTGTAACTTTGCCTAAGCAGGAATTCAGAGTTAAATATTAAGATTTGTCAGTGCAAGGAAGTCAGCTGCAATAAAAATGTGAACTTGCAGCAAGGTAATTCTCCCATGTTGCCTTCCAGGTGCATACTAAGGGTGCAGGAAGAGTCTCGTCCAGCTCCAAACATGGGCCCAATATAAGGTCTCTATGTTCCATTCAGGATGTCTTGGAAAAAATAAGCACATCCAAATAGCTCTCCATCTATTCCATCTCAAATCAAGAGAGGTGAAATGCTGTTTCCAAGTCGGTCTCTCGGCCCTGGGTTACTGAGATGAGTCTACCAGACAACCAAGTTCAGTTCAAGTCAGGTGAGATCAGTTTTCATGTGTTCCAACAGCTCAGGCTACAGGGAAGTTCAGGGTATTAAAAAGTAGCTTTTGATTTACTATGTAGAGGTCAAAATGGGCTCAATATTTAACCAGGGAAACATGTGGCTTCCAAAAATGGGTTTTGCTGGAGCTGAAATTATTTGAGTGGGAAAGTGTGTGAGTCACACTCTGCTGTAAAAAAAAAAAAAAAGAACGCCTCTGAATGTGATTAAGTTCTCTGTACCCACAGGGCCTAAACTCTAAGCCACAAAGCAAAAAATACCCCATACTTTTGGTTTCTAAACAGAAAGGGTGCAGCAAGGACAAGTTTGGAGCAAGTAATACTTCTCCGAGTCTTTCTGCATCAGCCCACACACTGCAGCTTTCTGTGTATGGCAGATATATCTCACTCCAGGCTTCTGAGGCAAGGGTGCTCTAGAGGTCTGAAACATCATTCTCTGGGCATTAAAACAGTCCCTCTTCCTACAGTCAAGGATGGCATCCAGTCACCTTCCAACTGCTGAAGCTCATTTTTGCCTCTTTAGAGGAAGAACAAACACTATTTGCAAAGACATTCCAAAGGTTCTCCAAATCTGTTTGAAAAGAAGAGAAGGTTTGAGACTGAGTTCTTGACATGTAATGTGTGAAAATGGGGCAGATTTGTGATTTTTAAGAGTTAACTCCCTGATACCAGCACTAAATAAGTCATACACCTGGGCAGAGCCATCAGGAGATATTGGGCTGATGTGTCTGGCAAAGGGCTCGTGGGTTGCTTTGGACATGGATTTTAGGAGAGAGCTCTTCCTTTGACTTTTCAGAGACCTAGAATCTCAATACCTGTGTGTCCCAAGAGACTGCTGGGAAGGCAGGGAAGGGCTGACCTAAAGGATTGGGTAGTTCTGATTAAGTAACTCAGCAGTTTTAGTTTTCCTCACTTGCAATACCAGATGAGTAAGGATATATTTGGATGGACATTTTAGGCAGCCAATAGCTTACTTTGGCAAGTACAAAACCAGCTGGAGAATATCAGGAGGAATTGTCAGGTGATTCATAAATTAATGGATTGCGAGCACAACAGCGAACTGGTAAACTGAATTATGTTTTCTGCAGAATTTCCTGCCCTGGGAGGCTTCTGTTGGTGCCTTATAAAACCAGGAGGGTGCTGTGCTGATGGTTTTCTACATATTCAGTGATATGGCAAGTGTGTGTTTCATTTTGCCTTTGCTCATGTTTCTGTGGGACTTAATAGCTTCTTATCATCTCTATCCATGTTGGATTTGGCTCCTCTACCTGAGGAGCCAGTCATAATATGCCTGCAGGTTCTTGGCAGGTGAGTTTTTGGAGAACCTCCCAAGGCTTGCCTGGTGTCACAGGTGAGTAAATACAAACCGTGGCCTGTTCCTTCTGCAGGACAGGACAGAACAGACGGTATCTGGAAAGACTTATAACATAAAAAAAAAAAACTATTTAAAACTTCCTGCATTCTGAAAAGATTTTGGGTTTTAGTGATTAAAAAATCCTGTCTGGTTTGTATGTGTCCTTGCTACCTTCCCACTAGGTCTCTCAGCAGCTATGATGGGAATAACTTGAGTAACTTACCCTCCTCCTAGTCAAACACCTTATTCCAGTGACTGAATGAGGAAAGGTCAATGCTGTGTTTTGAGTAAAGGAATCCCATGGAATGGCCCCAAAGAAACCATGAACATAAATATGCAATGTGGCTTCTTTCTGACTAATTTTGATCACACAGATATCCCTGAGGCTTGTTAGACTGGTACCATACATTTCCAATAACCTGCCTCTGGAAAGGCACATTCCCAGAGTGCTAAAAGGCTGGTGGCATCCAGCGGTGGTGGACAAGGCAGCAATGTGTGGCTGGGAAAACACTCCCTTCTCCACGCCTTTCTCCCAGAGTGGCTTGTCCCACACGGAGACTGTTGGTGGATCTTTTGTACCACACACTGCTATGGATGGCACGGGGACACGGGTGTCAAGACGAGGTTCTTAATGCAGTAATAAACTATCCAATCTGACTGCAGCTATTTAACAGTTGGAGTAGAAAGCTTTGTTTCTGGAGGAAAGGCTCTTTCAGCTCCCTAATTAGCTTTGTTTGGGAAAGTTTTGGCATGCAAATGACATGCCATAAATCATGCAGGCTTTAATGAGAAGTAATTTGTCTTCTGGTTTCTTAAAGCTTCTCTCAATTCAGACAGGAGAAGCTTTCCCTCCCTTTCTTTCCACCCTGCCACGCAAGACCTGCAGGTGGTGGAGCATCTTGTGCCAGGCTCCGACGGCAGCGTCCTGTCCCACCCTCTCCAAACGTTTCCAAGCGCTTTCATCCCCAACTGCTCCTCACACCGCTTTCTGTGTGCTGGGCTGTGCCCACCCACAGAAGAATAAGGAGCTCGCTTTTAAAATCAACTGAAAGAAAAGATTTCACACCTCCAAATCAGAATGGCTTGTGCTTTGTGGAGCCCAGATATCAGCTGTGGGGACAAGAACTGACAAGGGGAAACTGTGGAGCTTGGAGCAAGCTAAGGCTGCAGACGCCTAAAGAAAGTTGCTGAAATAATATGGTAATTTATGCAAGAGCATGGCACACAGGGTCCCGCCTATGCATCAGGAAAGGGCTATTTGAACTGCTGATTCCAGCAGAAACACACAATGTGATCAGCAGCGCTTTTGTACAAAAAACCCCCAAACTTGGTCTCTCTCTCCTCCTTGCACATGCGTGTGCAGAGTGGGGGATCCATCCCACCAACAACCAAGGGCAAGAGACAAGTGTGGCTCTCCGTTTCCTGGCAGCAGAAACCAGACTCCCCGCTCATGTGTGTGCACAGGCAGGAGTTCTTTGCTTCTTTTACACTTGAGGGCCATGTGTACTTTTCCAAGCCTTTCACAAACTTGAGCCATGAAAAAATAGACCCAAGAAAACCCTGAACTGCCGGTAAAGAAAACATTACTGGTTGAAGTGATGTGTGTTTCAGCATGCTCCAAGCAACTTCCCCCAGCCACATCTGATCTTCCCTGTTCATCTCAGAAGAAAGTTATTTGGACTCTAAAAATGGTGACTGGTCTCTTCTTCCCTTCAAAACATCACTCCTCATCCTGCCACTGCTCTGAAAATTTCTTCTAAGGGAATTTTGTCTTGACAACATTTGTTGGGGCCAACGGGTGCAGTGGCTCCTACTGGCACCTCTTGGGGCCCAAAGCACCTACTAAGCTTCCCAGTTGGCTCAGGCTGACACAGGTAAGGACCTTTTAATATTTGATGTCCACACGTAGGGAGAGTTGACTTAAGGGGTTTTGTGGTGGAAGAAAAATTGAACTATTTTATCCTTACTTTTGTATCCACAAAATTCATCTGACTCTTGTCTCCCATGCCCAAAGTGCCAAGGCAGTGTGGAAACATTTCCAGATCTGCCTAAAGCTGCTTGTGCCTTCACTGCTGTTACTTCTGCTCTCAAGAGACCTTCCCAAGGGACAGGCTCACACCAGGCAGAGTACATCTTTTAGTAAGAGACAGAAACCAAAAGCTTTTCAATCAGTCACTGAATAAGAGATATAGGACCCTCTGAATTGACCACAATATCCAAACAAAAAGAATCACAGCATCATAAAATGCTGTTACAGTAAAAAATCATGACACCTAGTTGGACTGGAAGGAACCTACAGGATTTAGAAAATCCCCCTTGCTTGACTTGCTCCCCCCTTCCTCTTACCTGAATTCCACTGGGAAGAGGAGACTAGAACAAAGCCCAGCCCCAGGGTATGTCATGGCACAGTGCAAGCAAGCTGTGATGAGAGTTGGTGAATTCTCCACCTTCCCTCTCAACCCTCCAGAAAAGGACCAGGTAAAAGAGAGGGCTGTACTGGAAAGAACTCCACCTTCCAGCAGTGAGAACCGTGACAGGGGTGTGATTCAGGGCTCTGCTGGTCACTGGTGCTTGAGGGAATGCCCATCTCACCAGCCACTGAGCATCCAGAGGAATTTCTGGGAAGGATATTGCAATGTTGTGGCTGCAAGTTGAACCTAGAGGCGACTCACTACTGAGCCTTCTTTCAAGTATTTTCATGTGTTAACAAGAGTAATTTATTATTTGGGAGGTCTTTGTTGACCTGAATCTTCCTGGTGCTCTCTATGGTAACTTGTTCTGGCACTATCCTTTAACTTCTGGCCCATAAATTTTCTGTTTCTTTATGCACATGTTAGTACAAATACAAAAGAGATAATGGGTCAGAAAAGGCAACAACTCACACACGAACAAACTGCTGCAGTTTCCTGCTTTGGTGCCAGCCACAATGGATTCCTCTAGGCAGAACCATCTGCTACAAAACCACACCCAGAATTTTCTAGTGAAGTTTTTGTTAGTCCTACTAAGACAGGGAAGTTGCTTGCTGGAAATTCTGTACAGTCTTAACAGTGCCAGGCATTTGGACAGCTGCAGAAGCTGGTTTTTACTATTACACTGGCTCAGAAAACCAGTTGCATGAGTAGATACTCATGGTAAATGTGGAGGTATGGCTCAGGATCCTACAAGTGCTCAAGGCCACACAGATATCTCCCACAGCAGAGATGGATTTATATACTTTTATCTCCCATATGGAGAAGAGCCTTTATCTCAAGGAAATGTTACGTTTTTCTGGGTTCCCTCTGAAAATCTGTCAGCTTATTTGACAGGTGGTTCAAAGCTGCTATCACACATATCAGCAGGTAGCCAAGATCTCGAGGAGTATCCAGTTCAATACCCAGGACACCTGGCAGGACCGTATCAAGTATGGAGAGATGCAAAACTTTGGAGCTCAGCAGAGACTTTCTGGGCCTGTCATGAAGACCTACAGGTGACTTCTGTTCTGCATAGTGCTACAAAAATCACCTCACAGTTTCTCTGTGATGCAGTGAAAGAACTGGAAAGGCTTGAGCGCTGCCCTTAGGCTGAGTTGCACCAATGCGAGCAGAAACAGCAGTGGATGTGTGTTGGAGCCAGTTCAGCTTTTGGTGCAAACATAAATAGGTACATGGACTCCAATTCAGGAAGGAAGAGCTGTCTCAAGTCATTACATTCAAATTACCGTTGTTTTCTCTGAGAGAGAGGTACACAGTCATTGCAGAAATCTAATCATGCACCCACTTACATCTGTAGGTGCTTAAATAACCACACAAATAAGATACAGGCTTGAGACAGATAGATCTGGAGTCGATTGGATCTGGCTCCTTAGTGCCAAGTCTTTTGTTACAACTGAATGTGAACTCCCATGCCACACATGGGAGCTTTTGGAAATTCCACCACCTGCAGAAAGTCACTGCTACGACACAGGAAGAGGCCAAGCACTTCCATTAAGTAGTAGGAAATCTGTACAAGGATCTACCTTCTGCAGGTCTGCTTTGTGTTAGTCTCAGGTTTTATGCTCTCTCCTATTACTAGTGTCTTAGGCTGCTTTACAGAACACAAAACCAGCGCCAGCCAGGGTATTGCTGCACAGGTGCATGTACACACACAGGGGCCGCAGCAGAGCTTGTTGCTGTTGCAAATTCTTTCTCTTTATCCTGGGAAACCTTATCCAGTAGGAAAGGTTTGCAGAATTCTGATCTGCGAACTGTGAGTGCTGATATTAGAGGCAAGGGAATGATTTTGAGGGATCAGTGAAATGCAAGACATAAGCATGGTGGCAGCCTCTCTCAATCAGCTGAGACATCTCTGCCCTGCCTTGTGCCACCCTCATAAGGGATGTGGGAGCCTGTCAGAGACTTGCTAAAATGTTTCCTCCAAAGAATAGACAGGCACAGCTAAGTCTGTGTGAAGGCTCAAGAGAGCTGGTGTGAAACACAGACCTGGCAACATTAAATAGATTCTTGACTAACAACAGATTGCGATTTTCAGCTAATAAATGTTTAATAGTATCTATGTAACTAAATAGAAACATTGGCTTGCAGACAAAGGGCTCTTAAGATTAATTTTTGATCTTTTCTTGATATTCAGAGATGCTTCTCATAGATTACACTTAAAGCATGTTTCTTAGGAGCAAGCCTTTGCACAGGGCTGGCAGTCGTGCAAGCCCTTCCCTGTGTAGTACCAAGGGGTTTGAACAGCACTCTCATCTCGGGCTTGCCTTCTCCATGGTGTGAAAAGTTACCTTCATGTCACCACTGAACATATTATTCAATTTGGTACTATGTATGTAGGACATTCCTAACTTGGTGCCAGAGAGAAGTCCCAGGTACAATTTAACTTCTAGTGTGCCACCACAGCCTTGGAGTCTGGTCATACAACAGCATCTAAAGCAATGGCCCTGCCTCACGGACCTTCTCCTTACAGTCTGCAGCTAGGGCAGGGAATATCTGGCAGAAACAGGTATCAGAGAAGAAGGAGCAGTAAGACACGCAATCGTGACACTCGGGTCACCTGGTCATTGTCAGAAGCTGGAGGAAGAAGAGAGGCAAACAGCTGATATTTAGTCTATGTCACCTAAATTCAAGACAGGCAAGGGAACTATTTTTTGGTGCTAATCGTACTAAGGACTGATTAACTACGTGACAGTTTATTACTTTGCTGCATTTCTTGCTCTGTGTTCCTCCCTCATGTTGGGCAGCTTGTTTGAGTTTCAGAAATAATATCTCACACATTTCCATCACTGATGCTTTCAAACCACCACTGCTGTTGTGCCTGAAGTTTCTCCGCACCTCTGTCCCCTCTTGCCTGTGCTCCTGCCTGGGGAAGGTCCCTCAGCGGTGCCCAGACGTACCAAAGGGGGGGATGTGCTCCGCCTTTGTTGAGCAGACGCTCTCCTCGTGTGCCCATCTGCCGTAGGTGGCCGAGTAGATGATAAGGAACTTGGATTCCTGACAGTGGAGCTTCAGTTCCTGGTTTTCACACGCTGATTTGGTTTTGTATTCAGCTAAAGTAGAAGCAAACAGCAACACGATAGTGTGAGGCGATTTCTTTAGCTGGACTGTTAATAGCAAAGAGCAGCAGGACAGAAACCAGCTTTCCTGCAAATGCTGTTGCACGTGACATGTGGCACCTGTACAGCCAGATACAAAGCCAAGAGCAGAGTGCTTCTTCCAAATGAATTGTGCCCAAGTGGCTATCTAGACCCCGTGGCTCCTTTCTGAACAGAATAAAAACCCCTATTTTTGCCAATCTGCTTTCCCAGTGGAATAGCCTCCCTGCTTTCCTGGCTTTCTTTCTACTCCTGCTCAGGAAGAGAAGCTTCCTCCTTCTCTTTTGTCTCTCCTCAGGACACTGTTGCATTCGTGTGCCTCAGCTGCCTCTGCACACTCACCAGTCGTGGGCAGGGCTGGCACTGCTCAGTGACAGCACTGGGCGAGGCACGGACAATGGGAGGACAAAGGCCAGGACAGAGTCCCCATCCCAGGCCAGACAGTGCTCTCAGCTGTATTTGCACGGCTCCACCAAGGTCAGTGGCTTTCCCTGGGCAGCACTATCCAACAAGGGCTCATTTGAAAGTTTGGCTGGCAAAGCAATGTGAATGAGGAAAATCCTCCCCTCCCTTGCTCAGCTGGCACAGGCACCCTGGCAGCACCCCCAGCAGAGGTGGGGAAGACACTGAGCTCGCCTTCATGGCCTACTCCTCCTAGGGAACCCCTTTAAATCTACCACCTGGACAACAAGGCTCTTCCTGGCCTAGGCATCTGCTCTGTTCATGGCATTTTACCTTCTTAAGTCTTCCTGGCGGAGCCGTGGTGCCAAACCTTTTTATGGCAGATAAGGCCAGGGAGAAGAGTTTATTCTCCTCCAATTTTTTTGCCATCAAAAATGTGAAAACAGGAAAACGAGATTCCTGAGCTGAGCAGAAGAAAAGGGAAACCTTATCATTAGTGAGTGATGTCACTGTGAGTGGAGGATGGATGCTGGCTCTTCAGGAACTGGAGAGAGAAAAACCTCCTATCTACTCATGTATGAAAACATTGTTTTTTCATCCAAAACAGAACAGATAAAACAATGGGTTAATATTCTTGGTAACACTCCAGTTTCTTCCATTCGAGCTCATCAACAGCCACAAACTTAAGTGTAAAAAAGAGTGATTTTGAAAAATATTTGACCTGCTTCAGGCTGTGACTTCTGCAGAAGCACCTGCCATGCTGTGCACACATAAATAGGCCAAAAACCTGGTGTCTGTGCCCAAGGACTGACAGCCTAAAGCTGGGCTCTGAGTCTGCCTGGCCATGCTGGAGAGGCTGTGGAAGTACACATAACCCCAAGTGGCTTCAGACAAGGGGAAGAGCCCAACATAAACTTCTGCAGAGATACAGCAGCAAGAATTCTAAATAGATGTAAAACTAAGGGATTTAGGCAACTGTTTAAGTGCCCACTTGAAGGCAAGGATTCTGCAAAATATACTTGAAGTTATCCTGAAGTGATTTCCTGAGTAAGGATGTTTTCCACTGCCAAGACTAACAATATTGGTATCTTACCTACAAACATGAATTTCCTGACATAAGAACGCATGTAATTTGCACTGGAATTGGACTATTCCTCAATCCTGAAGGCAGCAGTTGTTGTTAAATATGTTATTGAACAGCTTTTTTAAAATTCAGATCACAGAAAATACCATATACTCAAAAAAGCTCATCTCTCATGGGAAAAAATACTAAGCAGCTTCTGAAAGTAACAAACAGGATCCCAATTCACTTTTGATTAGCAAAAAGAGATTTCTAATGACACAGACACTGCTATGATATTCAAATCCATCTACTATTATTAATGGACGAATTGCAATATGCAAAAATAATTAAAATATTGATACAAAAAACAGATCACAAAAATTTTTAATTTCAGGGTTTTTTTTCCCCCTAATGCTTGGCCCAGTGTGTTTCCCTAGGAGTTCTTGAGTCAGTGCTTTACCAAGGGTAGCATCTGCCTACTGCACTCCATCTCTCTGCTCTTACTTCCATTTTCCAGTGTGAGCTGGCCTGTCAGTTTGTTTGCCAACTACTCCTGTTCTATCACTGATGTCTATCTTAGTGCTCTGATCAATGAAAACCCCCCTAGTGCTTTCTCCTTTGCTTGTGGGTTGGTATTTCTGTGTTGGCTGGTGAACCTACCCATAAATCACCATTCAGCTGTTTTCTTTGGGACCCATTTCAGCCACACTGAGGATTCACTGCCAGAAGAACTGAGCCCCCAGGCTACTGGAGCTTGTTCTCATTTACAATAAGCAACAAGGAGAACGATTAAAAACCACCAGTAAAGGAAACCTCCTGAGGACTGTCTTAATCGTTCTTCCACTTTCTCATGTTTACAGAGTGGATTTTCTTTGAGGCAAGATTTGTCCCTGCACATACCGGCATCGAATTCCTGCACAGAGCACAGGTGAGTCTACAATAAATGCCTCTAACCAAGCCAGCACATGGATCTTCTGGCCATTTTTCCGTTAATGGGAAGGACCTCTGAAGCTTTGAAATCTTTGGGCCTAGCTCCTTAAGTATTTTTGCATATTCCTTCCTAGGATACCGTCTTCATTTGGATCCTTAGCCCAAGCATCTGGGTTTGCTGTTCAGCTCTTTCTAATAGGACGTTATCATTGCTGTCTCACTAAAAATAATTTCCAAACCATTTTGCCTTTCCAGTCTGATGTCTGACATCTGCCCCTGCCAAACTACTCTGGTCATTAAATTGGCAGTAAGCATCCTGAAGCTGCACACACAGTGGAGAGCTAAGGTAAAGTAGGAAAGAACAATTTGTTATCAATCCAAGAGCCCCAGAACTTCACGTAGATTTATGCAAAGCCTTGTACAGTGGCATTTTAACCAAAACAAGCAACAAAACACGCAGAAAAACACTTTTGCCTGATAAAGATTACTTACTAGGTTTGCATTTAAAGGAGACAAGGAGGAATTTAGTGGTCCCTGGACACAGATCAGGCCCAAAAACCCGACTATTGACAAGGAGTTGGCAGGATCTCAGGTTTTGGCATTCATCCAGTACTTTCTAGAACAATGGGCAAAAAGCATAGTCTTGACAACAAGGTATGAAGCTATACAGCAATGAAAACACTTCGTTGTACTTTGTTCTACACAGGAGAGAAATCACAACTTTTTGTCTATAAACATGCAAGAAACATCTGTATCATTGGATCTAGGCCTACTGGACTTGGAGTCACGGCCAACTTTATGGGAACACACTTGTCACAGCCATACTCACGGCAAATTAGGCTATTACCAATTTGCTGATGTTTGTCACTTTTCCCTCTGCCCCTAGGGAGGTTGACCAAATTCCCATGAGTGCCACCACAGCCTCGATGGTGAAGAGCCCAGAGCAGGTGGGGACACACTAAGCCCCCAGTTGTCTCAGTGATGTGCTTGAGGCACTCGTACACTCCTGAGCACATTTACAGGAGTGCAATGTCCAGGGGAAGCATGGCAACCAAAAAGGTGTCTTTTTAACCACTTCTTGATCTACTTACATGTACCTGAACATGCTCTGTAATAATCTTCACTTGAAAGAGTTCTGAAGAATGACAAGCACAACCCAAGCTTTAAGCCGTGTGTAGGACCCCCTGCTTAAGGGACAGTTCCTTCTTCCTTGCAGTTACACCCATTATCAGGTATTTGCTTGATTGTCACGTGCAAATTTCACAGTTGGTTTGATTGGGTAGCACGGATGTGCAAGTCTATCCTCAGCCTCCTTGTCTTGTTTTGTGGGGTGTTTTTTAATGCTGTTCTAAGACCATATCTACTCCAAATTTATTGGCCCAGCAATATATCCTGGTTCTTACTGTGCAGCTTCCCTGGGAGTGGCAACAGAGGAGGACAACAAATAGGTCAGCAGTGTTAGACACAAAGGGTCATGTGGGCTCTCTCCCAGTCTGGCAAAAGGACTGAGGGCTCCTACTGCTCACACTGGTGCTCCCACTCCAGCTGTGCTCTTGGAACTGTAGCTGCAGAAAATATGAAGAGATTGCCAGGGCAAGCCTGTCCAATTTTTAACATAGTCACAAGCCAAAGCACCTAAAAACACCCAGTTTAAGTGCAGCAGTGTATTTAGGAAATTCTTACTCACCTCCAAAACTCAGTTAAGAGAGGGCTTTTCTGACACTGTTTTTGGATAGTCTCTGTGGTTGTGCACAGGATTTGTGATGTTTAAAATCAAGCAGGCGGTGACAAGGAGGGTGTTATGTCCAGGTCACCCCACTCTTAACAGGAGTAACGGTAATACACCATTCTGATAGTTGTAGGTAGTCCCTCGAAATCTGTGGGAATTTTTGCTTTTATTCTCATCAGAAGAGGTCTCAGTCATACCAAGAGGCCAGATCACAAATTTACCACTGTGATGGCACAAGCTACATTCCTGTTTCCAGGCTGAGAGAGTTGGCAGTGGCTGGATCTCTGCTGTCATCACTGGAAACCTTCCCTCCCAAGCAGCAATGACACACATTGGCAGCACATTGCTGTGATCACACAGCTCCCATCAGCAGAGGAAGAGGACATGCATCCAACACTTTTTGAGCATTAAATGCACTCTAAAGAGTTTAAAAGGGAAGGAAAGCACAGCAGATTTAATTTTATCAGTCAATTCTCCTTTTACAGAGTTGCAAGTCAAATAACTCCTCCTTAACTGGGATAGTTCTGGAAGGGTCCAGTGAAATAGAGTTACATCTTTTAGTAAATGGACATAGCCGTCCCCTGCTGAGTCACCTTCTGTTTGCACCTGAGCTGAATCATCTCCTGTGCATCTGCTTGTATTTTCTCCTGCCTAATATAAACAGCAGTCACATTTTCTCTCATGTTACGTGCGAAAGCACACAGTCACAAAAGCAAACTGTGATACCCAAAATAGCACTGGACAGTTACTGTCTCTAGCCAGATCCAGCTTTACAGTGATCCTTCTGACAGGAGGTCTCTGTAAAACATGCCTGCAATGCTTTCTCTCTGCTACAGGCCATCATCTTGCCTGCCTGTGCAGACTGCAGATCCACTTCCAAAGGGAAGGGGAGGAGGGATGAGATCACTGCTGCTCTTTTCTAAGAAGTTAGTTTACAAGATGTGTCCCCTTTCTCCTTAACAGAACTGGAACTCCCTGAGATGCAGAGCATTTGTGTCTCACACATTCATGGCCTTGCCAAAATGCTTTCATGCCTTTGATCAGCCACAGTGCCCGAATGATGATGGTAGTTTATACAGCAGTTACCCTCTGCTGTGTTTATTATATTCAAAGGAAATAACTGCCCATGGAGACCTCACAAAGGCACTCACAAGCCCAAAATAATCATTGGTGCCACTTTGCTGCAGTCAGTAATATAACATCAAAGATGCATCTGGCCTGCTGTTTTTGGTGGAGAGATGTACTTTCACATGGCCCATAGGTCATGTCTGGAATGTCCTCAAAAATTGCAGTACATCATGGGTGAACCACACTTATAAAATTGCCCTAACACTGTTTCTGGAGAGAGGCTAGTACTGCCGAAGCACTTCATAATACCCTTCGGCTCAGTCGTGGTGGGAACAGACGCAAACGTTGCAAACTTCATCAAAACTTCTGCAGAGCATTTACAACACTAACCAACAGAACATGTTCAGATTCCACTGACTACTCATTTTTGCAATGATTTACTGAATTTAGAACAACACTGGGTATTTTTCACTATGCTGAAACAAGCCTTTGACAGCAGTGTAAGTCAGACCTTGTTACAAAAGTCTTCACAGCAGAAAGTAATAACTGGTGAAGTGTAAATCATTTTAAGCTATACTGAAGCAGGCCCAGCAAACAAACTGTAGGATGTTGCTGATACAAATCAGCTAGTCAGAAATGCAGGTATCTGCAGAAATGCTAGGGATTTTCTGTTTAGCTGTTGCTGTGCCTTTTCAGTGAGAGAAGAGAGGCATCCAACGAGTCAGATGCCAACCAGGACATCGTCTTATTTACTGGATTTGTAAGCCAGCTCTGTCCAATGCTTGTATCCTCCCCTGGGGTCAAGGAGGGCCCGTGTGATAGATTAAGACTTGTCAACTCAGTCATGACCAGCCTTTGAATGGAAAGGGGCTGACAATTTTAGGGAATTTTAACAATGGCGTTTCCAAAGCGGGACTCATCACAACAGAAGGTAATTTTCAAAGCTCTCACAAACCTACAGTAATACCCTGCTGGCCATAAAACCCCTTCCAGCTGTAACACTTTTGGTGTTAAACTGCCACAGGTACAATGTCATCTCATTCAAGGTTGAGAACACTTGCACAGAAATGGCAGGGAAACTGTCCGAAACATTCTGTACCTTAAGAACCTTTACAACACGCAGTACCTGCAAGGAGGTGGGTGCCACGCAGTTCCTGGGTTCTGTCATTCTGGTTTCAGGCTCCCAAGCACTGCACATGTGGGAGTCCTGCCCGTAAAATGCTGACTGAACACTGATGGTTGAGTGCCGAGGGCAGTGCAGACTCAGGTGTTGCCCGTCACAGGCATAGGTGGTGTGGTTCTGCAGGAGCTTCGTTAGGTAACCTAGAAAATATTCGGCTCTGTTACAACTAGCACAGGAAATGACAAGCTCGTTAGATAATAAGAAAACCACAGTCAGTCTCCGGAAAGGGCATTGTAGTCAAGGTTATAGGTCTGGCCCGCAGCCACGCAGTTCTCTGAATGGGTCACCCCTTAGGGGCTCTTAGCACTGCGGGCTGGAAACACGAGGTCTCGTGGCAGGGAGTGCGAGCCCGCCCAGCGCCCCAGCGGCAGCAGGATGTGCGGACGGAGATGTGCGGACGGAGAATACGTAGGCTCAGGCCCTCGCCAGTCGTGGCTGCTCACGATCCCAGGGCGTGTCTGCAGCAGTCAGAAGGATATTACTGGGTTTTCTGGGCCAGGTTCCTTACACCTCTTGTTAAAAGGATGTGCTGCACTTTTGGGCTCGTGGGCAGCTGTGTTTCACACACTCTTAAGTATAATGGAGGGAAAAAAACCCTCATTTCCCTGTGGGAACATTTTCTTGTCGTGGCTGAATCGGGGGCTTTTTTGTATTGTTAAAACAAAAATTAGTTTTCGCAAGGAAAATACCAAAAAATAGTTCACTCCTTTTAAACAATTAAAATTTGTCCTTTAAATGAAATGTGCCATTTCATTTTCACACTTCTGCCCTTCATAAACTTTCCCCCAAGACAAGCTGTTTTCAAAAAGATTTTAAATAGAAACTTTAGTACTCCAAGCAAAAGACAGGAAAATTATATAATCAAAGAATGGCTTGGGTTGGAAAGTTCCTTAAAAATCTCCCAGTTCTAACCCCACTGCCACCTTCCACTAGGACAGATTGTTCAGAGCTCCATCCAGTCTGGCCTTGAACACTTCCAGGGACGGATCAATTCTCTGGCATCTTTTCCAGCTCCAGCTGTGCATCTGAATAAGGAAAATCAGCTTCCCTATCGGTTATTAAGTCTGGAAGAAGGAAAAGCCTGCCCCATCGTTACCTTTTCTGTTCCCCATCTAGAGCCCAGGCAAGGACCGGAGTCAGGCAGATGCACCTTCCAGCGCAGCAGAGCTGTAGGTGAGTTCCCCACCTCACTGACCTCAGTCTGAGCACCGGCACGGGAACCAGGGCAGAAAAAATGTCATGCCCTGCATTTGCAGTCTGGATCTCACGGAGACCAGTCCAGCAGCAATCCCCACAGCTTCTCACAGGTTAAAAAGAATAACCAAACTCACAACCAAATCCATCCCCTACATTTTCTGTGTAACTGAGATCGCAAATAATTGAAATTCCTTGCCAGAGCTCCTCCTCTGTCAGCCTGCTCCTGAGAGATGCCGAGTGCTGCCAGGAAAATGGGCCGAATGCCCAACTGCACCCAAGTGCCTTCGCTATGGCCAGTGCTGCAGAGGGGCCTCCTGTGGCATTTGCTGAACGCCTTTGGCGTCACCATCGTGGCATAAAGGGCCACAGTGTCAGAGTGTTCAGCCCTACATGAGCTGTGGGCACTCCACAGCCTCAAAGATACAACCCAATATTTTTAATCATTTCAGTTCTTCAGGTTTTAAGTTACTTGGGGCCAAGAGTGCTGTATACAAAACAGTCCAGTATTCCCCAAAGAATATCAGCTATGCTGTGATTTGGATGAGTTCCCTGGCATCTTAACTGCTACTTTGATCCTGCAAATTCCTAATCCAGCATCTAAGCACCTTTCTCCAACAATTGCAACTATTCAATCCATTAGAAAAATGTCTTTATAAAAAACTTGCTCTGATTCTGTAGAAGCAGTATGGTTCACTTGTAAAAATGACATTAGATAGATGGTGAAAATAAGATATCTTGCTCTCTAGCCTTCCAAGCAGCTTAAACATGACTGCTGTTACTAAAATCCTTGTGTATTTGCACACAATAAGGGATAAATATAGTAATGGAAATTGCTGCAACCTAATGTTCTCTGATAAGAGGAGTGATGACATAGCATCTAAATTGCTCATCTCACATGGCAGACCACGTAAACCTGGATTTTTTATTACTGCACACACAGACACACGTGGAGCAGCCAGTCTTCGCAGCTCATGGCCCATGCTGAGGAAGGATTCCCACCCCAAGTCACGATTTCCTCCTACCCTTCTCTGAAAGACTCCAGGTTCTTCCCTGTCCTCCTGCAAGCCCTCTTGTCATCGCAGGGCACTGCCTGCCCTGCACTCAGCAGTTTTCTCAGCAGCTGCTGCTTCTCCTCCTCTCCCGGGTAGTGTGGCCTTGTAGTCACCCTGGCAGAAGCTTCACCTTCTTGAGCCCATGAGTATCCCTATGTCCCTGTCTTGTGTACTGACTTCTGTCCAGAAACACGTTTTCCCAGAGGGAGCAAATTCAGCCAAACGACAGTGTAAAGTTGGGGGGAAACCTGGTGTGATCTCTACAAGTAATAATAGCTGTAGTGATCAGGAATGAGGGCTGGACTTTTCCTGGGGCAGCTTCCTGGCCTCTCCTTTTGTGTTCATCAGCATCTGTTAGTTGTGAATTTGGAGAAAACTTTTTTTACTGTCTAAATATGGGAGGCAGAGGCTGTTCCTGGACTACAGCAGACCTCCAGGTCCCGGTCCCCTGCATGTCAGGGAAGCTTTCACTAGCTCCTAGATGGCCAAGGAGATTCCCTTTCCTTAAAGAGCAGGGCAGAGGGAGGGCCGGAGCACAGCCAGCATGGATGGAGTGTGATCATGGCTCTGGGTACACTTGGGCTGGGCAATCGGAAGACTTACGAGTTATGGGGTTTCTTACCCTGAGGAAACAGAATCGTAACCAGACCCTGTAAAAAACCTGAGATGACTTAATGTTTCAAACCTAATATTGGTGGGGTTTTTAGTGTTTTCTGGGTTGGGTAATGGAGTGGGAGGTGGTGTTCAGCTGCAGCAGTCACTTTTCCAAATGTCATTCTGCAAGGAGGACTATAAAGTTCCTCTTTTTTCAGAAATAATAAATGTCACTCTTTAAAGCAATATGAAACTATACCCAAAAAGTTAACTACCATGAGAATTGTCTAAATTAGAAAACCTTGGGAATACTGCAGTGTCCCAAGAACATCTCTGCACCTCTGTGTGAAAGCCTCACTAGGCACTTTCCCATTTATCCAGGACACACATTCAAAAGCAATGTATGGGGGGCTCTGCATATGGAATCATGTATGAGACGTTAGAGACTGGCTCAGAAGTTAAGCCTAAAGCACACAGGAACAAAAAGATCCTATTGATTTGGAGGCCAGAAGGTATCATCCCACCCAACTGTCTGCCTAACCCAGACTACTCACTCATTGTAATCTTTTACTGAGACTCAAAACACCAGTGCAGAATCCAAGCGTAATCCTTTCTTGCAGAATTAGCCAAATTAGTCACAGCATCCACTGTGTTGACAAAGAACTTCAACTAAAAAAAACATAGCACCAGAGAACCACACAAAACACTGAGGCTGAGCAGCTGAACAAAGCTTTGAGCCTTCCTGATCACTTCTTACTGAAAAGGAGGACGATAAAAAATAAAAAGGATGATAAACGATAAAAAAATTACTGACAGAAGTAACTGGCGTAGGAGAATAAATAGATACTTCTTTGTGTGAAAAAGAAATCTTAGGAGGTTATTATAGCTTCTCATACTTAACTGCTTGCTCCTGGCATAATCACTTTGAATAGCAAAAATAAGGGTAGCAGTGGACCTGAAGGTGTGGAAATCCAGAATTAATTTTTTTTTTTCACTTAAAAACACTGAAAATCTGGGAATTTAGAAAATTCTGTGTATGTTCAGTCCAGCTTCTCTGCCCTGGCATGAGCTCCCGAGATAGAAGGATCAAGGAGAAGGGCATTTTGGGCTGTGAGCCCAATGCCCAGCACACACTAAAAGCAATCTCAGCACTGGCTCAGGTAATGCCTTTTGGCTAAGAGCAGCTTTGCAATGCAGTATTTTTAGAGGCTGAGTAGTCCACAAGCTCTGAGGGTTCTCAGAACTAGGCCTTCATACCCAGATTTAGTAACATCAGTTCCTGTGCATCGTTCAGTTTCGTTTAATTAGCACAGAAATTTGCTAGCTCATTTTAAAGACAAACCCATCTCTTTTAGATCAAAATAGGTCTAAATAGCACACGTATTGTTGTGGGAGTCCCAGAAGGCTAATCCATCCGGTAAATCTCCACCAGCTCCCACAATTCTGAAGAACTGTGCCAACACTCATTCAAAATACACAGGCCAGGTTGGTGAGTTTGAAGGAAGAGATCTCATGCAGTGATAACAGAATTGTTAATAAACTGTAACCACAAACACCATTAGAAGCACAACTCTGGTATTGATTAGTGTTTGGGATCCAGCTGCAATACTTCTCCAGCAATATTTTCTCCATTGGTTTGTGAGGGAAGCATTGAGGAGACATTAACTCCTGAGTTTCCAGCCCCATCCCATCTGCCATACCCTCTGCTGGTGTCCAGAGGCAGCTATGTCACAGATTGTGCTTGTCCACAGGGACAAGGATCTGCCTCTTGGCATTCCCTTTCACCTCGGCTGTCTGCAAATTCTACCTGTAGCAGCTCTTTTTTAGGATAAATAATGGAAGAGGGCAAAATGTTACCCAGAAAAGACACTGTTTCTAAAATTCATGACACTACCTTACTTGCTTCATCATTTTTTTATTTTTTATCTAAGTGCCTTGTAAACATCCTGTTTGACTCACTCCAGCCATGCTCCGTGTCACAGTCTTTAATCAGTAAGAAATACACTTAGGCAGAAGCGTTGTTTATTCTTCTTGCTGTTCAGAAATTATCACAACAACTTTACTGAGCGTATGCACATAAAAATTTGTAATTCCTTACTATATGCTTTCTTGCATAGTCACCGATCTGATTTCATTTCCCTCCATGGCTTGTTTTTTTTTCAGTGTGGCTTTTTCCACTGTTGCTCTCAACCCTTGCTCTCTTTGCTAGTGACTTCCATCCAACTAACTTCATCCTTTCACTTGTACTGCACACATGGCAAGAAAAGTTGGGTTTCTGTGGAAGGAAAATGTTTTTCAGATAATCAATTTTTTTTATTACCTAAATCTTCTTTATGCAAAGATAGATGTTTACTTGGAAAAACTAGGGATAATCTAGTTTCACTAATAAGACACTGACCACAAAACCCTGTTCCATTTCCAAATGCCTACTTTGGTTTCAGAGCACCAAAGCTGTTGTTTTTCCTAGAATTGGTCCTTGAGAGTTTTCAGGTGCCCATTTCTAAACAAGATGAAGCTTATGAGATCCTGACCTCTGTCCATCTGCCATTCCCTTATTCAATTCAACACCTTTTGAGCTTAATGGACAGTTTCAAACCTGAGGGGTGCAGAGGTGTAAAGTTCCTACAAGTTTCATGG
>VZRX01014255.1:0-12114 GCA_013398075.1 Notiomystis cincta
CTGTCCAAACTGCGACACTGTGGAGAGCAGGTGAAGAAGATTCATTATGTTACATACAAATCCATTCTAGTTTTGCTATTTAAACCTCAGTACTTTGTGATCTAAATGCAGCTTAATCTGCATAAACTTTTGTAACATTTTATGTATAATACATATAAATTTATATGCCATATTTTACAATGTTTTAGCCTGAGAGGGAAGTAATTTAATTAGTTTCATAAGAAATGGATGTTTGATTTAGTTGCAGAATGGTGTCTAATCTTTAAGAAAAATTAAATCAGGAAGGAAGAAGTCTTACCATCACCCACCAGTACAGGGGATGTCTCCAGACTCTAGCAGAAGGATAGTCTCTCTGTTCTCTTTTTCCCTCTATCATGAATTTATTTATTTGTTTTGATAAAAATTCTGTAACATAAACAACTTAATGAGCCATTTTCCAGAAGTAAAAGGCTAAAAATTTATTACACACAAGTAATGGCATTTCCAGTTTACATGATATAGAAGAGATCGGTCAGGGCAAATCTCTAGTGGGTTTGTTTCAAAAGAATCATTGAGTTTTAGCCTATTTTAGCTATGGCATGTACATTTTAAAATATACTGTATGAATAAGCAGTGTTCATGTATACCACATCAACCAGCCCAGAGGCTAAGAAGCCAAAATTGGTGTTTGATATTTACACATAGAATCAAATAAAAAATGTACTTACTGTACTAATGGGTTTAAACTAAGCTTCCCTATTAATAAGTCATAGTCTCTCATATAGCCTGGGGAGACACTAAACTGCAATATAAATAATATTTGCTTTACAAATATAATCACTGATGAGTAACGGAAGTATAGAAGATTAAATATGATGAAACAATATACTGTGTATCTTAAAACCAAGAAGATCTCTGGCTTACCTAAAGGACCCAAAATTTAAATTGATTTAATGAGTTTTGGTAGCTAAAACAATTGCACATTTTATTGAATAGTTGCAAGATTTCATACACTCTGTTTATGGTATGTATGTGTAAAAGAATAACAATCAGGAGACACTACAAAACTGTTTGGGGTCTGTAGTGATTTAATCCCTGTAGGCAGCTAAGCACCACAGAGCTGCTCATTCACTCTCCAGCAGTGGGATGAGGAAGAGAATGAGAAGTGAATAAATGCAAAAGACATATGGGTTGACAGGAAGGCAGTTTAACAGCTAAAAAAAGCTATGCATGCACATAAAGCAAAATAAGAGATGAATTCACTCCTTCCCATCAACAGTGTTCAACATTTTCCAGCAAAGTAGGACTCCATTGTACATGGTGGTTGGTGTACATACTTAGGAGGACAAATGGCATCTGGAAATCCCCACTCTTTTCTCCTTCCCTGTAGTTCATATTGCTGAGCCTGAATTCACGTGATGTGGAATATCCCTTTGTTCTGTTGGAGTCACCCATCCCATCTCTGTCCCCTCCAACTCCTTGTGCACTCCCAGATTCCTCATGGGTGAGGCAGTGTAAGGAGCAGAATAGGCCTGGATGCTGTGTAAGCTCTGCTCAGAAGTAGCTAAACCATTGATGTGTTATCAGCATTGTTTGGGTAACAGACCCAAAACACAGCACCATATGAGCTACCATGAAGAAATTTAAATCTCTCCCAGCTGAAATCAGTACAGGCTGGAAAGATAAAATTCATCAGAAAAATATGCTGTGATTACATACATTCAGAATTCACATATATATATACATACATACTTAGCAGTAACTCTCAAGTTGCTGATCTATCTGCAGTCCAGTCCTACTGGAAGTGAGACCATTCCAAGAGAGATGCTGGTCTATTGAGTTACTGGATTACTGAAACAAAGCCAGACCATCTTCTGCTGTAGGCTACATAGCCTGTGCTTAGCATCTCATGGCACAAGTCTCTACCCTGCTGGCATGGTCCATAATTTCACTGAGAGTTCATTTCAATTTATTTCAAATCCCTTTTTGTCTCTGATACATTTTCCTATTTTGCTTTTCATGTACATGTTCACGTCTCGTCTCTCTATATGTTTCCTCTGAGTCTAGTGCTTAGCTTCCTTCTGTCAGCAAGTATAATCTGTTACACCACAGACTTGAGCAGTGTTCTACAGATCATACAAATTTCATCTTAAGAGAGAGACAGAATGCCACCTAAATAAAAAGTAGTAGCTGTCACTGGTTTTCTCAGTTCTGCTTTGGTACATTAATTGAAAGAACTTTTTTTTATATCTGATACAGAAGTATATTACCTTCATTGTATTAAAAATTAATCCTCTTTTGGAGATTGCCTATTTTACTATAATTAATGTTGATGAAAGGATAAAAACAAACTACAGCATAAACTTTCTCCCTTCACTACTTTTCATTCCAAGTTCAGCATTGGTTTAGTACTGCAGATTTCAAATACATGACATTAAAGATGAATCAGGTTTATTATTCTGAGCAGCTGTTTGAGACTGGAAATAATACCATATGACTTTCAAAACAAGATCTAGATGGATTAGATTGCTAAACAAAATAGAAAGCAACTTCCATGCGTGCATGCAGCGAAGAGAAAAAGCCAAAGATCTCTGTTTAGCTAGCTCTAAGAGTAACCATTAAATCTGGTGGTTTACGCTCTAAGGTGCAATATTAGATTTACTGTTAAGTTCTAAAAAGTTTTGTCTGCATTCCTAATTTTCTCATGCAAACTGGTTTAATCAAATTGATAGTTCTTAAACCCTGACTTTTAAAAAGGGCAAAGATGACCCAGGTAACTACTTGCTTGTCAGCTTCACCTCCATCCCCAGAGGGGTGATGAAGCACCTCATCCTGAAGGACATTTTCAAGCACAAGAAAGAGAAGAAGGTGATCAGAAGTAATCAGCAGGAGGCCGCCAAAGGGAAATCATACCTGACCAGCCTGATTGCCTTCTGTCAATGTTTTTCTAGAGAAATATTTTCCTCCTTAGAAATGCTAAAAATCCCTACTTAAGGAGAAACAATAGAAATGGCTGTCCCGGCGGCCATGTGGGTGCGGCCCCTCCCTGTCTGGGGGTTTCTCAGGGAGGGACAGAGACACCGCGGGGGGTGGAGCTGGTGGGGGCTGGGACACAGCCCGGTCCCGCTCGCGGGCTCGGCCTTCCGGAGCCCCGCCCTGGCCCTCAGGCTGCTGCTGCTCTCGGCTTTGGGAGGGGGACGCGTGGCTGTGACCGGGGGAGAGGAGCTCGCTCATCACCACAGTCCAGCCCAGCCTGTTTCTCCTGCTGCAGCCGCAGAGGTTCGTGTCCTGTTAATATCTCGCTGAGAGGGGAACTCTTTTCACCTGGGGACCACGAGATCCTGAGCCCGTTTCTCCCAGTTCCAACCGGATCGCGTGGGTGCTGCCGCCTAGGCCTCCGCGGCCGTCACCCTGGTCCCGCCGTTCCTTCGGCACCGCTCCGAGTTCCAGCCGCACCAGCCTCACACCNTCCATAAGACAAGTGGGTGAACAGATGATGGGAGAGCAGTGGATATTATTCCACCTTGACTTGAGAAAGGCTTTCAAAATTCCATTAAAATTGCCAACAGGTCATGGGAGGTCCCTCTATTGTCCCTGCTTGTGAGGCCACATCTGGAGTGCTATGTCCAGTTCAGGGCTCCTCAGTACAGGAGAGCTCCTGGAGCAGGTCCACCTGATACCTATAGAGATGATTAGGGGACAGGAGCATCTCGCCTGTGAGGAAACACTGAAGGAGCTGGTCTTTTCTAGCCTGGAGAAGATGAGTGATAGGGGATATTATCGAGGTATACAAGTATCTGAAGGAAGGTGGTAAGAGGATTGACCCAGGCAATAAGAGTGGTGTCAAGCAATAGGACAAAAGGCAACAGCCAGAAACTGGAACACAGGAAATTCCACCTTAACCTGAGGACCCCTTCTTTACTGTGCCGGTGACTGTGCATTGGAACAGATTGCCCAGAGAGGTTTTGAGGTCTTCCTCACTGGAGATATTCAAAAGTCATCTGGACACAATCCTGTGCAAATATGCTCTGGGATGACCCTTCTTGAGCAGGGATGTAGGATCTGATGACCCACTGTGGTGCCTTCCAACCTGACCCATCCTGTGATTTTGTGAGTCTGTGAATCTGTGATTCCATGATGTGTTTTCTCTCATTTATTGTATAAATGCATTTCGGTTTTGCATATATCATATATATCAGTGTTTTCAATACACGGATATCTTTTTGGACCTGTCTAACTACTGAGTAAGTCTCTGGAAAAACTAGAAAGTTTTCTCACCATGTCTATGGGAACATGCACAAAATTTTCTTGTTTTTGTTGTTTAAACACATAAGCAGTGTTAATATTCTTAAAAACAAAACAAAAAACAACAACCAAAGGTCTATATCACTGTGATTATATAAAGTTATCTAGCAGTAGTGTAGCATTTATTATACTTACCTAGTAAATAATAAATTAGTCAGACAGAAAGAACTAACTGTATGGTAAATTTTAATTATGATACTTATTATATTTTTGAAAGTTTCATTCCTAGTATTTTGTCTGAGATATGTAGATACAAATAATGTATTTGGGAAAGGTAGAGGATGGAACAGGTCAAAGGAAGGGACAGAAGTGGGACTGCTTTGGTGTGCCATGATTTCCTCCAAAAGCTGTCGGCTTTTGCAAACTGAAAAAAAGGTTGCCAGACTATATTGATCTGATACTTCAAAAGGTAGTGGAGTATATTCAGTGCAAATAAGAAGTCTGACAGAGAATTTGCAGGATGGAATATTGTCCATTAGTTAAGTATACAGTCATTCAGAAGCTACTAGAAATTCAACTGGACATTAATTAATTTCTGAATACATTTACTTGATTAAATTTTTTTCAGTGTTAGTTCTCCCATAAAATTACTGATTTTGGTTCAGATAAGGGTTAGGCTGATTTAGCATTATAGGAAACATCTAAAAGACATTTTTTCTGATATTAGAAACATATTCAGTGTGCATATTTTTTGTAAGAGACTGCAAAATTTTAAATTGAAATATAGCAAAAATAAAAATAATTATTTTAAAAAAGAATAATAGATTTCAAGAACCATGCCAGCCTTAGTTTTAGAAGCAATGTCTAGACATGAGAGATTGTCGATGTGAATAAAACCAGAATGAAAAGTGAATCAATAAAGCTTATGCTCAGCCTCAAGCATTTGTTTAAAATATTCTAAGGGGAAAGCAAAACTGGATAGAATTGATCTATACTGAATTTACAAATAAATTTTATAAGAAACTGTAGATTCCCTTAAATATCTACATATATCTAAACTGCCTATGTACTAGAACATAATTGTCATCCTCCTGGGTAAACTTTTTTCCACTTCTGTTCATGAATGATAAATAGGCATCTTTAGATAAATCAGGTATTTACTGCTTAAATGATATCTCTCCTGAGGGAAAGGAGATACTTGTAGTTACAACTAAGAATATGTATGTATTTCCTCATGGAGAAATTAAGACAAACTTAAAAACTGAAAGACAAAATAAAGATAAGCTTTAAAAAATTTGACAATTTAAACAATTTGATGTTGAAGAGATAGCAGTGTTAGCTACAACATTTCAAGCTTCCTGGCATGATTTTCTGAATATTGTTCTACTATATCTCTGGGAAGACTAATGAAAAAATATAAGAGTTGTGTCTGAGTTACTCCAGGTTTTGCTCAAAAGACAAAAGAGTGTGAAAAGTCTTCCATTTTAAATGAAAATATTAGATATTTTTCACAGGTAGAACATTAACGTGGTATGCCTATTTACTCACCCTCTTGTATGTAGATAAAACTTTTTCTCACAGGAATCCTTGCAAGAACAAACTAATAAATTTATCTGGAATTACAGATTCCTGTTACAATAAGTTAACATATAGATATAGAAATGTTAATCACTTTTGAATTTTCCTTTGATTTGCATGTACATGTATGGACTTATGTGTGCATATTAAGATCTTTCTGTGTGCCAGAAAGCCTTTGATGTCACCAGAAGTTATTGGAAGACTTTTCTGTTACCCTGGCTTGTGCAATACAAACTCTCCAAGGGAATGTAGTGGTTTAGCTTTAGAACATTGAGAGTGTGCTACAGTTAAGGCACTGACTGCTTAAGGTGAGACAGAGGCTGCTTTACAGTTTTGGCATACTCTTACAAAAAATAGAATGTCATGTTACTGTCAGAGTTGCTGAAACATCAAAAAAGGGAAAAAATCAAACTAGGTTAAACTAGTTTGCAGATACTTTCCTAATAACATTCAAAATAGTTAAAACCTATATGAATACTTGTAAGAGAAAAGTGGTGCAGAAATGAAAGAAAATCTGCTTTTTCTATTTGCAGGAAGTCCTTAGCAAGTATCTCCCAGTCTTTGTTCTTTTAATGACCTGCTGTGTTCTTTCTCATGAGGTAACAATTGCCATTTCTCCTTATATCTTCCAGTTTGAACTGTTTTTAATGTTCATCAATAGAATCACTCATTGAATACAGACATTCTTGAAGAGCCGATGTCATAGAATACACTCTGGTTCACTTCACAGGGTGCACATCCAAGTGTGATTGAATCTTAAATCATATCCTTTCTTCTATTATTTTTGGAAGAGTTTGTGAATTTCCTACAGCCTATATCCCCTTTGAGTTCTTCTAGTGGGCCAAAAAATCTGTATTCTTTAATCTAAAATTTCCTCCATTTTTGTGCTAATTTCTTAGACAAAGTAGATGTTGGTTAAAATTTTTCTTTTTTTCTAGAACAGGAAGTGCAGCCACTGACACTTAAATAAGTAACATGTGATCCTGCATTTCAATATGATATAAACTACTTTTTTTCTTTTTGGTGAATGCTTGTTGTGTTTCAGTATTAAATGTGTCTTGCACCAAACCCTGGATTAAACTGAAGAAACACTAAATAACAGAAATGTAACTAGTTCATAAATAGTTTCTGAATAAATATTAATCAGTAAAATCAGTACAGATATTACTCTTTGGTCATAAATTAAATTACACATTCTAGCCACATTTACCCCATAAAGGGCTTGGCCATGGATCTTTCCTGTGGCTCCTTTGTGGTTCTCCTGTCTTGACATGTATCAACAAAAACATCAACAGCACTCAGGAAAACTGTGATATCTTGAGAGGGATACAGAAAATTGAAAATTTTCTCTTACAGTAACATCAATCTAGAATCTCACAGGCAGGTCTTGGGCAATATAAACAGCACAATAGCAAGCCCTACATTATATAAAAGTGCAAAAGATTCACTTTCTTCACAGTTTCAGTGCAGATATCATTGCTGAAATACTACTGTTCTCTAATTAAGGCTATGTGAAGAAACTTCCTTTAATATCCTTCTCCCTCCTTTTTCCCTAGCTTCTTTATCCTTGATCCACCTCATTCTCTCCCTTTCCTTTTTACGCTTTGCCCTAGACATCCCACAAGCTTTCATTATCCCCACAATCTTCTGTAAATTTCCACACAATTCTCAAATGTTCTTCCTCCTGTACACCATAAATCTAAAGTTCTCATAGGCAGTAAACCTCTAGTCCGCAAAGAGTTCTGTGAAGAGAATCTTTTTGGTTGACTACTGCTGTGTGGACTCACACCAGGGACAATAACCTTCTTGTTCACCTTTGTTAGTCTTAGGCCAGCTGGTTCCACATGGTTCATTTGCCTTGATTAGATTACTAAATTTTCTCCACCTGCCATTGTTTATCTGACCTTTACTGGATCTTTGTATTTTTTCCCCTTAGCAATGTAACCTAATACTATTTTTCTAAGGATTAAACCTAATCCATAATAATTCGGGTATTTAACTAAAGAAAATTAAACCAGCCAGCCAAAAAGCAAATGAAAGGAAATCTTTGTGAAAGAAAGTCCTCAACACAGACAAAGCCTCTGGGGAAAAAAATGTATCTATTAGCTGTCTTTTCAGGTTCCTATTAGGTTTGGCAGATGAGGTTTAATGTACTGTCCCAATCCGTAAATCACCCAGTCTTTAGATGTTGAGGTTTACAACCTTGACATGGGTCCAAAAGGGAAGTTAATTACACAGAATTAATTGTCTGATCTGTATTCTGCAAATTTTGGGAATTATCCATCTGAGATGCAAGACTTTGTTAACTAAAGACAGATATTTAATTTAGGATATGATGAACTATGCTGTGAAAGACAGTATAATGCATATCATCCTAAAGCAAATGTTCACATTTGTTTGGAAGAATTTTTTTCCCAGAAGGGTCCCTTCCTCTTTACTGCCTGAAAACAGAGCCAAATGTAAGTTAGCAGCTGAAATTTAGATTTCTAGTACTGGTTCAGATGCTATGTAACATCTGAGAAAATTGTAAGGAGTTGGAAGATATGATAGACTTTCAAGAATACCCACAGCTCTTGAATCATAGAATTCCTGGAATCTGAAAGTCGAACATATCAAATTATACTAGACAGCTCTGCATAGCCCAGTCTTACTCTTCTATATTTCTATACTGAGATAAGGTGAATATCCATCCTACAGCTCTATAAAAAATATTAATAAGGAGTGCAGTAAGGTATCAAATACTAACAAGGAATTCAATAAGCTGTCAAAGGGTCATTTCTACACTATTTTGCACATTGGTCTTTCTTTTGGATCATGCCCAAGTGCAGCATATAAGCAGTTCTGACAGAGTTCTGTGGAAACAGACTAGCTGACTAAGTTGCATCTTTGCTGAGACAGATCTTGGTGGACAGCAGGTTAAACAGAAGGAAACGGTGTGTCTTGGTAGTCATGAAGGAGCAGTAGACGAGGCTGTATCTGCATAAGGGAACAGAGTATTCCCCCTTACTTGGTAGTCATTAACTGCATCAAGAATACCAAATCTAGCTTTGAGCTTATCAGTACAAGAAGGAAGCTGACTGCCTGGAGCAAGTTCACTGGAGAGCCACCCATATGGTCAGGAGCCTTTGCACTGTGAGGAAATGCTAATGTACAAGGATCATTTAAACTGGAGCAGAGAAGGCTGTGAGAAAACAGAAGAGTGGTTTCCCAGAGTGTAAAGGGACATTACTGACAATGCCAGGCTCTTTACTGAAATGAATAGTGAGGGAACAAGAGGCAGTGGCCACAAATTGAAATGGGAGGTCGTAACTTGGTATGATAAAAAAGAAATCTCCGTGACAATAATTAAGAACTTGAAAAAGCAGGATCCTGATCGAGCCTGGGGCTGAGGCAGAGAAAGAGTTGTTTTAAATTTTGATTTATTGTAATTGGCATAATATAAATTAATTTTCCCTTACCTTTTTTGCCTATGACAGTAATTGGCAAGCATTCTCCCTGTTTTTATCTTAACTTTTCTCCTCTTGTCCTTTTGAGGAGGTAAAGTAATTAAAATGGCTGGGTGGGGTTCTGGCAACTGTCAAAGGCTACGTCCCTCCATTAAAATCCATAATTAGAATAGAGAAGCCTGTATTCCTTATTCCTGCTCATCATTACATTAGATGCATCGATATATTGAGTAATTAAAAACCCCAAAATAACAGAGAAGAAATATATAAATTCTGTTGCCAGGGTTTAGATGAGCTTTTCTGTCTCTCTCTTCAATGAATGCGCATGCTTTCATTCTTATTTGTGTTTCATGGGCTCTTTTAAACACATTTAAATGAATTTCCGTACATTGCCCCCAGAATATTTCTATTTAATTTCATCCTCTTTATATTTCACTTGGGACCAAATCAGCACAAACTCTGTCTTTTCTTCAGGAAAAACTGATTTCTGAAAATACATCAGTCCATGAAAAATAAAAAATAAGTGCTTTATTGAGTGAATGTTATTCTGAATGGCTGCCAATATTTAAACTATGTATATTGGAGAGAAACAGACTGTACCCTTACTGGATGGCCAGCTTATAAAATTTTCAGTAGTAACTTCATTACACATTAGGAGCATAATCACTTCCATCACTACTGTTATGTGAACTACTAGTTATTCACTAGTAGTTATAATCACTACTGTTATTTGAAAATAATAATACTGGCAGCAATAAGCACTGTAAGTAGTTTGACTGAATACAGGGAATCCTTGTTGGTGTAGAAAGGTAGATTCCTTCGTTTTTTTTCAAATTTTCAACTAGAAGCTGTTGCTACTACCTCATTATTTCAAGCACTGTGACTTAACTTCTATATGTCAATGGCTCTATTTTGTGTAGTCATTTGTGCCAACTCATCAGAAAATAGGACCTCTGCCAGACTGGCTAAAACTGTAAAAGTGGAGAATTCTGTGTATGTTCAGTGAAATAATTTTTCCCCAAGAGACAATTATACAGGGCACAATAACAGGAATAAGCAAAAAATTTGAGATTAATACTATTGGAAATTTTTACTAGCGGAAAGCACTTAATGAGTGTTTTACTCTCAGCATAAAAAAATTTCAACTAGTAGATAGTAAGAATTAGATTCAAATCAGCAAAATTTTGATGTAGAAAATATATTTCATGAACCTAATGAGGTGTAGGTTGATGTTATGCTCATTTGGTGGGATAGGCAGTCATGGGAGGAAGTTCAATCACCTGTATTTGCAGGGAATGACAGATCTCTATTGGAGTATTTAACAGGCACCTGGGAAGAGTTCTGAATTTGCCCACCCAAGCATGACTCTTAGGAATATTTTCTGGCATGAAGACACTGTCTTTGTGCCATGATGCTTGTGGGAAGGAATCACTGAAGTGGAATGAATACACTGTAATTTTTTTTTTTTATGCTTATCACAAAAACTAAGTGCTGAATAAAACTGGATACAGCTATCTCCTCTCACCAATCACAAAGAAATACTAGAAGGGTATTTTAAATTAGACACACTATATTATACTGTGGAAATGAGATGGCATGCTGGAAAAAAATGAAGAGATTAAGTAAAGGAGAGGATAAAGATGACTGTAATTTTCCATACTTTAATTTGCTATTATTGAAAGCACTTTGAAGCCCATTTTTTATTAAGGAAAGAAAAAAATTAGATAAAAGAAGCACTGTGTAGCTGAAGTTTGGTGGTGAAGCCTTACTTCCTTTCACAACTCAGTTGACAGAACTCAGTTGACAGAAGAATTCAATTGACAGAAGAAATGTGCTTAAGTGACAAGAAGATTTTACAAAACATAAACTTGAGAGTGACGTGACATCGTAGTTAAGAGGAAATTTCAGACTGTGAATACTAAATGGACTTGGATATTAAAATATTTTATTCACAAATATCTGCAATTTTATTAAATACATGACTTCCTTGATCAACAGGAGATACAACGTAGTCCAGAATTTGAATGGGTTGTGGTAGAGGCTTTCCCATACTTTGTGTGGTGCTGGACTAGGATGTGACTTATGTGAATGACCCTGGAAACACTGCAGGACTGGGATCCCTGTTCCATAAGTGTCCTGTTCACAGTGACTCAGGACCTAACAAACAGATGTCAGTTATAGTTTCCTCTGGAAGACTCTGGACATGTTCAAATATTTCACAATGATTGATATGTTTGCATCTTTCATACCAATCAGTGCTTAGCAGTGTGGTTGTGTGGAAGGTACTCCCCTATCATTATGACTAAGCTATGCCCTTGTCCTGTAGGTCTAACTAAAATTATGCTCACACAGTTGTCAAACAGTCCTATTTTATGCTATCTGCACACAGTGTATGAGTGAAGAATACTAAGCAGAAAAAATATGTGTAAATACATATTATATGAAAAAAGAAACCACGTATTTTCTAGTTTAATTTGACCTCAGTATAATACAAAATTTTAGACCAAATTAATAAAGAAAGACTACCTGCAAACTAACAATTAAATAGAAAATGTAACAACATTCAAGATCTAATTATAGTGTGAAAAAAAAATCCTGATACTTGATGGATAAATTAAGCAAAAAGAGGATAAGTAATTCTAATAATTCGGAATCTCAGGGTCACAAAATATTATATTAACTATGTTTTACTATTTGTTTCAACACAAAACTTCTGGATGTAGAATAATAACTAATGGCAGCTCATGGGAGGGTATTTGTGGTTGTTTTTCTCTCACCATGATAATAGAAAATATAAGTCAGGATACTTTAAGACAGGGAAGCATGAATATTCCTGAAAAAGCAACTACTGATTTAAAAAAAAAAA
>VZRX01014258.1:0-24095 GCA_013398075.1 Notiomystis cincta
TCTGGGAGGTCTTTTCCAACCTCTGTGACTCTGGAATTGTGTGATTCTGTGGTTCTGTTCTCCCCCTGGGAGCCTGTTTCCCCCCTGCTCTTTCCTGATCCAGCTCAGGAGCTTCCCTTTGCTCCGGAGGGCTCTGTGAGCCCCTGGCCTGTCCCCCAGGGGGTGTGGGGACAGGGTCACCATCAGTGGCACTCACTCTGTGCGTGTTGTTGACAACCAGGGGGTCGGGGTGGCCGTAGTTGGGCGGGTTGGCGTAGGGGTCGTAGCCGAGCCTGGCGAGCATGGGGGCGATGTGGGCCATGTCCTGCAGCACATCCCCCGGGATGTGCCCGATCCACTTGGACAACGCCTCCATGTTCACCGGCTTGATCACCTGGTCTGTCGACCGTTCTATCCTGGGGGAAAGAAAGGGAGAAAGCAGAAGATGCAAGGGTTGGATTTCACACACGTGCTGGGCTCACACAGGACTCGCTGCCACCTCCACAGAGAACCACAGCACGGGACCTTAAATCCCATCCCATCCCACTCCCTGCCATGGGCAGGGACACTTTCCACTATCCCAGGTTGCTCCAAGCCCTGTCCCCCTTGGGCACTTCCAGGGATGGGGCAGCCACAGTTTCTCTGGGCACTCTGTGCCAGGGCCTCCCCGTGCCAGAGCTTCCCCACCATCACAGGGAAGAATTTCTTCCGTGTATTTCACCTAAATTTTCTCCCCTTAAGTTTGAAGCCTTTCCCCCTTGTCCTGACACTCTAATTCCTGAGGAAAAGTCCCCCTCTGGCTTCCCTTCATGTACTGAAAGGTGCTGTGAGCTCTCCACACAACCTCCTCTTCTCCAGGCTGAACAGCTCCAATGTCACTTCCATGCAGAGCAAACGCTCATCACCTGCCAGGGCCACCTGGGGCAGAGCCAGGGTGGGGCACAGCAGGGCAGCCCTGTCCCCTCACAGCCCTGCTCTGGCAGGGGCTTCCACCACAGCCCCAGAGGCTGGGTCCTCCTGTTTAGAATCATTAAGGTTGGAAAAGCCCTGTAAGACAAATAAGCCCAACCATTCCCCCAGCACTGCTAAGGCCACCACTGATCCACGTCCCCAAGTGCCACATCCACACAGCTTTTGAATCTCCTCAGGGATGGTGACTCTATCACTGTCCTGTTCCAATGCCTGACTACCCTTTCAGGGAAGGAATTTTCCTTTTTATCCAATGTAAACCTCCTCTGGCACAACCTGAGGCTGCTTCCTCTTTTCCTACAGGAGGGAGGGATCCATCCTGCACTGGGATAGAGAATTTTACCAGGAGACCTCCGCTTATTACAGGAAAACAATGTAAGATGTGTGGGCTGTAGCACAGATACACCCTGTGACCCCTCTGAATATTCAAAACCTGATCTAAGCAACCTGGACCAATTCACTCTGAGCAAACAGGGAAGAAGAGCCAGTTGCATTCCCAGGGCATCCCAGAAAACCAGAGCAGCTGCACATCCCCCATGGCTCCTGTGCCCTCACCACTGGGGCACCAGCAATGATATGGAGACTTGGATAATTCCCTTACACGGCTGATTAAATTTTGCTAAGCCTGACTTAAGCCTCCATTTAGAAAATAAAAAGCATTGAAAGAGGAAAAGAAAGTGGGAGAAGGTAAACACCCCGCCCCACACACACAGAGGGCCAGGAGGGAGTGCTGGGTGTGCCTCCCCTGAGCAGGTATTGCTTTTATTCTGCAATACCAGCCCCAGACCCGGCAACAAGTGCTGCTCATCATCATTAGCAGCACAACTAATCACACCGAGGAGGCATCTGAGGACGGGTGGAGAAAAGAGGCATTAAAGAGCTCACGTTTCAGAGCAAGCAGCTCTTTGCAAATTAGAGACTGAAATAATTTCTGCAGTGTCAAGAGAGATTAAACAGTCACCTGGTCCTGAAATCCTTGCTTGACAAGCTGTTCTGTGGAGTACAACAGATTGGGAGCGTTAAAGCCATCTCTTACTCAGGAACACAAACCCCACTTGCAGTACAATGTGCTGTCCCTCCTCCCCCAAAATCACACACAGACACCACCAACACGGCTCTGCCTCCAGTTTCAGCCTCCACTGCCCTGTGCAATGAAAACACCCCACGACAAGCCGAGGAAGGAGCCAGGACTCACTTGGAAAGAGACACCCCGCCGGGCTTCCCGATGAGCTCCTCGTGGTGCAGCACCGTGTCGCTCCAGGAGATGTCCAGGAACCTCATGATGTTGTGCATGGACTGCTCGGGGTGCAGCACCAGCTGCTCGTAGTAGACGGGCAGGCAGCGAGCGCGGCCGATCTCCAGGCACTGCGAGTACATCACCTCGATGGCCTTGTTCCACTTGGTCAGGCAGTCCCGGTAGCTGTTCAGGTCGAAGCCGGCGATCGTCACCTTCCTGGTGATCATGGAGTGCACCGAGGCGCGCCCGTCCCGCACCATCAGCAGGAACTTGGAGTTGGGGAACAGCCGGGACAGGTACACGGAGGACTTGAGCGTGAAGGGGTCCTTGTTGCACAGGTACCTGGCGGGCTCGCCGTGCTTGGCGATCACCTCCAGGATGAAGGCCTGCATGGCCGCGTCCAGCACCTGGTCCGTCACGCCCGCCTCGTCCAGGCGCATCTTCTCGCGGCCGGACTTGGACCAGGCCTGGCGCATGGCCAGCACGCGGGGGATGATGCGGGTCTCCTCCCCGCAGCGCACCTCGGGGTGCGCGTCCAGCATGGCCCGCATCAGCGTGGTGCCGCTGCGGGGCACGCCGCCGATGAAGATCAGCGGCATGTCCTTGCTGTACCGGTACTCCACGTGGTTGGCGTCCACCATGACCAGCTCCTCGTTCTCGGGCCGCATCAGCCTGTGCCTCCTCTCGCTCAGCACCTGCTGGCACTCCAGGACCTGCTGCCCGAGGTGCAGGGTCACCGTCAGCGCCGCCACCGAGCCCACCAGCAGCAGCACCCTGCGCATGGTGACCCGCATCCTGCTGTGCCGGGCGCGGGCTGGGGGCTTCAGCTCTCCGCTAGCGAGTGTCCAACCCCACGGGCATCTGCAGGAGAAAACAGCACCGTCAGAGCAGCGGGGCCAGCCCTGCTCCGGTGGGATGCTGACACCAGCCCAGGATTTCATCACCTCCTCCGCTTATCAGCACCTCCTAGGCTTGGTGCCTTACACCCAGCAGGTAATTAAAGTCTGCCCCAGCGCACACCCAGAGAGATAATTTCTGCACTGTTTGTGTTCCCAGAAACACAGGTTTACAGCCGGAGCAAAGCTCCAGGAACGTTTTGGAGAGGAGGGGCCCTGTGTACTCAGGGACTCCTTGAAACAAAATCTTTACAGAGAGCCTGTCCCATCCCAGATGAAGCCCAGACCCTCGGTGAGGTTATTCCTCCGAAACCCAAGTCAGCTGCTCACCTCTCAGCCACCTGCATCCTCCCTACATTTTGTTTAGCTTAACCCTGTGGTCACAGGGGAGGGGGAAGCTGAAATAAGAGAAAAACAAAAGCCTCTCACGCCAGCTTTAAGGGTCTGAGTCCCGAGAAACCGTTAGAATGAAACACTGAGAAACTCAACCATCTGAGAGTGAACAGCCACACGCAGTGTTCACCACCCTGCCCTGCCTCAGAGACTGACCTGACGGAGAAATCCTTGAAACTTCATCTGGCACCAAGACTTTTTGGGCTTTTCCACGGCTCAGCGGGACACCCAGCAGGAAGGCTGCAGCCTCTGCGAGTGCCCAGCTCCGCTGCGTGCCCGGAGGGACTCCCGGGAATGCTGGCACCGCTTCCCGCCCCCTCCCCCCGACCGCCCCAGTTGCAGGTTTTGCAATCTTCCCCTGGGCTCACCCTGGGATTTCCAGTTCTTTGTGATTATGTGGCTGGGGCAGGAGCTGAATGGAGTGGAAGGAACGGGCCGTCCATGGATTCTGTTTTGCTGACAGGCCGAACAACTGCTCCAGAAAAGCGTTTTCCCCCCTCCACGAAGGAACACATTGTGCAGCAGCCCACGCGGAGCAGGGAGCAGGCAGGAGAGAGCCTGGGGCTGGGCAGCTTCCCTGCTCCTGCCCCTCCATTGCCAGGCAATCAGGGACTTGCTCTGCTCCCCTCTTCCAGCCCCTGACATCCCACTCCACCATCCCAGACTGCTCCTACCCACCCACCGGCTTTTACCCACTCCTGCCCAGGCAGTGCCTCTCTGCCAACCCAGGGATGCCCTTCCCCAGCCCAGCAGCACAGCAACATCACCACCAAAACTATTTCTGTGGCTTTTTACTCCCTGGTCCACCCTGACCAGCTGCTTGGTAACATACCAAAGCTAAACAGCCTCAGCTGCATCCCCAGGTATGAGACAAAGTGGGTGGATTTGTTGGGATGTAGATCAGAGGGACACCCAGCAGCTCTGGCATTTTTGCAGACTCAAAGCCATTAACAAGACAAGTGCTGCTCCTTCCTGCCCTCTTCATCTGTTTCAGTCATGTAAATATATTCAAATCTTCACCCCAAAATAATTGCAAATGCCACAAGACCCATTTCAATGGATGGCAGAGGAGCAGGCAGGATTTAGGGCCAACTGGAATAATTAGGGCGATGCAGACCAAGACAGGCTAATTAGCAGCAAAGGCTGCAGTGTGAAAGGAGGCAGGAGCACAGAAGTGCTCTGTTCTCCAGGAGAACCAGCTGACAGGGAGCAGTTCCCACCGAGATGCTCCAGCAGCTCTGGCAGAGCTGTGGAGGGAACAAAGGGACTCTCATGTTGTGTGTGATGGGAGGGCGGCTGGGGCTGCCAGCTGTGCCAGGAGAGGCTCAGGTTGGACACCAGGAGGAATTTCCTCATGGAAAGGGTGGTCAGGCATTGGAAAGGGCTGCCCAGGTGGAGACCCCATCCCTGGAGGTGTCCATGGAACACCTGGACATGGCACCCACTGCTCTGACCTGGGTGATAAGGTGGGGGTCAGACACAGGTTGGATGGTCTGGGAGGGCTTTTCCACCTTGAATGATCCTGGGATTCCTTGTGTCCCTGGGGACCATCCTGCCTGTCCAGCAGGCAGGGACACAGTCCCCACTGCTCCCACCTAATGCCACCAGCATGGGGAAGCTCTCACTCCGTGTGGGGACTGGGAAAGGCAGGTGCCCACAGGAGCATGGCTTCTCCCCACTGCTGAGCTCTGGACTCTGGCTCTGCCCCTGCAGAGCCCTCGGCCCTGGGAGGGCTGGAATGGGACAAACTTCTCCGTTGGGATTGCCCTGGGATCACCCCAATGTGCTGGGCGGGCTGAACAACATCCAGAGCGTGTCTGGCCGCGGGCCGGGGGCAACCGCAAAGGGCCCAGCTGGTCCTCGGCTCTTTTGTGCAATTCTCTACTGAGAATTCCCTAAAATTTATGGGGCTCATTAGTCTGTGAGGGAAGAGGGATGGGTCATTTCCTCCCCAGCAGACACTGTGCTGTAATCATGGTGTAATTAGGTGCAGGGCTGTCTGAGCACAGACAGCCCTCCCAGCGACAGCACCCTTTCAGAGGGCCAAGCTGGCTCTGAGAGCTTCCCACTCCAGCAGGAATTAGGGAGCTCTCAGGGGCTACTCTGGCACACCACAGCAGGGAATGGTGACATGGGAGCAGAAATCAAAGTGCCAGCAGCAACCCAGGGCAGAAGCTCCTGAGTGCAGCTCAGACATGGCAGGACAGGGATGTGACCCAGGGCCAGAGGCTCTGTCCCTGGCCACCATCAGGGTAAGGCCGGCACCAGAGCATGGGTGAGGATGGGAACCAGTGGGGAAGTGACAGCAGAGTGACAAGAGGTCCTACAGGCAGCAAGTCTCCCCTATTCCCACGCTGATGAGTCCTGAGCACGAACAAGGCTTACACCGTGTCCTGCCAGCTTGTGAAAGCAACACAGGATCAAGGGGGCACCAGTGGTGGTGTGGAGAGATGAGCAACATCATTAGAGAGATGGGCAGCAGCCCCCCAGCATCCCAGGGGAACCAAGTGCTCTGGCACATCCAGCTGCTCGCTCTTACCTTCCCCCCGTAAGGTCATTGTGCTGCTAGTGGAGTTTCATGCTGAACCCGTGGCCACCAAAGCACCTGGTGGGGAAGAGAAGCCACAGTGTTGATTTGTTTATTTAGCACACACATCTGCTGTCCTCCTCAGCACCTTCCCCTCCTGCCCACAGCCTCCTCTGAGCCCCAGGGAAAGGTTCCTGGTGGAGCTGGTGGTCCCAGCTCATGGTCAGCGCTGGCTGCTGGACTTGGCACACCAGCCCACAGAGCACAGCCAAGCCAGGACACACAGAGGGAAGCAGCCTCTTTTAGGAAATGCAGCCTCCTGGAAGGGAGAGGCCTCAGGGGGCCAAGCAGCCGGGATGTTCAAAGCCCAGGGGATAACAATCCAGCTGGGCACGATTCCAGCACGCTCCGACCGAGCGGCACAACAGCCTTGCCCAGAGGGAGCAGCTCCGGACTCGCCTGCTGCACACGCTGAAATCAGGCACAAGTCAGACCATGACCAGAGCCCCTAAATCAGTGACAGTGAAGGGAGACAGAGCCCAGAGGATCTGCAGGCCTAGCAGGACCTCTCAGCTCCAGCCCAAGGTAGAAAGCTCTCTCCAGCCTCACCATCAGCCAAGGCAGTGGCACCGGCCCCTCAGAGCATGGAAATCCCTCCAGGTTGGGAAGCAAAGCCCTGGGCACCTGGTTTCCACAAGCACACAGTACCTGCACCCACAAGGACTGCTCCATGCCAGGGAGCCCAGCAGCCTTGGCTGAAGCTGCCCTGCAAGCACAGAGCATCCTGGGGACAGTCCAGGACACGGAGCTGCAGCAGAGCACCCCGAGGGGCCAGGACCTGGCGGGATCAGGGGATGTCACAGCATGGACATGGGGCCATCATGGGGCCAGTGCTGCTGGGCCCTTCCCACTCAGCTCCCCCTGGAGCTCAGTGGTCCCCTCAGAGGATGTTCCTGAGAACATTTCCAGTGTGGACACTAATGGCTATTCCAGCCACTCAATTCTCCTCTCCTGCCATCGAGAGTCACCGGCCCCTCCGCCTCAGCTCTAAGGAGAAACCAGAGGGAAACTCCACCCAGCATGAACTCTGCAAGGGCTTATCCACAGTGCAGGCGCTTCCCTGCGAGGCTTCCTGCTCAGCCTGGCCCCCATGGACTGCAGGATAACAGCTCCAGACCAGGCTGCAGCTCCACGGAGCAGCAGCTGCATTCCTGGATGCACCTGTGCAGTGCCACGAGTGCTGAGGTGCAGGGACAGAGGTGGTTTCACAGCCCAGCCGAGTCACCCCGCTCCAGAAACGGCTCCAGCTCCTGCCCGTGCACAGACACACGGACAGACACAAGGACACGCACTTGTTTGTGACTTCCTTCCTGACGCTGCGCAGGGCGTCACCTCCTGCTGGGCTCCAACAACAGCTCTGACCTAAACCCTGAGCAAAACCCTGAGTGAAACCCCTGACCTCAGCAGCTGCGCTGGGAAGGGGTAAAAACCACTCCCGGAACAGCCCCGGCGCTGGCACGGCACCCTCAGCAGTGAGGAAACACCATTTGTTAAAGTGTTACAAACAACCACAAAACCGGTTTATATGAGAAGCCACATAGGATCAAGAGCTGCATTTTTCTTTAAACCATTCCCAGCAATGATTGTCATTAAGTGCAGCCTCCCCAAAAGATATAGGTGTGGCCTGGAAAATTTGAGCTCAATTTGTTGGTGCTTACTAAAAGGATGAGGATCTGCAGGCGCCCTTGAGGCGGAACAGCAGCAGAAACTGTGGTCAGCAAGAAATGTCCCAATATATCCAACTCACATCTTTACAAATCAGCAGTATTTAATTACTGAATTGATAGTCTCCAGTTCATTTACAAAAATAAACACAGCTTGCCTGAGGGCCCCTGCTTCATATCAACCTGAGCTCAGTCCAGCGCTGGCACTGCTGATGGCAGCTCTGCTCCTCCTGGATGCTCCTGCTGGCAACTTGTACGGCACTTTTCCAAACATCTCCCCAGGTATCTCTTTCAGCAGGACTGGAATGCAGCGAGCATGGAGCAGGGGGAATGGGGCATGGAGCCAGCCACAGTGTCCACAGAGGCACCGTGGGCATGGCTGTGGTCACTGAGTGCAGTGTCAGCCCTGTTGCACAACCCCCGGCTCCTGCTCCTCCATCCCAGCACTGCCCAGACCGGGATCGATCCCATGGGACAGCGGGAACAGGGTCCAACCCACCCACCCCAATGGTTGGACAGGGGCTCTGCACATACCTCTGCTGCAGGTGAGCCTTGGCCCTGAGCCTCGGAGAGAGGATATGGAAATGAAGCTGCAGCACTCAAAAAGAAAAAACCCCACAACAAAAAAGAAGCTGCTGTCAGGCACCTCGTGGTGAGAGCGGCACCCCTGAGAGCAGGACGGGTTTGGTGACTAATACTGAAGCTGCACTGCAGGTCATGAACCCAGAGCATCCACAGGAACAGAGGCCAATCCCAGTGAAAACACAACCAATCCCAGCAAAAACACCTGGGGTTTGGAGCACTCTGGAGTTCTGTGTCCCTTGGAAAATCCCCAGGCAGCACTGACAGCCTTGTGGTTTACGCTTGCACCGCCACCATCAGCCCAGGGAAAACCAAACGTCAAAAGAGTTTAGGGATGAGTGTTTAAGCAGCCACCCCAGCACTCAAACCACACAGAGGCTGCTCCAGCTGCATCTCAGCACCCAACAGGCTCAAGGGGCAAAGGGGAATTTATTCTTACTGCTGAGTACCTAGAAAAATAAACCAGCAGAACCTGCTGCCCCGAGGATTAAGGCAGAGCGTGCCAGCTTCAAACAGTGACTTTCTGGCTCGGAAAAGCCTGCAAGGTGGAAGCCCAGAGCCACACCACCCATTCCAGCTGAGCATCCCTGCCCTGCATCCCAGAGAGCCCAGCCAGGGATATGGGCACTGTGTGCCAGCTGGCTCCAACAGGCTCTAAATCACATCAGTAGAGAATCCACAGACATTTCACAGCACAAACAGACTGTTGGTTTATCACCTCAAGGCTGCTATGATTAGCAAAACATTTTATTATCCTGCTCAGTGCTACAGTGTTCCTCAAACAATAAAAATCCCACCAATTCACAGCACTTCCCCTCCGCCCATCCCTCGTTCCAAGCACGGGACAGCATTTTATCATCCAGAGATGGAAACCTCAGCATCCACCCTGCCAACCTCACAGGGACGTGGCCTTCAGCTCAGAGAGGCCAATTAATTATGGAATGCCCAAAGGGAAAGCTGCTGGAGGCAGACAGGGGTGGAGGCACCTACCCACCCCCCAGCACCTGGCACGGTGTCCCCGCACTGCATCAAGGCTCCAGCACGTCAGATGTGCTTGTGCTGAAATGGAACACGAGCTCTGTGCTTCAGAGGGAGCTCCTGACTTTTAATTAACCCACAGAGCATCACCCTTCCTTAATTACTCTGCAGTTGCTGCCTCAGGGGGGACAAAGGCAAAGCCAGCACAGCTGTCACTGATGGTGATGCTCCCACGTTGGCTCCCCTTGTCCCTGACCAGTGACTCCACTGTCCTGCTGGAGGATGGGGCTCTGGGAAAGCACTGAGCTCTCCCCCAGCTCCTCTTGCCCAGGGAAGCTGTGGCTGCCCCATCTCTGGAAGAGTCCAAGGCCAGGCTGGGTGGAGCTCTGAGTAACCCGGTCTAGTGGAAGGTGTCCCTGCCCATAAAAGACCTTTAAGATCCCTTCCATCCCAAATCATTCCATGATTCAGTGATGATTCTATGATTCCTCTCCATGCCTCTGACCAGGTCCCTCCAACTCCCACCCCTCATCCAGGCTATGTCCCAGAGATCCCCACAGGAGAGGGGCACAGGGCGAGGGGAGGTGGGTGTTGCAGCCCCCGTGTTCACTCACCACGCTTGATGCAAACACAGCTCTTCCCTCGCAAAACTGCACAAATATTCCCTGCAGGAATGTGGGTGGTCAGAGCCTGCCATACAACAGGGAGAAAGAAAAGTCAGAGGAGCTGCTAGAAAAAACACCAAGTATCTTCAAAAAATATTTTCCCAATCCACACGCCAAACCCTAAGTCTCAACAAGCTCCATTCTTGCACGCACAAAGATCAGGATCTGCAAATAAAAAGTTGTTTCTGCAAGACAAACCCCAAAACCTCAAATTTGCTTAAGAAACAAAATCAAAGTGTTTTATTTCCCCATGCAGCAGCAGCAGCAGCCCTGGGGCTGGAGGCACTGCCTGAGGGCAGGGCAGGGCAGCAAGGCTGGAGGTGCCACTGCTCATCCTGCAGGCAGGGAGGGCAGAGGGGACACTGCTGCACCTCCCCAGCTCCTCTGCTCCTTGTCCTGTTTCCTGCAGCTCCCTCAGGAACACGGTCCTGAGCACGGAGCAGCCCCAGGATCTCCAGCAACGCCCAGCCATGCTCAGCACAAAGGATGCCATAATGGCAAGCGTTTGGCGTCTCCACAAAGCCCGAAACTTTGGGAAGCACCAGCACCCACTTCAGCAGCGTGTGAGTTCGTGGCCTCCCGCTCCCAGCCCCAGCGAGGACGGGCAGTGACCACCCCCAAGCCCTGGCACGGGAGCAGCCCTTTTGAAACCACGGATGGAAGAAAGGGAACCGTGTCCTTCGGAGGCTGCGCCACGGCCGCCTCGTCAGCCAAACCACCCTGCACGGCACAGCCGAGCGCCTTCCTGTCAGCGCCAGCCCAGCTGCGAGCCCTGCTCCTCCTCTGCTGCCACTTGCAGCTGCAAACGCTGGGCCACCAGGGCCTGTGCTCAGTGTCCCTCCCCTGCGCCGTGCCCATGGCCCGAGTGCCACCCGGCCACGCTGGCCCGCAGCCAGCTGTGAGCACAGCTGTCCGGGGGGGGTGTGTGGCTGCTTTCCCACCCCCCTTGCAGCTCAGCCACTGCCAGCAGCAGCCGCTCACACCACAGGATCCCTCCCAGCACCGAGCTGGAAAGCTCCCCCTGCCCCAGCACTGCAGCCTGCGGCTCCGGAGCCAACATGCCCGTGGCCATTCTGCCGTGGAGAAGCACCTGGGTGCCTCAGCCCCTCCAGAGCCCCCCGTGTCAGTCTGGGGGCACTGCCTGGGAGTGCACGGTGAGAAGCAGCCGCTTGCTTCACTTCCGAGCGCTGCACGTTGAGCAACCCCCGCTGCTGCTCTTGTTTGCTGTCCCTGCGAGGGGACAGGGGGCTCCAGGGCAGGGCCAGCCCCGGCCCAGCCTCCTGCCTGCAGCCGCACCGCGAGGCGCCACAGCCCGGACTGGGGATGACAAGGGGGGAAAAGGCATCGTTCACCTTGAGGGAGGATTTCTTTGAGAGAATTGCTGCAGGAATTCTGCAGGCAGACAGGGGTTTAGAACTGCACTAAAGGCTTGGGAAATGGAGTGAACCAAAGCAGGCAGACAACACCAGGGCGAGCTTCTCCCGTGTTCTGTGTGGCCGCTGCCTGTGGAATCCGGAGGGAAACGTTCTCGGCCGAGGCACAAGGCTGAGGTTCCTCAAGGCACCACAAATTCATCACAAGGCACATCTGTACAGTGCCAAATAAAACCACCTGCTGGGGGTTTGTTTTCTCTCTCCAAAAATCTTCTTGACAGTCCCTGCGTTCTAACAGCGCTCCTGCCATCCCACACAGCCCCAAAGGCTCGGCGTATCTGTAATGCAAACTGCCTTTGGAAAAAAATCTCCTTAAAATAGCGACAGAAATTACTAATACAGTTTGTAAAACCTACAGGCAGAGGGTGGTGGTGACACGAGCCTGCCCATGCTGGGGAGCCCACCAGTGTCCTGCAGAGACTCCAGACCCCAGCCTGCCACATCCCCCCGCAGCGAAGCCCCCCAGTGCCAGCTGCTGTGGGCGATGCTGGGGAGGACCCACACCACACCCAGTTCAGCTGCTGCCCCCCCAAATTCCAGGCTGCCTCCCCCCTCGTGTGACTCCACACAGACCCTGGGCTCCCTGCAGCTGCTCCCACGGTGCCACATGCAGCAGCCTCGGGGCACCAGCTGCCACCAGCACTCGATGGCAAACCCCACTCGCGGGCGCTGGCACTTGACAGCTCCCCACGAACACACTGCAGCATTCCCACAAAACACACGGCAGATCTGGAAACCTGTTAGCACCAGTCATTCTCCACACTCACCCCTGCTCAGTGCCCGAGCTGGAGGAGCAGCAAGGCTGTGCCGAGGGGGACTCGCCTCCCGAAACCGAGCCCAAGCAGCCGGCGGGGCCTGGCAGAGGGAGGCGTCTGAAGGGGTTTCAAGCTGCGAGATGATTTTTGGACAGAGCCCGAGCACGCAAACAAACACAGCAAGGGACAGAGCAAAGGCCTCTGTGATGCAAACCGTCCCCTGCCTGCAAGAGGAGGGCAGCCCAGCTCACGCTGCTGGCCCTGGGGACATGGTGCTGGCAGTGCCAGCAACTCCACCCACGAGTCCCAGGGAACTTGACCTTCCTATGGACAAAGCGTGGATATCACATCCCTGCCATGCAGGGCACAGCCAAGTAACAGATGGGCACTGCCAGGAGAGTACCAGGGCTTTGGCTGGGCTATGAGTTGCCAACACAGCTGCTCAGGAGCCTGTCTGCACCCCCTGCCAAGGGACCTGCATCCCACAGCCACCCCCGACCTCTCGTGCCTCTCATGGGGCACCCACCTGCCCAAGCCACCATGCTCGTCCTGGTATAGGAGGGCAGTTCCAAGCCTGGCTGAGCTCTGGACACCTGGACAGATGGACAGCCCCAGCCCACGGGTGCCTCTGTGTATGGCAGTGCTCAGGTTATGGGGGCACTGCCAGAGGGGTGCCTTGGGAGCAGGGAGAGGAGAGCGTGTGCCAAAGAGCAGCACGGGAGGACAAAGGTACAAGGAGCACCCTGCACTGAGCACCTTGTCCCACCTGCCGTGCATCCTGCGTTGTGTTCTGTGCCCTGAGCACCCTGTGGCACCCTCAGCACACCCTGCACTGCCCTGAGCACCCTGCACCCAGCACCACTCTCCAAAACCAGCACTGAGCATCCTGCCCTGAGCACCCTGCACCCAGCACCACTCGTGAACTCAGCACTGAGCATCCTGCCCTGAGCACCCTGCACCCAGCACCACTCTCCAAAACCAGCACTGAGCATCCTGCCCTGAGCACCCTGCACCCAGCACCCTGTAGTGGGCACCCAGCACCACGCTGAGCGCCCTGCACCGAACAGCGGGTACCGAACACCGCTCTGTGTCCCCTGCACCGCACACCCAGCACTGTTCGTGTCCCCAGCACCGAACACCCCGCACCGTTCCGATCGCGCATCACCACCGCCCGGTGCCCCCAGCACCGCGCGCCCCNCGAGCCCTGGATCGAGCTCTGGGCCGCGCCCGAGCCCGTGCCGGTGCTGTTGCCCGTGCCGGTACCGGCCGTGGCCGCGCAGCCGTCCCCGCGCGTTCCCGGGAGCGCTCCGCGGCGCGCTGCCCGCGGCCTCACCGTTATCCCCGGTCCCCTGTGTGCAGCGCCCGGCAGCGCTGCCGTCACTGCTATCGCTGTAATTAATCACCGCCGTCGCTAATTAGCGGCGTGGGAGCAGAGGGAAGTGCCACCCGACGTGCCCTGCCGGGAGGGGACAGGATGGGAAGAGGGAATGAGGCCGCGAGGAAGTGCCCGGTGGGAAGGAAGGGGAAAAAAACAACTCTTGGAAAGTGAATTGGTCTTTGATCGACTGCAGTTTCGGCTGTTAATGAGTGCCCAAGTGGACCCAGGACCCCCGCAGCCCCCCGGCCCCGAGGCATGGACAGAGCCCTGGTCCCACCGCTCCCGGAGCACCTTGAGCCCCCAAAATGAGAGGGTCTCCACGGGGGCTGGGGGCTGTAGAGCCTCTGCCACCCCCTTCTCCGCCACTCCTGTGTCCCAACCCCAGCGCAGGGACATCCTGCACGAGACCCCCCCCACCCTCCACCGTGCCCCAGGCTGGCGCAGCCCCGGGAAAGCAGAGCCGCGTTCATGCACCACCGACCCCCGAGCAGTTCTAATCTTCTGGTTTTTTTTTAATTTGCCTCACAAGGTAGAGTACATCCAGGGAATGTGCAATGTACAAGGAAAGTGCTGGGCAGGCGAGCGCGAGGGGAGGCGGGGGTGCCCCACGGGGCCCGGGACTCGTAGCTAGCAGGGGGCACGCTCAGTCGGAGGGCGCGTCGGGGGTGACGAAGGTGCCCTTCTGGTCCCACTGCATGTCCCGGATGCGGCGGATGGACTGGATCTGGGGCTGGAAGGCAGACCACTCGTTCCAGTGTCGGAAGTCTCCGGTCTCAAAGAGGTACTGGTAGCCTCTGTAGCCAGGGTATTGGTACCCGACCCAGCTGCGGGAGAAGCAAACACAGCGCGCCTGAGCGGGGTCGGCCGCTCCGGGCAGCGGCCACGTGGCTGGTGCACGTTCAGGGGGCTGGCAGGGAGTCCCTGTGCTGGGAGCCAACCCCTGTGGGATGGGCCACGCCACCAGGAACAGCCATGCCACCAAAAACAGCCACGCCACCAGAAACAGCCACAGCACCAAAAACAGCCACGCCACCAAAAACNCCACCAGAAACAGCCACACCACTAGAAACAGCCACACCACCAGAAACAGCCACACCACTAGAAACAGCCACACCACCAGGAACAGCCACACCACCAGAAACAGCCACACCACCAGGAACAGCCACACCACCAGAAACAGCCATGCCACCAGGAACAGCCATGCCACCAGAAACAGCCACACCACTGAAAACAGCCACACCACCAGAAACAGCCACGCCACCAGGAACAGCCACGCTGCCCAAACCAGCCATGCAACCAAAACCAGCCATGCAGCGCTTTCTGGCTGCCTGAGAGCTCGTGTGGGTGCTCAGAGCTGCAGCAGAGGGTCAGGGAGGACAGGGAGCCTGGCACCAGGCAGCTGCTGCTGCAGCCCGGCTTACGTTCCACTGGGCACCTGCACGCTGCCCACACGGTCGCAGAAGCCATAAGCCCAGAGGCTGGGCACATCGTCCTCCTGGATTTCCATCTTGTTGCCCTTGAAGTCAGCAGACTCATAAAGGGAGATTTTGTGGTCCTCAGCCTCCTGGGGAAGACGGAGGGAGGGCGCTGGGCAGTGTGGCCGAAGCCCTGGAGCTTTGCTGCAGCGAGGCACCGAGCAGCACAGCCCAGCCCTGCTCTCTGCCCCCGAGCACTCACCATTTTGATGGGACGCATGGACATGAAGCAGTCGCTCCGGTAGCTGCTGGACCAGGTGTCCCAGCGAGGGTACTCACCCTTCTCCAGGATGAACATCTCCCCACGCATGTTGGCCTGCTCGTAGGCGACCCAGCTGGGGAGAGAGGTGGGCAAAGAGCGGGTCAGGTGCCACCCAGCAGTTCCCCTCCTGCTCAGCCAGCCTGCAGGACAGTGGAGGGGTCTCCAAAATGGCTGTGCCCCCACCACCCTGCTCCCACTTTTCTCCCAGCCCAGGCACTGTGGCCTGTGCAGAGCCAGCGCTGATCCATGGGCTCCCAGCTGGAAGGTCACTGGGGTGTGTGTGTGTGTCCACACCTATGGTGGGCACCAGCACTCTCAGTGCTCCTCTTCCTCAGCTGGGGAGCAGCAGGACCCCTGCACAGCTGATGCTCCCCACGTGCTCACCCCGCAGAGTCAGCTCAGGACTCTGTTGTCCCTCCTGCCCGGGCTGTGTAATCCTGGCACGCCTCACTGCTCCAGCGCCAGCCAGCGCTGGCACCTGTCCCACTGCAGGCGTGGGGCTCGCTCAGCTGCAATGTCACCTCTTTAGCAGAGCCACGAGGTGCTGCAGTGCTGGGAATGTCATGAGCTTGGGGCTTCAGAAGCCCCTGACAACCACAACAGTTCTGCATTTGCTGCTTCCCCTTTCCCTGCAAAACAGCTTTTCCTGCAGATGCCAGCAGGGGTTTTCCTGCTGGCAGGAGATGTGTTCAGATAGCCCAGGCTGCACAGCCTCAAGCTGACTGCTAAAGCTCAGCTTGGTTGTTTTGCTTTTGTCTTTCCCTAAGTACATTTTTGGGTGCAGAGTCCCATCAGTTCCTATCGAGAAGCTCCTGAGGACACCCAAGTTCTCTGTTCTCCCAGTTCCACCCTTTCTATGATTAGTGCAGCTTCCCAGGTATCACATCTGAGCTCCTTCCAGGCTGCTTTTTGTTGCAAGAAGAGTTGGATATTCTGGGTTCCTAATAAAAAAGTCATCGGGGCTGCATGGTGTCATTCCAGGTCACCCTCCCGGTCCCTCAGGGATGCTGTCAGGACGAGTGTGCATCCTGACATCAGGATGTCCTGTGCATCCTCCCACAGCACTGCCAGCCCCCTGCATTCCTGGGCACGCCGTTTCCAGCCGGGCACGGCGCGGTGGGATGCTCTTTCAACATGGAGATCATCTGTCTGCTCAGTTATCTGCTTTGGGGATCGCTTTTGTCCCTGCCTGTGTCAACTGTTCCCACGGCTTTGAGACCTGCCCAGCCCCCTTGCTGCTGCTCAGCTGCCTGGGTGCAGGCGTGTGCCTGCCCCTGCCTGTCCCTGTCTCCTCCAGCCCCGTTCAAGGATCCCACCTCATTTCACCTTTTCTAAAATCTGCAGGTCCCGGGACAGCTCCAGGTGGCTGAAATGACAGACACCTTTCCTCAGCCCTCAGCTTTGCCTCTGGTGCCCTTTGCTTTGCATGTGGCCCTGGCATCCTTCCCACCCATCCTCACATTCTCCTTGAAGGAGATCCGGGATGCCCGCTCTGCTCCTGGGCTGGCCCTGCTCTGCTCTGCCCAGGTGGCAGGGAAATGCCCCTGCACGTCACATTGTGCCCAGGGTGTCCCCAGGGCTGTGTCCCCACCCTCTGGGGACATCCCCAGGGACACAGCCCCCTCCGTGGCAGGGGTCACTTACGGTCCAGAGGTGACAATGACACTGCGCACCCGGTCAAAGCCGCGGTCAGCCAGGTTCAGGCACTCGGCAGTGAACTCCATCTGCCTGCCCTGGAAGTTCTCCTGGTCGAAGACGACGATCTGGAGGTGCAAGGAAAGGGCTGGATGAGGACATGTGACCCTGCACGCCCGAGCCCACTGCTCCACGTGTCCCCCTCGGCTCTCCAAGCCTTCTGCAGCTCCTCGGATCTGGTGCCCGCCCAAGCTGAGCCGGGCTCTGTGCGTGGGCATGCCCAGCACAGGCTGAGCACAGGAAGGTTCCCCCTGAGCTGTTCCTGCTCCAGGATGGCCTCATCCTGCCCATGGTTTTGCTGCCCACGCTGGTGGGAAGGAGCTGCTTCTCCAGGTGCTCCGTGTGCACTGTGGCTTTCTCAGCCTGGCACGGTGTCACCGGAGCCCTCGTCCCCCATGCCAGCCCTGCTGCAGTGCCTCAGTGGCATGCTGACTTGGCATCACTGTGGCATTCCCGTGCTGGCCCTGTCACCCCTAGTGTCACCCTCCTCCCACGGGACTCCTGCATGTGAGGGGTGACCAGAGGGAACAGGTGGCAGGAGCCAGCCCTGACACCGCAACCCAGGGCAGAGCACTCCCAAAGCCCGTGGTCCCCAAGAAGCTGTCCTGGCCAAGGGACCCTCAGACTGTTCCTCCTGCAGCAGCTGCCCAAATCCCGTGCCTGCTGTCAGAGGGACAGAGCGAGGAGGGATGGCATCACCCACACTTCCACACTCCTTCCCCCTGGAACAATCTCCTCCTGCCCCAGAGGTGCTGCCCCATCCCTCTGCCCGGAGCGTGTCCCTGCGCGTGGGGAGCCACAGGGCTTACCCTGAAGGCTTCTGGGGAGGGCTCCTCGCCCTTGCTGTTTGCGACAGGAGCAGGGTCGAGGGATGGAGTTGGCGCAGGAGCCGCCTTCTCCTTCTCATCCGCAGCCTGGCCGGGAGCAGCGGGTTTTGTGGTCTCAGACATCGCGGTGGTGGGCTCAAGTCTGTGGCAGGGCACAGCAGCAGGTTAGAGGGAGGAATGGATGTGAGCACCCACAACCCACCCCAGGAACGGTAACGTCGGGATGGGTACTCTCAGTGGGGCAGGTGGGCAGGGCCAGGAGAAGAGCCGCTGGAAGGTTCTCCAGCAGGCACAGGCATGGGATCCTGCCTTCACTAAGGGGATCACAGGAGGTCCTGGAGTCCACACTCTCCTTCTGTGGTCAGGAGAACCATGAGCATGGACCCAGCGCTGTAGAGGTGCCCCGGGATGGAGCCTGATGCTGTGCCAGGCACTGGGGCAGTCCCGCACGGGGTGCGCTTGGGAGCCCGGGGGCACCGGGGCAGCGTGTGAGGGGTGGGAAGGGGACAGCCCTGGTCTGCTGAGGCCCTGCAGCTGGCACCCTGCTGTGGCCCCGCAGGTGAGTGTCACCGGCAGCTCCCCGGGGAGTGGAGGGCGGTGGGATGCTGAGCGCAGAGGTGCTCGCAGATGTGACCAGCACAGCGGTGGCCACGGCTTAGACCCTGAGTTTCCCTCTCCCCTCCTCGGGCCCGGCTGCAGCCCGGTGCCCGGGGACTTTGTCCTCTTACCTGGGCAGCTGCTGNGCCCGCGGGGACGCCCCGCTGCCGTGCCCCTGCCACCGCAGCAGCCCCGCCGTGCCCGGCGTGCAGCCGCGCTGTGCCCGTTTCTCCCCTCCAAACAGCGAGCCTCTGGCTTTGAACATCACCCCGTGCCTGCGAGCGCCCGCAGCGCTGCCCCGGAGATGCCAGAAAGCGAGACCTGAGTGTTCCGAAATGCTTCGGGAGTTAGGTCTTTTCCAAGTGATGTGTAATGGAAGCTGACACTTTCTGAACCACCTGAGTGCCTGAAAACGGTGTTTGTTCTCCCTTGGGAATGTCCCTGCTCACTGGCAGGGTTGTTCCTTTGGTTTTTAGCCCATTTCCCCCGTGCTGTGCTCACCCTGTACCACCCCTGGTTCTGCCACCACCACACTCATGGTTTTGGGGCACCAGCTCTGTCTGACTGGCACAGGAGGGTTGTGAGGTGGCTGTTTAGGGATGTGCTGGCACCAGCTCAGCTCCACATCTCCCCCACCCCATGGCACTTCTGGGGGACCTTCCCCTGAGTGTCTCTGAGCCTCTGATCAGCTCTTCTCCCCCTCCACACCCCTGTCCAACACCCCCAGCTTCCCGCAGCATCCAGCACCAGCGGTGCCTCACCCGAGGGTGTGTGGGCAGAGGGCTCAGAGCCCCGTGTGTTGCCCTCCTCTTTTGTTCCCCTCATGTGTCACCCAGCAGTGGTGGGATCCAGCTGCACCCTCTGGGCTATTGCACGAAATCCCCAACAAAAAGAATGTATTGATCCCTTCTTTTCCCGAGGTTTTTCAGGAGATGTGCTGTGCCCGTGACATGGTTGGGTGTGGGGTCTGCTGCCCCGTTACCCTGGCCCAGCCTGTTCTCACCTTGATGCTGGGCAGTGTTTTATGATTCAGGATTTCAATTTGAACCCGTTTCCATGGTTTTTATCCAGATTTTTAATTTAACCTGCCCTCTCTTCCTCTCAGAGCCAGGGTGGATGTTCTCCCTGTGCTGCCTCCCCTGTGCCTCCTGGGCATTACTCAGTAGGTCTCACACACCCCCCTGCTCCTGACTCTGCTTCCTTTCCCAACCCCCAGCACCTTTGAACCTGGGCATTGGAAAACCAGCTGGGAGAGGCTGAGCTCTTCTCCTGATGGCTGCTTTGCTCCTTACTGAGCACTCAGCAGCCCCATGGGTTTCCCTGAGCCAGTGCCATGGCAGGGCTGACAGCAGGGATCTGTCCTTGGCCATTCCTGAACCCCCCAGACACAAAATGTCTGCCCTGCCACGGACCCCCCCTGCCACTGCAGGTGCTCTGTAAAGCCCCTCCCTGCACCATCCCTCCCTGGCACAGGTGAGCCTGTGGGATGCACAGCTCCAGCACAGCAAAGAGCTGCCCCAGCAGCAGACAGCCAGACCTGGCATGCTGTGGCCACAGAGGGCATGGACACGAGGGTTTGTTCTGCCCTGCTGAGTCCTGCTGCCCATGGATCTTCCACTGCCACATCCCTGCCTGGCACTGAGTGGCACCGTGGGGGCACCTGGCCCACAGCTCGGGCTCCAGTGGCCACATCCCAGTGCCAGGACACGGCGTGGACAGCAAGCCAGTGGTGGTCACTGTGCTGGTGGCCAGCACAAGCTGAGTTTAGCTCAGGCCACAGTGAGAGGCCAGGGACAAGTTGTGCCAGTGCCAAGAGGGCTTTTGCTGGGGTTGCAGGTGGCAGGGATAGCTCGTGCAGCCCTGCTGTGCCCTGGGGCAGCCGGGTGTGCTGAGCCTCCCCAGCTGCCCTGCTCTGCCTCCCCCAGGGCTCACAGGGCTGCTGCAGCTGCATGAGAGGGACTCTGGCTCAGCCACCTGGCAATTTCCTGGGAAATTCTGTCCCAGAACACAGCACTCCTTGGGAACACAGGTTTTCCCATTGGGCCCAAGAGCCTCCTTTGCCTGCTGCCTGCTCTGAGGGCCAGGCTCCATGGATGCCTTTGCCCTGTTTTTGGAGACCTGGCACCACCCTGGGTTGATTTATGAGGTGTGTGGGTCACTGTGAGCAAAGCTGAAAGGTGTTTAGGTCCCCAAAAGTGCTGTGGGTGCAGCAGGCTCTTTCCAGTGCACAGAGGCAGGAGGCTGCTGCAGCTCTTCCCAAATCATGGCCTGCACCTCCACTCCCTCCCATGCCTTTGCACCCCCCCCACCACTTTCCATGCCCCTGGTCCCCACTGCCTATGGTGTCCATGGCTGTTGTGTGCCCAACCTGTGACAAGCTGCCCCAGATTTTGGGGAGAGCTCCTCTGCCCTTGCAGGGGAGCAAGTGGAGACGTGTCCTTACTCCCACTTCCCAGAAACGGGTGAGGAAACCTCCTCGTGCCCCAGTGTAGGCAGCACTGCCCAAGGGCAGGGGGAGTGCTGCCAGAGCTGGGACACAGCCCCAACCCAGCACTGTGCCAGGGAGGGCACATGGCAGGAGCTCTGGCAGGGCCTGGGGGCGATGCCCCGGCTCTGGAGCTGTGGGGCCGGGGTCAGAGCCTGTGCCTGGTGGGCCAGCTCGATGTCCCGGCTCATCAGCGTCTCTGACACGGCGCCTTTGTTCTGCCCGGTCCCTCCTCCCCGCCATGTGCTGAGTTAGGGGTTTCAGTAATGCTCCCCTGGGCTCTGTCTCTATCTGGAGGCTATAAAAACCCAGCCGGAGGCTGCTGGACATGTCACCTCCCTGGGCACCACTGCCTCACCCCAGGTAAGCACCAGAGCCTGGGGCAGCTGCCCTGTGCCCATGGCAGGGGCCTGGCAGCGAGCAGCTGTGGGAGCACGTGGAGGAGCATCCGAGATTCGGGGCTAGACCTCTCCTCGGCACCGGGAGCTGTTGGGGGGCTGGAGGCTCGGGGCTGTCCCTGGCTGTGGCAGAGGCAGGGTGTTGATGCTCTGCACTGCCCTGCCTGCACTGCCTGCCAGCACCGGGGCTTTGGCTCAGGGAGCTGCCAGTGGGAGGAGGAGTTTCCCTGGGCACGGGCAGGGATGTGTGCCAGGGCCAGGTGCCCGCTGCTCCGCACGGCCCTGGTGGCAGCTCCGGCTGGGCAGGGAGAGCCACACAGAGTTCTTCATCTGCTCCAGCATGGAGCAACCCCCTTGTTGTCCCCCACGCTGCTGGTGAAGGGATGTGCGTGGGCTCCTGAGGTCATTTTCATCTGGGCAGAGAGGCAGCTTTAACTGTCCCCTTCCCCTGTGCTCTGGCAGAGCCACCATGACCCACCGCTGCAAGAAATCCTCCGGTCTCTGGAAGGTACGGGGGCCTGGGCAGGACCAGCCCTGTGAACGCCCAGGAACGGGGCTGCAGCATCTGCTCGGGGTCTTGGCACCTCCAGCGCCCCCTGACTCCCTCTGTTCCCCGCAGATGGTGGTGTGGGATGAGCCTTTCTTCCAGGGCAAGAAGCACGAGTTCACCACCGACTGCTACAGCACCCCGGAGCACGGCTTCAGCACCGTCCGCTCCTGCAAGATCGAGAGCGGGGCGTGAGTGGGGGTCCCGGGGCACTGCCACCCCACGGTGCCGTGGGACCCCAGGGACAGCAGGGGGGTTGGAGGATGGAGGCCTCCAGTGCCTTTTGCCCCCCGAGCCGCGGGGCTGCCTCCTGCGGGCGCCGCTGGGTGCAGCGAGCACAGCCCCGGCTCTGAGCGGGGCGGTGGGCACCCGGGGGTCTCACCCCTCCCGCCCCGGCAGGTGGGCAGGCTTCGAGCACTGCGGCTTCCAGGGGCAGCAGTTCGTGCTGGAGCGCGGCGAGTACCCGTGCTGGGAGGCGTGGAGCGGCAGCAACGCCTACCACGTGGAGAGGATGTGCTCCTTCCGCCCCATCGCNAAGCGGGCAGAGATGAGCGACGACTGCCCCTCGCTGCCCGCCCTGGGCTGGGGCAGCAGCACCGTGGGCTCCTTCCTTGTCCGCTCCGGCGCGTGAGTACCGGGGCTTGCAGCCCGCCGGGACCCGGCACCAGGGCACTCAGCAGAGCCGAGGATGCTCCGGCAGCTGCCGGGCCCCTCCCGCTGCCCGGCGCCCGCAGCGCGGGGGCTCCGCGGTGCCGCCAGCCCCGAGCCGCCGCCGCTCTCTGCTCTGTCGCAGGTGGGTCTGCTCGCAGTACCCGGGGTACCGGGGCTTCCAGTACCTCCTGGAGAGCGACAGCCCCGCGGGCGAGTACAAGCACGTGCGGGAGTGGGGGTCCCACGCGCAGACGGGCCAAGTCCAGTCCATCCGCAGGGTCCAGCAGTGACCGCGGGGCCGGAGCCCCCGCGCCGCAGGCCGAGCGCCCCGGGCACCGTCTGTCCCGCGGGGCGGCGGGGACGAAGCTCAATAAAGGCTCAGTTGTCCAAGGCGGCGCTGGCAGTTGGGGACGGGGACCATGGGGGTGCGTGGCCGGGGGTGATGCTACCCCCGGGGGCAGAGCGGGGCTCTGCAGGGGCACGGATGAGGTGGAGGGGACTTTTTCTGCCCGGCTGCAGGCTCAGGGACTCTGCAGGACCCCCACATCCCACCATCCCACAGACACCGTCTGCTCAGCCAGCACCTGCCAGGGGCTGGAAGGAGCTGCAGGGTCCCCGCATCCATGCACACCCTGTACCCATCCCAGCACTCACACAGCTGCACACACCCCTGCAACCATCCCGGCACTCATCTCTCACTCCCTCACACCCAGTGTGCAGCCAAAGCTGGAAATGCAGCAGGGAAAAGCTGGTCTGGAAAAATTCCTCATTTCAGAAGAGCTCTGGAGAGAATGTTTGATGTGGTGAAAATGTCCCATCCGTGACATTTGCAGCAGCAAGGCCACCGGCGGAGGGAATGCTGCCCAGGAAGGGATTCTCTCTGCAGGAAATCACAATTAAAAAGGCAAAATAGAAGAAGAAACATAACATTTTGGGATGGGCTGAGTGAAACCCTCCTGCGCCCCAGGGCAAACCCGTCCGTGGCCGGCAGCCAGCGAGTCCTGAGGAGCGGAGCTTCCCGTCCCCTCCACGGCCACAGCTGGGGGGGACCCCCGCCTTGGGCACCCCCCTGGGCCTGCCCAGTCCCGCCCCAGAGTCCCGGGGGGACATGGGGTCCGGGAGCGGGGCCAGCACATAGCCAGGCACGGAGGGCAGCTGGCGGCGAGACCAGCGGTCCCCGGGGACCCGGCGGGGACTTGGAGAACAATGCGGGAGCCCAGCAGCTGCACAGCGCTGCGGAGGGGCTGTCACAGCCCCCGGACGGGAGGGGGGCTGTCCCTGGCATGGGGGGGCTGTCCTCGGACAGGGCTGTGTCCCCAAGCCGGGCTGGTTTCTCTGCCATCCGTCCCCACCGAGCCCGGCCGCATCCTGCCCACCGCGTCCCCAGGGGTGTGCCCGACACCCCCTGCCCGGCGTCCCTTGTCCCGTGTCCCCTGGGTCACGCCCATGGCTGTGGGGAGCCCGTGACACCGCGGCGAACGATGCCGTGGCAGGGGGTGACAGTGGCCTTGGCAGCGACTGTCGTGGCAAGGGGGTCCCCGGGGTCTCCCGCAGCGGGGGCGGTGCGGGGACGGTGCGGGAGTGGCGGGGGGAGCGATGCGGGAGCGGAGCGGGAGCACTGCTGGGAGGGATGCGGGAGCGA
>VZRX01014272.1:0-30382 GCA_013398075.1 Notiomystis cincta
GCATGTCCAAAATAAAGAAGAAAACCCACCTACCTTGCGCACAGTGCAACTCACTCTAGCAGTTCTGCCTTGAGATTATGTAACTCAGTAGCCCCTCCTACACAGAGAATTACAAACAGTTCTCTGCAATCGGGAAATTTCTCTCTTAAGGAAACAAAACCAATTAGCTCTGTTTAGCTACTTCTTTAGTTACTTACCTACAGAAAATAAATTCCTCACAAATGATCACGACGTACAAAAGCAAGATAGACAAGAGATCATGACCACTGGGAACAGCTGTGTCAGCACAAACTGGTAATATGCCTCCTCTTTCCATTGCTTTGTACCATGCTAGTTAAAGATAATTATAACGGCTGAAAAGCTCACACAGTTTAAAAGAATACTGCTAGGTCCATCAGACTTTTACTTTATTGTTTTATGGTTTTTTAGCTTTTAATACATTGCCACTTTACTTCAGCCACATCAACTAATTCAGGTTGAATCTCTCACAAGCTTCTATGTCTTACTTAGGGCATATTCTTTCAGGAAACTTCTGTTGAATCATCTCTGGACATCTGGGTTTTTGTTTCTTTTTCTGTCAAAAATGTGTCCCTGAATTTGACTCAGTGGAAATACACACCAAAGACCACTGTAACAGACAGTGAATGAAGTGTGGCATCAGAAGGCAAACTGCACTCTGCATTCCTGACTGCTTTCTTTGGACAACTGAATGGATTTGAAAAGGCAATACAGCATACATTCACATGCTCTATCCTGCCTATCTAATCTACATGGTTAGTACTGTTGTAGCCACCACCTGCAGCTACAGTACAGCAGTATGTCTCCTTCATGTCCTTCTTGTATACATACTTCATTGCTTGGTAGCTGAAAATGATCTTCATCCTATGAGTCCTCGCTGTTGGTACCTGTTACATTGCTATGTTCCTATGCTTGGCAATAAAATAAGCTTAATAATTTTTTTAGAACTAGAACCACAGAAGGACAGGGCACCAAAAGAGTCAGCACTGTAATGTATTCTCTTTTAGGAGATGCCTAGTCCCCAGGTGCAACACTCTATACCCCATATTGCACACAAGGGGAGCCAGGCTTCACAAAAGGGGACCCCTGACTGAGAGCACCTCCTGTAGCTCCCCCTTCTAGTTAGGGCTCTATGGCCTTCTGCCCGCTCCTTACATTTTGGGAAAGTCTTCTGTCCATCCTCTGTTGCTGATGTGTCCCACATTTTCAGACACATGTGACTTATGACACAGAATCTAGGACAATGTAGGAGATTGAAGCTCTCCATGCAGAGAAATGTGCACCAAGATGCATCTGGCAGTGTTTAACAAACCCAATCTCCCTCTTAGGTAGCCTGTCTGGATTTACCATTTGTAGGCTTGTCCATGATAAACTCTAGGAGACATCCTGGATCTAGTGACTACCTGGTAGGAAAACATGAGTTCAAGCCTGGAAGTTAATGATAATGTAGACAAGTTGGGAAAACTCATCTCACCTAACTTTGTAGACACCTACATCTGGTCTAGCTGTCTAGTCTCCTTGCAACAGGTCCAAATCCAGGAAGAATCCCTCAGCATGCTCATGGAGCTATAGCTGAACTACTCAAAATGATTCTGTTTCAACTGAGATAGTTAAGTTTAGATGAAGCCAGTCCCTTCAGCCTTCCCTTAGAGGTAGGGGAGAGGAGCACAGCTCTTCAGAGGGTGATTCATCCCACCACTGACATTTCTTGTCCTGTCACAAGTATCCATTGAGATTTCAGGCAACTAAGTCCAATATAATCTGTCTTGTACCTTGACTTTCAGAAATGTCACTTCACTGAGCTGTTTTGGGAAATGGTATTCTTCTGTTTTCTCCCTCAGGTTAATTTTCCCATATTTTTTCTAATTTTTTTTTTCTTCTCTCATGTCATAATATATTATGCACCAGATCTGGTTACTGACAGTTGTTGGAACACAGTTTCCTTCTAGGCAGCTGCTTCTCTGTTGTATCAGGCCACTTCACAAGGCTGTTATTGTCTGCTGTAAATATTTTTATTTGAAATTTAATGGAACCTGAGTATCTGTTGCTCTGTGTTCTGTCCTAACTGTGTAAAAATAAACCCTCTCTTACTTGCCAGAGGTCTGCAAAACAGACTGCACCTTTCTTTCACAACACTTCACTCTCAAGAGGTAATGTATTTGTTACATGCTTGTGAGTAGCTGGTATGATAATAGACAAGGTTTGAAATACTTGATTAATAGAGAAAAATAATCAATTTTGCAAAAACTTTGCTGAGAGAGCTTAAAAATCCAATTCACCTACAAGCTTTAAATTTAAAAATGGAAACTTGAAACAAGTCTACTTCTTTAAAGGGCAATTAGTGCTGTGAGTCTTCTTTTTCTTCTCTTCCACAGCTTCTCTTCATGTAGAAAATATCTTGTCCAACAAGTTACATTCTGACAATACTAACACTGCATTGTTCTTTTTCCAGATTAATAAATCCCCTACCCTACAAATAGTTCTTTGCCTCCATACTCCTTTGTTTTCATGTTTTGCAAAGTATTTGGTATCAATAAAGACAAAGCTGCTGTCACACTGCCAGTGTAATAGAATGCTTTATTTCTGGTATGGTTTGCTTTGTTTTGCTAGCACTGGTTTTAACTAAAACAATACTAATTTGCTGAGCTTCCTTCTCCTTTGGTTTAGGGGTTGCTGCTCTGCTTTCTCCCACTCTCCCAACATTTAGGGTCTCACCGAAAGTGGCAAGGCTTTTATTTCTTAAAAACTTTCAACACAGTTTCTACATAATGGGCATCTGGTGGGGGTTTCCTTGGGCTGCCAGGCTGCAGGAACTTCTTAATTGTAGGCATATTGCTCATTTTGGTTTTAAACACCTAAAAAAAGAAAAAAAAAATTTAAAAAACAGAAAAAGAGAGAAATTCCGGCCACAAAAATGTGATTTACACAACATGGGGAGATGATCACTTCAGGACTGACCTTTAACTCCTGAATACAGCATGCTCAGAAATAAAATTACCTGCAATTGAGGAAACCCTGAGAGCACAGCAGGAACTTTCTCCTCCACTGCTAAAATGGCTTCCATTAGCTGAACATCTGCCCAGCTGAATTTGTTGCCCACAAGAAAGTCTTGACCATGTTGTTTCAAAACCTGGAGAAGACAAGAAAACATGGGCTGCAGATGAGGGTGGGGCATATGGGCATCCTTGGCAGCTAAGCCTCACAACACAACTGCAGAGCTGAGCAGCAATTCTGTCTGAAATTTCAGGGTGGACTTTTCAGCTGAAGCTGAGCCTAAATAATTTCACTATTTCTGGGAAAAAATGAAGTTTTGTTCATTTTGTGTTCTAGTACACAGACCACAAATTTTGGTCACTCAGTAATAATGAGTGATGATAGGCATCAGGAACAGAAACAAAACCACATGCTTAAGTAGATAACAGTCCTAGAATTGGAAATAGGGATAATGGGAAGTAACAAGCAATTTAATGAATTCATAGAACTCCCACTTAGATGTTTCATGTAAAGTGATGTCCAATGTCGATATCAGAATCAGAAATGCAGAATTGCAACAGCTAAATAAAGAAAATCTCTGCCTTTGGGAACAGGTTAGTTTAGCGTTAAGAACTTGTGTGGTGTTCAGCCCTTATTATTACTTTCCAGCAAAAGGAGATAAGTATTACAAAAGTGGGAAATATTGCCAGATGCATGAATCATATGGGTTGGGTTTGGTGTTTTATGCATCTGTGACTGTTGTTTTACTAAAGTACTCCTAATCTCTCTACCTGATTTATGTGCAAGGGATTTTTGCATTTCTCCAGTGAAACTTTTCCAAATGAAATTAAGTATGGCAGAGAGATGGGTTCTAAACAAACACAAATATAGAACTGGTCCTTCAAGAAAAATAACCACATGCCCTTGATTTCACTTTAGTGAAAAGTTTTTCTGTACAGCTGAGAACATACTGCTTTACAGATATTCAAATACCACAGCCCTGACAACACGAGCAAAGAGGAAAATGTGCTGCTGTTATTTCCCCTTCTTTGAGATAGCCAAAAAAGCTGAGGATTGGGAACTGACCTACACTACAAACACATTCTTATTTTGCAGAAACTTTTGGGATAATCACAAGTTGATAGACACATACTTGCTGTCACTTACCTTTTCAAAGACTGGAAAGTACCTGTTAGTTGCTCTCTCCTTAATTGACTCAAGAGTTTTCTCCTTTGCATCAGGTGGAGAGAAAGGAAACATCAAAATCATTTGCATCAGATCTGATATCCCCTCCACATACATATCAATCCTATTGGTCAGGGGAAGATGGTAGAAGAAAAGCACAGAAGTTATTTCATCTGTTTTCCAATTAACTAAGTCAACTTATAGGAATTTTATATCACCAACATAGTGCCAATTTTCACAGCTAAAACTAAGCATGAACGAAACGTGAATATTTTTCAAAATGAATAAAAGCCTGTTTCTGTTAGGAGCATTTCAGAAGCAGTGGTTAAATCTTATTGTTAGCCTTTTGGATGCCTTTATACAGGATTTACAGGATTGAATTCGGTTTATATAATGTAGCTACCAAATAACAGATTGCTCTGTGAATGATAGGAGGTGTTACGTACAGGGCTCTCTCCTTCAAGTCCTTCCCATAGAGATTGTATTTCCCTGCTATGTAGCTGAGGATGGCTCTGGTCTGCACCATCTTCATCCCATCGATCTCAACCAAGGGCACCTGCTGGAAGAGCAGGAATCCATCTAAGGTGAAGGAAAGTCTGTTAGTTCCTCCCAGACTGCAAGCTGCACAGGAGAGCAAAGCACTGAGCACATTTCTCTTACAGTGTAGGAAACCACTGATGTCTTGCTGTGAAACTCACTGCAATCAACTAATATTGTGGGAAAGATCAAACAGCCTGCATCACACTCCTGTACTAAAGTCACCATAAAATTCAGCTGTGCCCTGGGCTTGACAGCATTGCCAGAGCTTCACCGGCTGGTGGGAGCTGGCCTTGCCTGTACCTCTGCATTTCTGAAGCCTCCCTCATGCTGGCAGGAAGAGCCTCAACCAGCACTTCCAACCCAAGGAATAGGAGGAAGATAAAGATAGGTGGTAAATCTGAACTTAAAAAAAAATTCCACTTCTTTTGAATGCATATCAATTACCTATCAGGGACATACACAAGTAGTAGTGCAGCAAAGCCAAGCTGCTGTAATACAGGAAGGGGTCAGGCCACCTTAAACATCCTGAAGCTACAGAGCTAGAGGCAGAGCCTATGATAGCTGTTGGTGTTTGAATAAGTCTCACACAGTCACTCCAGGTCCAGAACTTAAATGTCCCCATAGATTTTACAGGCCTAGCCTCAGTGCCATTCTACAACAATTTAGGCCTATTTAGAAACATCTTTGTAGTCCCATTTTCTGCTGGTGCTGGTAGGAGCAATTGAGCTTTCAGTGAGGCAGCTCTGAGAGCTTAGTAGACACAGAGATTTAGCATTGAAAAGTCAGTCTATTCCAGACCAGTTTTCTGCTGGACTAATTCACTGGTTCTGGAGACACTCCCTCCTCTATTTACACATTGAGGGCATCCAGAGAACAATCCCTACCCTGTTTATAATCACAGCAGAACTCTAAATCCAAATAGGCAGCTGCCACTTGCATTGCTCAAGTTAATGATTTCTTTTAATTGCTCCATTTTATCTGTTTGGTGAATCCTTCTTTCAGACATAAAGGTTCATTTTAACAGGCACATCTGCCTGCCTTTTTCTCCAGAGCTGTTAAAATACCTTGCTAGGCTAGAATTAATATTCTTCACTCGTTCTACATTATTAACTTACAGTAAAACTTCAAAGATTAGTTCTCTCTGCAACAACAAATATCCTGTATTTGTTTCTTGTAAACATTCACAGAAAGGTCATGTGTGTTCTCGTCTTTCCAGAACACAACTCTGCATCTTAAGGAAGAAACATTACTTGGCATCTATCTAGCAGAAAACTAGAATGGGGAAACTAATAGATCTGGAAGGATATTTTTCAGCAGAAATATGTGAAGTGAAAAATAAAATTTGTCTTTCTGGCTCTTGACAAAAAGCAATGCAGCAAATATGACTGAACTGAATACAACATTTGTTTCTTATCTACAGAAAAGAGGAGTCCCTCTTAAAATCAGTAGTGGACTGCCTCTCCTTCCTATTTTGCAGGGAAAACCACTTCACATAACTACAGCACAGAATACATATGCAGGATTAAAAGGGGTTTACCAGTCATTTCAGGGATTGGATTGTGCTGTCCAAAGGTGGTCTGTGGAGCACACGTTAAAAACCAATCACCTGTTATTTGTAACCAACCAGCAGAGCTTCTTGATGCCCAGGTAGCACTTGGGCAACCTTTGGCTGCACAGATTGTGCCAGGTTAGTGGTACCTCAGGCCAACAGGTACCGGTCTGCCCAGGCCAGAGTTACTTAACTCTCTTTGCCTCCAAAACAGCTGCCTGTCTGTCTGTAAGCTGCCTGTTGGGAACAGCCCCTGGCCCAGGCATTATCCTGACACTGCTGGGGTATTGCCTGGAGGATCATCAGCTGGCATGGGCAAAAGTCATGCCTGAGCCAGTCTAATGATGTGGTAGTGTCTAAACACAGGAAACCCTGTCAAAAGACATATTTGTAGGAAGAGAAAAAAAAGTTTAAGGGAGAAGCAATGTGGAATTACTCCTGTTGAGTCATGCCCTGCACAACTGGCAACATTCCAGAGGTCCCTTTATCAAGGATGACTAATTTATCTATCTTTCTTCAACCCATTCTATTAAACCACACCTTTTTTCTTTGTGTTCTCACCATATTAAGCTCAATATACAGACAAAAAACGCTTGATCTTTTTCATAAAACTTCCCTATCCATTTTACCATCATTTAATTCTTCTCTCTGGATATCAATAAGCTCAGATACAATCCTGGTTACAGTAAGTTGTATTAAGTAGAAGTGTTTGCCTGTTTAATGTACTACAATAAACACAATCACAGAAGCTCTGGCTTTTAGTTTATAGCAGTTATTTGGCACTAGAAATAACAGGTTACTCAAAACTAGCATTTCACTATTCAAAGTGTGCACCTAGAAGTTTCCACTGGTTTAAATAAACTATTTTCAAACCTTAAATTTAGCTATTGGACAAATACTTTGAAGGACTAAGGCCTCAGGTGTCAGGATTCTTACCTTTGATTAACTTGTCATACTGCTCTTTTGTTTCCAAATAAACTTCTTCAAACTGAAAAAGGAGTGAGAATAGTGTCACACGGCTGTATTTGAACATTTTTCTTCTGTTAAGTGATACCACATAACCATGCACAGAATTCCTGAGTCAAGCAAAAGGTAATTGACCAGATCTTCAATCGCACTGTTTAGGTGCAGATGTCCTGAGGATCCCACACCCCCCTGACAGCTGATGGGGAGCACAAGAGGGCCTGGCCACTTCTGCATCAGGGCATTGATTCAGAAATAACCCAAGACCAAGCAGAAACAGAGTGCAGGCATCTACAGAAACAAGACAGGTTGGAGCCAGTGCCAAGGGAAGCACAAAGTACATCAAATATTTCTAACCTCACCCCAGTTTACAGACATTGTAACTGCAAACCTAATAAGACTGAGTTAAGGTGGTTTAGTACAGCTAGATAACTTAAAATTAATGAAGGACCTTTAAATAAATTCCTATTTTGTCCCCTTATAATTAATTATGTCAGGGGGTTTATACTCCTTCTAATAAACTCTAAATGCCACTGAGTTTTTATCCCAAATATCAACCACGGAACAAGGTCGTTACAAACATGCAGTGCCACTGGACAAATGAATTTAGCCACCATCATGCAGCTTTTATCCTCCACATGCATGTTAAATTGTCCCTCACTGAGGAAAGCTGAGAACACCAGTCTGTAACACTCTACAGAGAACATCAACCAACCTCCACACCGGCTGCTGCCAACAGCCATCGTACGGGCTCCATCCGGCCCCTTCCATTCAAGTAGGTAAGCCTGGGCTTCCCCGACATGTTTCTGAGCTCCTGGTTCCCTGAAAGATATTAGGCAGAAAACAGTATCTCATAAAACTGGTGTAAGCACCATTTTGAGGGGAGATAGCACTTTTTAGTCTCATTATGCTTGTTGAAGTTTAAACTTCATTTGGTTCAAAACATAAAATGAGAGACAGACCAGTGACACCACACAACCAGTGCTAGGAAAGAAAAGATGTGTGAATCTGTAAAGCCTTTCCCAGTGCTGCCAGGGAGGTTTCTTACAATTTTAAGCAAACAGACATGTTTAAACAAGTGATATGAGTCCTTAGCAACAGAGGGAACACTGCTGCCTATGAAGAAAATTACACAAAGCCACTGAAAAACCTGCCACATCCTCAGGGAAATTACTCATTTAGCCTCATTGCCATCATCATTGAAAAGATAAATAGAAGGAAAGGAAAACATGTTTTACTAGTAGGCTGAAATTTGTTTAGCTTTGTTTGCCATATGTGCATTTGCAGCTTCATATGCAGTACATTTCTTTCCTCATATAGGGGCGAATGAGTTATTGTTATTTCCTTTATTCCGTGAAATCAGATGAGCCTCCTTGGCCATCCTGCAAGGCTACAGCCTGTTTCCTTGCTGCTCATGGCAGCCTTGAGGTGTCCCTCAAAGCCAGATGTGGAACCTGGCTGCACTGGCTTCAGGTGCCCTCTGAAGCATCCCAGGGCACAGGGGACTGGCACATCAAGGCTGTGGATGCTTTGCTGTACCTGTGGCTCTCCCAGAGCGTGCGGCAGAGACGGCGCTTTGTACCGAGCTGTTTATACACACGGACAGCCAGCTGGACTGGCAGTGCTCACATGTCAGCAAAGCATTTCTACATCCAGGCCTTAATTCCTCTGTGCTTCATGCCCTAATTACTGAAAGAACACTAGCATTCCCCTTCACAAAGATGCTTGTATCATACACTGGTGATCAAAAGGAAAAAACCCTTTAAAATAGAGCTCCTAATCACATCCTAATGGCTCAGAGTGCCTCACTTTAAATTTCCAGAGTCCAGTTCTCCCAGAGTTAAAGCCAAAGCTGCAACATTACATCTGTCACATCTTACATCCACTTGACATCTCTTATTTGAATCGGGCTCAGTATACTCTAGAGACACGTTTTCTTCAAGTCACAGTGCTTTGCAGGTATACTTAAAATAAAGTACATTTGGAACATATTTTGCCAAAACTTGACTTTAGAAAACAAAGTTGAGAGTTCCCCCTTGAGCAATTCCAGTAAGAACCAAGTTATGCTACTGGAATAAATAGGGATGTTTGGGGTAATTTAGTAAATATAATCCAAATACACACTAAGGAAAAAAGTATGTTCAGTTTTAAAGTGTGAGTAGCTGTTCCTAATTACAATGTTTGGCTCTAGGGACAGTGTTTTTTACTTTCTGCACCTCATGTGACTATTTTTCACTGTAGGGCAGCTTATCAGCATAGTTTACAACAGCTAGCTAGTGCTTCTTTCATTATCACATTTTCAGCTTTGTTGCATCTGTATCATTTCAACACACATTGCCCCAACCTGTAATGCACAAAAACTTACAGTTAATAAGACTTTTCCTTCAATTAAAAAAGCCAACAACTGAAACATCAAGTATATGAAACTAAACCCTCTTGGAAACATTATCTTTTGTTTGCAGAAGAAGAATAGAAGGAGTAAGAAGCCACGGGTATAATTTGATCATTTCACATGAACAAGAGATTCTGTGTGGCATTAAACTATGTGAAAAGAGCAATGACAAACAGACTATACAGGGACCTGACACCTGTAGCTCACATACAGGCAACTATTTTCAGTTAGTGGGCTCAGTTTAGCTGCTCATTCCCCTGTGAGTACTGACACCTGAGATTCCCTAAAGATCAGAAGATACAACCCTCAACTAACTAAAAACTGGGCAACTTCTACTTTAAAAAAGCAAACTTATTCATCCAGACTCTCAACACCTTTTTTCATTTATATGGGGAAAGATAGAGACTACAGAGCCAAGGCCTTGGGATTGTACTCAGACCTCCACTATTTTTCTAGTTTTACTAAAAGACCTTCAGGATGTACTGTTTTTAAAAGTTGATCCATTTTTGACAGAATACGTTGGTGCTTTATTAGTAGCCAAGTAAACTTGTACAGCTGTCACTCATTCCTTACTGTTTGCCTTAATTAAAAATGGTCATTGGGCCTTTCTATATAAGATACAATTTGTGTAAGAGAAGTATAGAATATCTGTGTTACATTCTTCAGCAAGATGAGTAGCTATTATCTGAAAATCATACTAAAAGAATTCAAAATCTTCTAAGACCAGGGACTGAAAACAAACACTTTTCAGGAGCTGTAGGATTCTGCCACCCCTGGACAGCTCTTTCAAGGAAACAGAAAAACCCCTGATACTGATAACCTAAGGTGATGAAGATACCATTCACTGGGCAACACACAAGGTACACATTCCAGATTTTGAAGCTAGCTGCACTTGTCCTGGGCTGCCATACTGTGGTAAACTGTTTACTTTGTTTGCACAAGAAGGGCAAGGAACAGCCTCTGGGATAGTAACTAACATGCCAAATCCCACTACACTACTCCTTTCACCTGGGAAGGAATGACATCACAGCCGTGTAGTAACCACCCATAAAGCCCAAAAGGCTCCAGCAGATTTAACAGACACGTTGTTTCTAAATCCCAGTCTGGAATTGTTATTTGTGGGTGGTCATATTATCTGAGCAGCAACTGGAATACAGGTTATTGACTAACTACTGTGAATGAAGCAGTGGAAGCTTCACCACTCAGTCCAAAGCTGAGCACACAATTAATTGCATTAACAAAGTTCTATGAGCTGTTCCAAAAAGAGACTGTAAATATTTATGCTAATTCTCAATATGCATTTGGAGTATGCCATGCTACTGGGCAGCTATGGAAGCTGTGTGGATTTATGACTTCTAGCAGAAGTAAAATATCAAATGCTCCATAAATTAATATAAATGCTCCATGAATTACTGAACTGTTAAAGCTATACAATTGCCAGAGAAACATGCTGTCATTCATCAGCCAGATTATATGGCAGAAAGATGAAAAGAGATAGGAAGTGGTCTAACATATATTGCACCACAGCAGTACAAACCACCAGGCTTACAAGCAGTCCAGTGGTCTGACCTGGTGTTGCTTGCTCCTGAAAAGCTATGTCTGACTGCTCCTGCTGAAAAAATTGCTTCTTGCAATAGATACAAATGGCCAGGAACTACCAAGAAAAGACATGGAAAACCTTCTAATTTTAATTAATACCTGATTCCCATAGCCAAATACATCACTACTCAGGGCATTTGGGGACTACTGCACTAACCCAGACACTACTGAAGAACTGGTTCACATAATGAATTTATGCTGCAGCAAAATAAATAATCGTATCTCACATACACTGCCCTGATATCTAGCAAACACCTCAACATAAAATTTTACTATATTCTTTGTTGACTATCAAATTTTTGTTGTTTTTGTCTAAAATCCATATTTCTATCCTATTTCCTATTGCCTCATGAGCATTAGTAATATGGCTGTCCAGAATTTCTCTGAGCATGCAGCTCAGAGGTGCAAAAACAATTTAAGACATCATCATCTTCCAGAAACAGCAGCACTTAGCATGAAGTACTCCTTAGCCCTGGAGCTGGGATCAGAGACCAGTATATCCCACAGGCCAGCTTTCCTGCTCCAACCTAGAAGAAACCAAGCCAGTACTAGAGGCTCACACTTTATCCCCTTGGCTGTTTCGTAGCTGCCTTGGTCAGCTCTGGACTGCACCACAGAATTAATTTCCTGGTTAAAACACATCCTTCTCTGGCATTTTCTCTCCTGCAGCTTCCAAGTGGTGAGTAACTATCAAGCCATTTTTAGTCTTCCTGGTACGCAGACACACTAAGGAGAGCAGTGAATTTACATTACACCAGCAGCTGCCCTAAAAAACTTAGAAGTAGTTTCACTTAAAAATAGTCATGCAAATGCTTTAAGAAAAAGGAATTTGTAAATTCTTACCTTAACTCAGACTCCACCCAACATACACAAGTTCCCCAGGGCTGTTTAAACTCTGCGGTTTGGGGGAGTTTCCAGTCATACCCAATTAGAGGAAAAAAACTCCCAGTGCTCTTAAACTGACAGTATCCAAGTTAAAGACGTATTGCTCTGCAAACTGACACCCAAGCAGAGACAGACTTTGCTGATTTGATTATACCATGACACTAACCTCACAGTTTCTATGGTAGCCATCTATTCGAACTGTCATCTTGGGATTTGGGGGGCATTTTACACAAATATAAGACATTTAAAAACACTGAGAAAATGATATAATTTTTTTGTCATATTTAAGGTAATAATAATAATTTAAAGAAAAACCACTGAAGTTTCTAGGCTCATTTAATTATTTAGCAGGTTTTTATTTTTGCTGCTGTATGGCATAGAGAAGATACTTAAAGTATGAGGTAACAGGGCTCAATTACTTTAAAATACAATATCAAGCTTACTTGATATAAAAAATAGATGAGCACTTTATGTCACAACCCACCCTATGTCTCAAGACAATAGCATTAATTTTTGAAATTGAATGTACATGGGTAATACTCAGAGATAAAATAAACTATGATTTTTTTACCCATGAGAAGTAACCATTCCAGCTTTTCTATCTGTATTTCAGCTAAAAATCCCAAAACTGAAAATGGATGTGAACAGACACAAGGATGGCACAGCAAATGGAAAATGAGATTTGGGTGCCAAGATCAGGTTCTTTCCTCTGGCACAGACCACGTGTGATGGTGGGCATTGCTTTACACACCTGCAGCAGTACAATTAATCTGAAGACCTGTTCACAGAACCCACACTGTTATCAAAACTGTATTTGTCTCTCTAAAGCCATGGCTGTACTAACACAGCACCTCACTATGGGGACTCTCAGGACAAAAGTCTCCAGGTAACTTCTTTCTCACAGGTGGAGTTTCTCTGTAAATGGTTTCTCTGCCTGGAAATTGCTGGCAGTGTCTTCTAGAGGATGCATTTCCCCTAGAGGCTTCCTGCAAATTTGTAATTTATGTGCTTCAGAGGTTGATGCTGTCAGCAAAACCCAACTGTATGGTGTTTGTTTACACTTTGCCTAATTCTAACTCTCTCTCAAGTTCATAATATACTGAGTAAAGCATAACCTTAAATGCATACGTCTGTATTTTTTCCATGTCAAACCCAGTTACTACCAGGCTACCCTGCAGAAAATTCCTAAATATGGGTTGGAAGTCCAGCAGAGGCCCAGAAGAGTCCCCAGCTGGCAGCATAGGTATCCTATTTTGGAAGATCTGAACATTGTGTAAATGCATGCTGTACCAAGCATGGGCATGGTGATCCCCATGTGCCTAAACTACCTAAACTATTAATGCAGATGTGGTTACAGTAGGAATGTGGCACATACACAGATAGCTGAGTAAGAAAGGAGCATTTGTTCATACCTATCCATGATGGCAGTACTGAATCAAGATTAATTTATTCCTATTTTTGAGGTCTTCAGTACCAGCATGCACCTGAGTGCAAGAGTTGGTTCAGGAACAGAGACCACAGAAGAGCATGCATGTAACTCCAGTCTCTTCATCCTCTCTGCAGTCTCAAATGCTGCCAAAGACAGCAGCAGGCTTGGCAGCAAAGAAGAATGGGAGGGAGAGGTCCCTAATTTAAAGGTCACTTGATTAAGTGATCAAGAAAAGCATTCTGATGCTTTTTGGATTTGCTGAATAGGGACACATTCAGATTTGACTGTTGTTCCCCTTCTACACATTCCTGTTTGACAGAAAGACTTTCTCCCTTGTTGTCTTTTAATTTTGCTTCCAGCACAGCCTTTCATAATGTAATTACAAAGCTCCTTTGGAATCTGAAGGTAATCATATCAATGAGGTTGCTGATATCTATAACTTGAATAGGTGTTCTGTAAAGCTTTAGAGTGGAAAAGAAAATAAGTTTCTTTTACACATGATTTGTTAAGCCACACCCGTGAGTACTCAGGCAACTGGCATGGGGCCTAGGTGCCACTTAAATGATCTGGGGGTGGGTACAGGCAGATTTTAACTAGTAAGCATACCATGCCCTGGCATGTCAGGTTCCCACTGTGCTCTGTGGACACACTTCCTTGTGCTGTAGGTGAGGCAAATTCAAAGACTTCTCAAAATGTACCCATCTGCAGTCCTCACAAACCACTAAGCAGCTGGCTTGGGGACGATGGCTGATTGCAGCATCCTCTCAGAGGTGGGCACAGGGTACATCACTAACTGCCACCAAAGAGTTAAACACAGAAGGGTAGGAGGATTCTCCCCATGCTGCTTATTGCACTCCTAAACTGAAGCACAACACCACTGTGATAAAAATAATTAGAGTCCACATGAATAGTTAGAACAAGTCACGCATCACTTAAGCCTAGACTTGCTGCAAACCTTCAGTGACTGCTCTGGTTCTGTGCAGGAACCTTTAGTGACTGCCCAAAGCAAGGTTAACACATAATTCTCTGAGCTCTTTGGCTCTCAGCTGGACCACTGGCACAAGAAAGTCTGAAAACAATAAACCTAATTCTGATTTACACCCACTGTAGGGATGTGAGGAGAGTTTAAATGGAGAGCTGGTTTTCAGTATGTTACTTGGATTGTTTAGTCTTTATTGATCTAACTATCTCAACATGGTCAAAGGGCTGATTTATCAAGGCATGAGATAGGCAAGATCAAGGTTTCAAAGACAACTGAAACATACCTTTAGTAGTAGAGATTTTGTTGTGAAATACCTAACTTAAAAAGCTCATGTATTATAATTACTTCATATTTTGATAGAAACTTCTATAACTGTATGGTTTCTCTATTTGGTATCTGTTATGTCCTGAGAGTCTTTCTAGGACTCACTTTATGTGCATTATTACAACTAAAACTACTAATAATCTTAACTTAAAGAATCTTTATATTTTCTGCTACTAAGAATAGGAGTGGGAAAAGCTTTAACTGAGCCAACAAAAGCCTGTGAAATCAGCTTCATCAGATGGTGGCTCAGGGCTGATGATAAGGGAGGAAGCACTTTCCTAAGAGCAGATGGTACAACTTCAGAGAAAAGCAGATGCAAGTCAAATGGTACAAGCACACAAGGCAAGGTATAAAGCCATACAGTGATCAATACTAGGATTACCTGCCTTTCACAGTTTAATCTTTTTGCATTAGAGAGCTGCTTAGCCCTTAAAGTTCAATCTCTTTCAAGATTTCACCGCATTCATTTTATTCTTCATACTACTTTCATCCATTTAAATTCCTGGCCTCAATGACATCCTCTAACAATGAGATCCACTGTCTTATTGTGAAAATGTTGCTTTTCATTGCTTGTATTTTGCTGCTTTTATTTAATTGTTATTCCACTTCTATTATAAGATAGGCAAGATGAAAGCCCGTCTCTGTCTCTCTTACTAAAATCACATGCTTAAAAAATAATTTATCTAGTAATTTTTGTAACTAATTGGTTTGTAATTCACTTCTCACATACATTTCTCAGTTCTGCTTTTTCCTCTTCTGTTCTTTGTATTCTCTGTTGGCTGTATTTCCAATTCTCTCTCAGTTACATTGGCATTCTGTAGGAGTGCAAGAAACTGCCAAGCATTTTGTCTTCCTCAAAAACTTGAAATGACTATGTGTGTATAACTATTTGATTTAATTTCCTGCAGAAAAGGAAACTTGGAGAGAATGGAGAGCACTTTCTCTTCTACCATCAGGATAGCTTCCATCAGTTGCTGGACTTTTGTCCTCAGAAGTTTGACATACAAAAGATTATAACCAGCTTGATTCAAGAGGAAAAATGTTTACAGGAATTAAAAAACTAATGACTTTTCTGAGTTTGGCTCCAGAAGAGAGTTGATGCTGTTATTAATAATCTCAACCTTCATTTCAAGTTTATTTCTGCATCCGTAGTCAGTTCTGTAAGTTGCACGTGTACAAAAATTGTTACATTTCTATAAAAACTACAAATGAAAAAACATCAGAAGAAACTGGAGATATGGTACAAGACACATAAAAAATCAAGGGAAAGATAAGTGCTTTGGGTCAGATACAAACCTTCATGTGCTTTTGTTCCCTTGTTCTCAAGAGGAAGTTGTCAATGCAAGTTTGATAATGAAGAGGAATCTGGGTCATCTTGCCCAGGTAGTTAGCAGCACTATAGACCTCAGTTCACAAAGGCAGCAGCTCCCTTACATATACATAGGGTTCTTCTCAGCAGCCTGCATAGTGAGAGGTTAAACTGAAGGGATGTACACAGAGACTGAACTGTCCTTACCACAGCATGAATACTGAAAGTGGCTTTGGTGTGCCTAAGAACCATGCTGAGACTATTGTCTTTATACATGAGGTAATAAAATTGTAATAATAAAATACAGTATGTACATTCATGTTAGAAAGGTGTTGATGTGGAATATGTTTCACTGCTGAAAGTGGAGATTCCTAATCTTCTATTTTGGAATGAGCAGAAAAGACACAAAAATCTTTGGGGCCCAAACCTATACAGATCAGTTGTCTGTTTTGAAGAGGCATCCCTCTTGCTCCAAGGAGAGCCAGGACACCATCCAGTTAGTGAAGTCTTACTTGGTCTCTTTTGTAGGGTAAAAATGACCCCTAGACCCTGGAGATCCTGGTGATACACATTCTCCAGCCTCAGCTCCACATTGCCTTCATTTTAGCACCTCCTACCAGCAAAAAGGCACCATGGCACTAGAAAAATAGTGTGCTTGTTTAAGACACACACAGTCTTGTTACACCTCTGTTTTGTTGTGTGGGCATACTTTGGGAGAAGGTAGGACAAGATGCTCTGAAAAGTATGACAGTTACACTGCTTATTTCAAAGCTGTCTCTGTGCAACCCATTCTGAAACTTTCTCAGAAATAATTATTCAAATCAGGTTTTCAAATGAATCCAGAAGAGTTGTCTCCCAGCTCACCCCCTGACTAACATTCTGCAGCAAAACTGTCTGCTGAATAATAGCAAGAGTTAAGTAACTACTTCCTTGAGAAAGCAAGTGGAAGGATATTCTCTGCTTGAACTAATGTGTATCCAAGGAGGCTGGCAGAGCTAGGGTCATATATACTAAGCTCTGGCATCTGAGGCTGAATGATGAGGTGAAGCTCCTCTTCTCTTGCCAGAAAGGCTAACATTCCATTCCATCTTCTCTTGGATGACGCTTCCAGGTGTGAGATTAAGTGGTAATGCTACAGTGTTGAAATTGGTCTGAAATGAAAACTAGTGCTTGTAGGGTAAGCAACACAAATCTGCAGCCTAACTAGAAAACTGTCCCCAGTTCTGCATTAGGATAAAGTGATGCCTACAGCTAAGTAGCTCTTGGATCGATGTCAGAATCAGATATACAGTGATGCTAGTTGAAAATTTCCACTATACACCAAGGTCACGTTAGCATTTTCAGATGTCAGGGGCATGCTGGGAGCTGGCATATGACTGATTATCTGCCAGGCTCTTCAGCTCCCCCTCCTCTGAGTTCCTGCTTCTCACATCAGTGGGAATTTAGGCAAAGTGCAGTTAACTAAGCTAAATGCCTCTGGTTTATTAATTTCTATGTATGGAACATTGATTCAGATCACTGAGTTTCAACTTTCCTACCTATTGTCACTTTATTTTATTTACTATGAAATGTGCTGATTTTTCTTCTAGTCCTTTGATAAAAATGTTGAATAGTGAAGTGCCAAGGATCTGGTTTCTCTCTTCACTTACCTAGTATGTAGTTGCAGAGGGGACAGAACCAGGCTCTCATCAGAGGACCACAGTGAAAGTAGAAGAGACAACAGGCACAGGCTGAAGCAGGAGAAATTCCAACACACATCAACACTGAAACAAAGCCTGGAAGAAGCTGCTGGAAATGTGTATATATATGCTTTTCTCTGCCCTGCACTCCAAGGTGGCTTGCAGACATGCATCCAGTTAGGTGCTCACAAGTTAACCATGCCTTACAGATAAATTGCATTTTGATAATATTATTTGTTGCCACTCCAAAAGTAGTCTCATGTTAAAAACGAGCATCTGGTGCTTAGAGGTTTGAAGTTGCTTCCCACGGAAGCAGGTCCTTCAGGTCCTTCCCACGGAGGGTGTACTTTCCGGGCTCTGAGGCTGAGGATGGCTCCGGGATGCATCGCCTCCCTCCTGCCAGCCCGCACCGAGGGCACCTGCGGAAAGTGCAGGGCCCCACCTGGGGGCAGGAAAAGTAAATGTCACGCTAATGCCATGCCCAGAGCTCCCGCGTTGTTGAAAGGGAGCCCGGGGACGTGCCGAGGAGTTGCCTACGACTCAAAATTTTCTCCAGCAGCAAATAAAATAGCCTTCCCTAGGAGCAGGATTGGGCTTTAATGCCATCTCCGAGTTTCGAGTTCTGAGTGAAGCCTCCTGAACTCCTCGGCACCAGCAATGTCCAGGCTTCCTGGTGTCCACGCCATGGATGCCTCTGGAACGCGAACCTTCCCCTCTTGGGACCTCAAAGGTGTGGCCATCACCAGCAGGTCCCAGTGATGCCCACGCCCCGCCTGGAAAGCCACTGAGGGTCCAGCTGATTAAACCAGGCACGGCTCTACGGGGCACTGGCTCCTGCGGGCGCTCTGTGAGGGGAGCCGGGGCTGCCCCAGCCGGACACAGCCGGTTCCAGCCGGATCCAACCGCCCGCCAAGGGCGCGGCCGAGCCCACGGCCCAGGGCTGCCCCAGCCGGACACAGCCGGATCCAGCCGGATCCAGCCGGTCCCAGCTGCCTGAGCCACGGCCCGGGCGGCGCTGGGGAATGTGTTCAAGAAGCGATAAAACACCCCACGGCACAGTGCCAGGGAAAAACAGTGGAGAAACTGCCTTGCGAACACGCAAGGAGAAGGGGAGAAGGCAGAGGAGTCGGGAATGAAAAAGGGAGGTTGAGAAGGAGCCGGAGGGAAGAAGGTGTTCCAGTTTTTGTTTTTCTTTCTCATTAGTTATATTAATTAGTAATAAAGAAATTGTCCCCAAATCAAGTCTATTTTGCCTAGGGTGGCAATTGGCAAGTGATACTAAGTCTAAGAATATCTGTCAAGTGCCTGCTAGAAGCAGTGTTAGGAATCCTCCGGTCAGTTGACTTGGCTAGTTTTCCCTGAATTTGGCATCTTGCTTCATTTTTGGTTAGTGTTGCTGTAGTCAGGTGTGAAGAAGTGCCACAAGAAGCATGCAGGAGACTTGAAAAATTCCTATGAATAGATGATGCTTCTTTTGCATATTCAGATGTGCTTATCCAAATAGTAGAATTCCACTGGAATTAAATGTAATCTATCAAAACATGAGCAAGCACAATGCTTGATCCCATACAGTCATCAGAAACCATAACTTGTACTAAAGCAAATATCCTGTACTCACTAATAAATCAGTGAGAATTATCCCAGTGGAATTATTCAGTGGAAACGAACTTGTCATTCCATTGGCAGAGTGTTTTAAACCAAAAATGGTTGTATAGGATCACAACCCTTACCTCCACTAAGTATAATTTACTTGGCTATCAGAATGATGCTCAGGCTGATTTGTACATAAATAGGTCTTACCAGAGCAAGAGCTAAAGAAAACCCCAAGTCCTTCTTGGAAAACACATCAAAACTGCCTAACACCAGAGTGCTTTGTGACAGGTAAGAGTTAAACAAATCTTGAGGTCATTATGAGGTCATTAACTGATTTTTAGCCAAGAATTACTGGGCTGGCAACATTGAGAGACATAGGAGAAACAGCAACAAACATCTGTATATTTTACATGTTTACTACTGTCTTGAAGGCTGGTAACAGAACTGAAGAGCTCTTATGTGTTGTAAAAGCATTACTGAAGTCAGCTAACACCCTAAATAATTACTGCTTACCAGGACTCAAGGTTCCTCAGTTTACAAAATATATTTTTTGAAGATTTAGATTTAAGCTGATTTCATCCCTAGTTTGCCCAGAACATGGAAGATCACAGTAAGAGTCTGTAAACCTCCTGCTCTTTCCAGGTTAGAAAGTAAACTGACAAACAGACATGGGAATATCAAAATAAGAAGGTTATCAGATGTGGTTAACCCACAGCACTGTGTCACACCATGTAGCCCTGCCACCACAGCATAAGCAAACATGGCTGTAGATTTTATATGGAAAAGTCTACATGATGTATAAACATTTTTAGGTGTCTTCCTTTCAAAACAAATCAAGAAGATAAGTTAAAAATAATGAAACAGAATTAAGGTCTTATCAGCAATTTACTGAAATCTCAGGAAATGAACCATCACTTGGGCCAGACCTGGAGCATTACAGGGTATGTCTACATTAGTGGTGTGGAAAAGGAGGATGTTTTAAAAATTAGTTTCTTAATTGTGCTTTAGTTCCCATCACACTGTGATCTTGGAGTGTACAAACTGGATTCTTTCTGGATACAATTAAACTGAAAAATGTGCTCCAGGAGTGCACCAAATGCTGTTTAAGTGTCATTCAGTCCACACAACCACTCTTGAGCTGAAGTTAGCCCTGTCCCAAACACATGCAGTGTTGATGACAAGGCTTCAGTGCCAGCTGTTCTTCTGCTCACATTCATTGCTGCTGTAGCACTCTATTTATTAATAGACATAACCATCAGCTGTTAGGCTTCTCACCAGCGAGTACTGGCAGAGGCACCTCCTCAATCTGCTGCATCTTTGCTTGTGGAAAGCATTACACCACTGCTTTCCTCGTTTTGTGAGGAAAAAGTTCACTTAGCAAAGGAATTATGATCAACAACTCTAAGGTGTTCCAAACTTTTCTGTTAAACTAATCTGAGATTAAACCAAGGAGTGACCTGTAATTGCAGTTGACATTACATTAGCTGATAAATTACTGTAGGTCAATACAAACTTTGTACACCTGGCGATGAGGGAAAAGTGCAGCACTGAAAACTTCAGTCGTGCTGAAGCTGGGGAGTCTGATGAGCTCTCAAGTGGGCAACTTGTTACTCAAATATCAGATGAGTGTACATCCCAGTATCAAGCAGCATCTTATTTCTCAACCCATAGCTAACACAGGAATAAATCAAGGCCATTAGAGATTGAGCACAAGTTTATTTCTTGTAAGCTATGTCATTAATGTAGAATTATAAATGACAACTATGAAACACCAAGATAACATCCTGCAGAGCAGCTTTTCAAAACCTAGGTGCCATTTGTTGAAGTGATTAAAACCATTTTAAATTCCTTTGTCTAGTTGTCTGTGGAAACCATAGAGTTAAAAAAAAAGAGGAAAAGAAAGAACATTTTGAGTTTGGTTGGTACTAGATAGGAGCTGCATCAGTACTACCACTCCTTCACATCTCCATGCTCTTGTTTATAAACACAAATAAATATGCCTTTCCATGAGGCATGTGGGTTAACAAGGACCTTCCTCATATCAAATATAAAGAATTTATCCCCCAAGAAAAGTAAAAACTATGTTTGCAAGCCCCAGCTTTTATTCACAAGACAACAGGACAATGTGACTACATAAAAAGTTTATTTGGTTAGTACAGATCCTCTAGATACAGCAGTTAAATAAAAATATCATTTGGCAGTCAGTTTATTTCCTAATTCAGTAATAAAAGTGCAGCTTAGTTATAAAGGCACAGTGTTGACATTTAGACAAGTCACTTATGTCCAGCAGAACTGGCAAGAGCAAGACCTCACTCCTACTTTCTTTAAAAACGACTTGTTTCATTTGCCAAAAAATGATATTAAAGAATAAACATTTGCTACATTGGAAGCAATCATCCTGTAAAAGTCTTAAAAACCTGACCTGAATCTAGAAACAAGTCCTCAGAAACAGCATGACATACTGAAGCTATCAGCCAGCAACTCACATTTCTCTTTTTTGCTGTTCCACACAGTCTCTGGGAAGACACTGTGCTTGCTGCCATTTCACTTGCTTAAAATGACCAGGAAAAATGTCAAGATGAATGAAGGAGAAAACAGGCTAGTGCTGAAGTGTTCTAAAAGATACCTGCCTACTGTATTTTGTGTGAGGGCATGGCCTCCAGCCCACTGAAACACCTCTCGGACAGCCCTTCGCCTTCGTTCGCGTGTAAATGGACGTGGGCGCTGTGCAGTTCTCCTGCGGCCAGGCCAGGCCAACTAATTTGCTTTTAGATCGTAGTACATGCGGAGAACTCTCCTGACAGTCTCCACGTATTTGTCATCAGGAACAGGTTTCCTCTGGCTTCCTGGCTCGAGAAATTTCTTGATTGTGGGGATGCTGCTTATCCTTGCCTTGAATGCCTAAAAGACAAACAGTAAGTACATGGTATTTAAAGAACAGAAAATAACACAAGAAAACACCTTATTTTACTGATTTGTGTAATATCCTTTAACAAGCTGTATGTGGAGATGAGACAGGAAATACAGTTTTAACCATGGATGAATTTTACTCCCACCCATTTCAGCCCTTTTATTTTCCACAGTAACAAATCAGCCCTCTATCATGTATTGATATGGGATGAAGTGTTAACAGTTATCTGTGGTTTCTAATATGTACATTACTCAGATCAGTTCTTGTGATCCAGAAAATATCTTCCACTTAATGGTGTCACAGAACTGGTGAGAATCAAAAAAAGAGAGGGTGCATTTCTTCAGATGTGTACAGGAGTTACTCCAGAAAACAACAGTTTCTCTAGATGAAACATCTTACAAGGCTCTTCCTAAAGCAGGAAGAGCAAGACTACAGTGAAAAAGTAACAAATGTTTTGTGGAATTATTTACACATAATGGACTTTGAAATATCATTTATCACATTTACAGCCATATGAACATCTTATTAGTGCAAGGTACCTGTAACTGAGGAAAGCCTGAGAGCACATCTGATTTCTTCTCTTCTACCATTAAAATGGCTTCAAGAAGATGAACATCTGCCCAGCTTAAATTGTTGCCAACAAGGAAGTCCTGCCCATGATCTTTCAAAACCTAGAAATGTCATAGATGAAAACACTCAGGTGGATAGTCATCTGAGGTTCATGATTTCAATATACACAGGCACAACTTCTTTGACAATACTACTGTCTCCTTTTCACCCTTCCCTCCCATGCAGCTAACAGGAGGGAACAGGGGATGTGCCAGCAGTCACTGATCATTTTAGAGTAGAAATCTGGAATCCCAGGGTTTTTCTTATCCATCATTTCTTCCTATAGCTCTAGGTAACCCTGGACTACAGGGTTAAACACCTTCTTGGTATTCACACCTTTCAATTCTAATTTATCTATATGTCATTACAGCTTCAATGAGAAAAGAGAGAGTATAAAAGGTGATCAGCCTAAAGCATTGGGGCCAAGATGCAACAAGTGGAATACAGGGCAGAATGCACCTTGGCAACCAGCTATAGGAGACCTGGCAAAGTGGAAACTGTCATCTCCTTAGTCTTTAAAATGGAGAAGGAGCTATTCCTGTTAGATCATCCTGTCCATGCATATTAATTTTCATTGAGAGTACCTCTTGGGCCCTATCTCTCAAATTATCAGTTAGAAAAACACCAAGATTCCAGTATGGTTAGAAGTTGGCAATGATAGCTGTGTATTACTGTGTTTAAAAAAACCCAACAAGATGTACTTGAAATATTAAGCAAAGAAGACAATTAGCACTGCTTTTGAAATGCAAATTACTGAGGTGGGCTGACCCTGGCTGGGCACCAGCTGTCCATCAAAGCTGCTCTATCACTCCCTTCCTCACCTGGATGAAGAAGCCAGTGGGTAAGAAAGTACACTGAAAGGGGGTTGATCCACCCCCACTTGTCTGATACTGGTCTGACCCTCGTGCAGCCAACAGACAGTATGGGTGTCCCTGGTGTAAAGTACTGCACTGACACTTCTGCTTCTGGTTGTGCTGAAATACCCAGTGTTCCCATTGTTATCCCTCCAGAATCAGGGCAGACAGTGATCCTCCTACATACCTTTTCATATACTGGGAAATACCTGCTTGTTGCCTTCTGAACTATAAAAGCACGTTGTTTCTCTTTATCCTCCGCCGATAAGAAAGGGAACATCAAAATGAAGCCCATAAGATCACCAGTTCCTCCAACATACATATCAATCCTTAAAACCAAAGCAAACAAAAACCTTACACAGAAGGCACCTTCACAAGCAGAATTACCTTGTATTTGTTTCAGGATAGTAAAACTTGAATTTCCCATCCCCCTGTGGTGGTGCATTCAACCCTCCCCATCCTTTCCAGGCTGCAGTGTGATCCAAGAAATGCTTTTTTAAGCAATCCCAAACACATCCCCTCATGGAAATTATTTCTGCAATTTAAAAAATATGTCACAGTGTGAGTCTTACTTGTATTTGTAGTAATTTTGGCTCTTTACTTGCTTTATTGTGCAGGTTTAAACAGGATTGCATAGAGGTTAAGAGTGTAACTTTGGTGTTATAGATCACAATCACCAAAGAAACACACAGCATCACAAGGAGTCATTCCCAACTGACTTAATTGTCTGGATGTATTGCATCCTTCAGAATTTCATCCAAAGTCCAAGTAGTACCAAATAGATAAATAATGGTGTTGGAAGTCTGAAACATACCAGGTTCTTCATCCAGCTAAATTACCAGTACAACAGTTCTTCAGACTGTCCCTTTTCCAGAGCCATGAGAGCAGGGTTTGTAATGTAGACAGACATTTAAAATGTTACATACTGAGACAGCCCCATTATACTTTTCTTTCTTCACAGTCATAACATCAAGATGTAATTTCACATGGAACCAATATTTTTTCAACAGCGTTTAGCTGTTCTTTCCCCAGCTCCCAAAGATCTAAACCACACACTTGTTACAGTGCAGTGGGACACCATGCAACCACAGATAATGTCAATGACAGCTCTTATTTTGCAGCCAAAAGCTAGAAACTAACCATCTCTTTCCTGAATTTTCTGGTTACAAAAGTAGTTCAGCATCTACATGCCAGTCACCTCTTCAATACCTGTGTCAGGCTGTATTAATCTTTCACTAAGGCACAATAAACCCATGACTCAAACATTTTTATGTGAAAGTAACTGAGTTAGAACAAATCAGTTGGCTTGCATCTAACTCAGGGCTCTCAGGCTCACTGCAAGTTGTGTATCACTGAGGCCCACAGGTGATTATGCACAGGTGTGTGTGCAACAATGCAATTAATTCTAGATGCATCTGAGCTATACTGAATTATACTATACTAAATTCAAGGAGAGTAATACTGCTACATACAAGGCTCTCTCCTTCAGGTCCTTCCCATACAGGTTGTACTTTGCTGCAATGTAGCTGAGGATGGCTCCGGTCTGCACCATCCTCATCCCATCGATCTCCACCATGGGCACCTGCTGAAACAGCAGGGATCCACCTGAAAGGAAAGACACACATTATTCAACCAATCTAGTAACTCTGCATCAGATTTCTTGCTGTCTTCAGAGGAACACTGCTTTTATGGTGAGCTTGCTGCAGCTAGTCATTGTATTTAATTGTAGTTCTTCCATGCAAAGGGTAAATTACAGTGGTGCAGAAAATTAAACTGAAAACCACTATTATTGTGGGTTACCATCCTTCCTTTAAAAAAAATTCAATGAAGTTGCAGTCAGGACTGTGTAGAGCAGCTTTTAAAGTGAAATTGAAGAGCAGTGGAGACAAACACACTAAACATCTCAGCTTAATAAAAAGTGTCTAGTTCTAAACAATGTAAAAAAATTCTGTCCCATTATTCAAACACTATTTGAAACAAACATTAGATTCACAAATTTTTCTCTTATGACCAATCTTTAGGCTGTATCAGGACATAAAATGAAATTTTGGGATACATATTTTCTGGTTACTGAAGGCCATGGTTAAATTTGTGGGACCAGGTGGGATGCATAGACAAGTGGAGAACAGAAGAATCCAGAGGCCTCCCAAACCCTCCAGGTTGGAAAGATACTCAGTTTGCAATTTCATCTGTCCACATATGGGAAAAAACCAGCCTCTGCAGCTGTTCACAGCTCTCAGTTTTACTCTTCTGTGTGGAAAGGAAGTCATATACAGTCTTCAAAGACTTCACACTTCTTCTCTAAGTCTGGTTACACTTTTCTTGAGGTTTCACATGGACTCACTTTGCAGGAGTTTCTCATACTGCTCTCGGGTTTCCAAAAACTCTTCTTCAAACTGACAAAGGAGAGTGAGGAAGAAGAGGAAATAAGAATCTTTTCACATTTCTAGAAGAGATACTTTTAAAACACCATAAAAGGAAAAGAATATACATTATGGTTCCTTCTGTTCCAGATATGACTCTAAGGGAGAGCACACCAAGGACAGAAGTGCTGGCAATATCTCCTGGACTGTCACACTTGATAAAAGTGCTAAGGGCAACCCTAGCAGAAGAACAGGCAATAAGAACTGGAATGAGGATGGTTTGTTTGGTATTAAACAGGTAGTGTAATGTGAAACAATCAACAGTACAGTCTAGGCTGTTCTTAAGATGCTTTCTGGAATGTGGAAAAGAGCTCTGCTATGGGATATTTTGATTTAGGAGCTAAACAGGAACAAATTCTTTGGAAGTTAAACCAACCTTTTACAAAATAATGTAGAAGTAGCAAGCCCTGCAGAAATTTAGTACAGATGCATGTTTCAGACACCTGAGGTTAATTACTCACAAGATGAGAAACAAAAAGATACAGAATTGCTGTGGATCAGATGGATGGAGTTACATTCAGTGTGGCTGAGGATGGCTGGTCCAGTCAGTGTTACTTATGGAGAAACTGAGTTCAAGATTCAGACACCAAAGTTAGATATCTACATGTATGTGTTTGTGCCATGTGTCTGTGATCAGTGCAGAACATGGAGACTAGGAAATGGTTGATGTTACCAATCCCTAAATGCCTTGCTCAGTCAGCCTCTCATAACATCTGTGCCACTCAAGTTAGTAATTAAGATTTGCTATACTGGGGAAACCCCAGAAGATCAGGCATATTAACATACTGCCAATGTTCAACTGTAGCAAGTGTGATCACAGTCTGAAATTCAGAACCCAAGTTTCTGCTGATGACAAGCTGAGGAAAGAATATTCCAAGGAAAAAATGTAGTAATTGGTATTCATCAACAACTTTTTTTTTTTTACTTAAAAAACAAAAAAGAAGAGAGAGAGACTTAAAATATAGGAACAAATGATGGAGGGAAGCAGACAGTTCTGTCTTCTGCAAGGCTTTCAAATAAAGACTGGTGGTCTCTTTAAAAAACTTGTATTCCTTGGCTCAGTACACAAGTAACTGTATGTACTGTAACAGCTTATTTTGTAAAAAAGGACATTCAGAGCAAATAGTTGTCCTTTGTGTCCTCAAACTGTATTACCAGTTTACCACCAAAATGGACAGCAAATGAATAAGTAAATTATATACCTTCAGGAAAAATTAAAGTGGTATCTTCCTTCTCTGTTTTACCCAAATATTTTTCCTCCTGCACAGAGATTTCTAATTTCCCTACACATGTGGGTCAATTTGCTCACTTCACCCTCCTAAGCTTCGTCTAAATGATGCAAGACACTACATATTTTGTGTTACAGCTTATTATGGAGAATGCAGCTAGTGGAGAGAAAAATAAAACAAAAATCTCTGTGTGAGCATTCAACTGAAAACAGAAAGACTAGAGAAAGTAAATTGCTGTTTAACTTGGCACAGATAACACTTGTTATGCAAGGAACACATCAATCAGCTCAGCAGCTCTGGGCCAGTAATGAAGTGCTTAATTAATGATTACACATTCTTGTGTTAAGCAAGAACCTGGTTTGTAGTGTCATGTAACTTGAAGCCATGCTTTTGTGTACCTAAAGTAAAACTATTTAATTACATGGAATAGCTGAGGTTCATTTACTATTGCACCTTGGGAGGCCTTTTTTTTTTGACTTAATAACGTGATCTGCCTCAAAGACAAGCTTAGCAATGTGCAGCTAGAAGTTAAAAACTCTGAAACAAACCTCGACCCCAGCTGCAGCCAACAGCCAACGAATCGACTCCATCTTGCCTCTTCCATCAAAATAGTAAAGTTTCGGTTTTCCAGACATGACTTCAAACTTCCTGTTACCTAAAAGAGTTATAAGAGATAGTAAATAAATAATGATACAAAAATCTGGTGGCAGCTGCAATAATGGCTCACAGGCCACTCATACAACAAGTTAAATTAATTTTTGATGAAATATTTTAGCGAAATTTCAGTCTAAATTGATTTGATTTTATTGCTGCACAGTCAAGTGAAACTATCTCATAGATTTTTCATTCCCCTGAAATTCAAGAAAAGTAAGCATCAAATTGCTAATCAGGACATAACAGAAAAAATAAAAATCACTGCTAAGTAAATCCTTAAAACTTTTAGAAAATACAAGTTTTAGCACTAAAGTTACACAGACACCACTAAAAGCCAAGTCTTGGTCAAAGAGAAGAGGCAGTAGACCGGGTTTCCAAATCTGGCAGACCTTGTATCAAGGAATGCCAAAAGTATCTAAATATTAATTCTACAGATGTTTAAGTGAAGCATGGGAATGTATTTTAAGCCTCTTCCATTTTTTTTTTATAGCTGTGGTGATCCAGTGATCAGTAGAACCACAGACTATGATCCAGGACCATAGAAACTTCCTAAGAACAGCCTTTTCCTTCTGTAATAATCCAGATTAAAATACAGAGTTTCAGAGTGTTGCAATACTTATCCTTCTACAGGCTGCATTTCTTTCTATTAATAAACCCTGTTGCTACGCAAAACTTTAAGGACTTTTCAGCTGATCAAATGCTGCTTTGCAAGCAGCATTTTACTTCTTTAATGACTTAATGAGGCTATTAATTGTTATTTTTTGAATAGACTAGTGTTTAGGTCTCAGCAGGAACTGGATTCCACTGTAGAGTCATAAGCCAAGAGAGCAATCAGATTTAATCATACTGGCATTTCATATGCAGAGCTCCATAACAGCAAGTCCTTGCTGCAACTGAGAACTGTTTTCCCTCTGTAAGGTGATTTTTTGTCACTTCAATCCACAGTTCAAGTAATTCTGGAAAAGAGGTTCTTGGCACGCAAACAATAACCTCCAGTTTCCAGTGTTCCAAGAGCTCCTTCATAAGCAGAGGGAAAAAGGACCTTGAGCACGCACAAAATGGTCTGCTTGTTAGCCAACAGGCATGAAAAGAGAACACAAAATATGAGACTGCATCAGGCCATGGGAATTCCAACGAGCCAGACTATTCCGCCCCTGCCTGCTCAGGGGTTTCCAATTGCTCTTAAGTAAGTCACATGGAACTAAAACACTGCCAAATAGTACCTCTACCGCTGATAGATATAGCAGTGAATTACAAACACACAGAAAGACTGAAGGAAAATATCACTGTCAACTACAGAAAAGAACAGAAGGAAACAGGAGCTACTTGTAATACAGCTACATTCACAGAGAAAGAGGAAGCCAAAGCTGATTTTTAACGTGTACTTTAAAAAAACAAAGAAACAGAAGAGTCACTTTTCCTCAGTGCCACTTCCAGAGAGACCTGCTCTCAGCAGGCAAGTGGACAGGTCACAGGACATAACCAAGTCACTGATGCCCTGCACACCTCAATGCAGCAGAGGCAAAAGGAAGGTAAAGGCATGGTGGGTGCTTGTTTTGTAAATACCAGGGGATCAACAAGCTTTGAAATGAGCTGTAACATTCTAGGTTCCTAGGACTGAGCCTGCCATGCCACGCTGGAAGAGAAAGGCCAACTTGTGAACTAAAATCTGATGGAAAGAGCACCTTGGTGATGGGCAAAGAGCTTCTCCCTTCTCCACCCTTCCTCCAAAAGAGGTAAGGTGGCAATCTGCAGCCAGAAGCCGCAATTGCTGGTAGGTTGCTGTCCATTCCCCTCAGCCTGACGCCTCAACAGGAAAAAGGACTTTGTGAAAAATTTGCTCCCTTGCTGTGATTTATGAAGGCCATCTGGGCTAAGAGGGGGGATGAGGGAACACGAATATCAGTGTAAGGAGCGACTGCTCACACACTACAACACGGACGAGAAAACCGGTGAAGAGGGCCAGGGGACCAGCTGTGCCTCGCACGTCCCGCAGATCCAGGACTCCAGGGCCCGATTTTCCCTGCCTGCATTCAGCAGCCCAGCAGCGGCTCCGCTCTGCACCCGCAACACCAAGCCGGGGGCACGTCCCGTGCTCAGCGTGGGAAGGCAGCAGGCCCGGGGCCACCAGCTCCCAGCCCTGCTGGGGACAAGCTCCTGGCAGACACGAGAGGACGAGCGGTCCGCGCTGTGACGCGGGAAGCCCGGTACCGGGAGCGGACCCACGGCTCACGCCTGAGCCCGCCACAGACTCCCGGCTCCCCGCCTCATCTCAGCCAAAC
>VZRX01014275.1:0-14321 GCA_013398075.1 Notiomystis cincta
ATATATTTTTATATACACACATATTGAGCATTTCACATTTAATCAGCTCTGAAGTACATTTACCTGGATGCAAAATCCCTGGTGTATTTCCCATCAAAAACAAAAATGCTACATAGCTGTCAAATTGTCATACTCTCAAGTTGGATTGAACCTGTATAAAATGAACTAGCCATTAACTAATATTTTTGATCCTGAAAATTATGTAGAAAAAGAATAGTTAAGGGGTTCTACATGCAGACAAAATGAGAGTGACATATTGTGAATATTTCATGTAATCCAAGGGCACAGGGTGAATTTGTTTCCCTTAAAATTTGATATATTTCAGCACAGGCATGAGACACCATTTATCTTCCCTTCTCATATTTCTACCCACAAGACAGATGTCAATGTTGTCTAATGGATAGATCTTGTCTAAGCTATTTCCCATCTGGAAGCAGGCCAAACAAAAGCAATAACAGCTAGAATGAGAGAATGATATATTTCAGAAAGTATTCCAAACTTTTCACTAGTTATGGGCATCTTTTCAGCTTAGTTGTGTTTAGCTAACTTTTACCAAGCATCTATGACTTGGTTTTGGTGACATCAGATAACATGTATGATTACATAGAGACATCCCTAAGATAATAATATCCACTACTGATAATCTAGTTTATGAATATTAAGCTCATTAATGTAGGTGTTTGCATCTTTCTCCATATCACAAAACCTGTCTGCCAGATGTCCCAATGCATGATTTTTCTGTATATCATAAATAAGCAGAAACAGCATTAAGTGACATAAAAGAGATGGACTGTATTCCAGTGTGCACTACAGCACAGGGCTGAAGTGTATTCACATAGGATGCTCACAGAATAACTGCAAATACTCCACTGAAGGACCACCAGAAAATATGTCTGTACAAGGGACACTTCATGAATAAAGAGATGACAATGAAACCTTGGGCTGGCTTTGCCTGAAGGGAATTGTCAGATGTAATTATGAAGTGCAGTATCTGACAGTAGGTGCACAAATGGCTGGATTTATTGATTTTCTTCCTGTGAGCCATAAACACAGCTGACAAATACAGTGGTGACAGCAGCTTTAGTAGAGATGTGTCAGCTATAGTTAAATCTCTCTTCTCTGACTTCTCCACACAAGATTTTTTCACTTGCCTAGAAATCTTGTTAACTCTGGAAAAAACCTACTTGAAAAAAGCCTGAGGGCCCTGAAAACATAATGAATAATTAAAATTAAAGTTTAGTGAATATTGCAGAATTATTACATAATACAGTACACAAAACCATCATACAATTTCCAAGGCAACATTATTTCCCTTGTTTATTGCAGGAATATTTTATTTGTACCACTAGAGTGGGCATATAAGATAAACACACAATGACTTTTAAGACTGGCCTACATCTAAAAATTTCATTTATTGATAAATGTCCTCCACTAAAATCACTGTGGTATCCCTTTCAGCCCTGCATGCCTCTGTCTCTTTAGAATATTACGCCTCCTGGGTATCTACAACATATTAAAAATGAAACTAAAATTATGATATTAAATGGAGTAGTGCACTTGCTAATATAGTTAGGTGTCAAATAATTAAGTAGTAAAGGATGTGTATGAAACACTTTGCATCAGAGTTTTAGCAGAGAAAATAACTTCTTTATGATTTATTCAGCTTATTCATGTCACTAAGTAATCCATTCAAAGTTAAGAAGTGATTTTGAAAAACAGTGGAATTTGTAACAGGAAGAAATCAATGATTAAAAATAAGAAATAAGAAATAACTCAGAAGATGTGTTCTACAACTTAAGACAAAACAAAAAAGGAACAGTAACCAGAACGAGCCAGTTTAGTAACTAACTGCTTTTGCTTAATAAATTAAAGTTAAATAAAAAGCAAGTTTTGACAAATTTTTATGCTTCCAACAGAATGTACATCTTACACATCCAACATAATGTAATTTAATGTAATTTAAATAAAAAAAAATGTTAAATTGTTGGGTTTGAATTTTTTAGTTACATGCCAATTTCTTTCCAAATGTGGCTTGACAAAAGCCATATGTAAATGATTATCTTGCAAATAACTAACTTATCATCCACCATTTTCTAGCAAAACCAGAAAAGAAAAATTATGAATCTGAGTAGCTGTTCATGAAGTCATATAACTACTCATGTACAAATCTGCAGATACTTTGTGGTTAGTAAGAAGAGTGTTAAACAGTACCAAACACTGAGAATCAACTAAAACCAACAAAAGCAAAATAATTATTTTTAAATTACACATTCTTGTTGGATGCTTTAAATCATAGTAGTATAAAGAACTAGTGGTAGTAAAGCTGAGTTAAGTTACTTGTTGTGTGAAGCGGCCACATCATATAGTAATTTTATAAACTGATAAAAAGTAATTCCTGCTTAGATTTTTGTTGAAAGTACGTTTCAATCTCCTGTATGGTACAGTTAAAAAATATAAGTTCCAGCAAAAATTTTAAAGGGTCAGTTTTTATCCATTTTCTTCTGTATCATTACTCTTTTTAGTGTAAATAGTTCTCTTGTCTCTTTCAATATCTGTAGGGTTACTCCTTTTTTATCTTTCTGCCTAGATATATTAGCAGAGTGGTCTTAAATCTTCTTTCAGACTCTCTTTTACTTGGTTAAACAGGTAAATTCTTTTCAGACTCCCTGGTAAAATTATGTCTCTCCACTACAGATGTATTCACAACTTCATGTCTGCCTCAGTTCCCATTTTTATCTTTCCTTTTTATTTTTTTAACTAAAATAATGCATCTTATTTCAGATGAGTTCTTAACTGTACCAGAATGGAATCACAATTGCTCCATCTCTGCAGGAAGTCTGTAAAGTAGAACATAGCAGGTCTGTGTTTATATTTTTCATGACCTCATTCTTGTTTGTTCTCTGATGCAGGTGTATGCTGAAATCCTGCTTTCAGATTACTCACAAGTTGTCTATAATAAATATTCTTGTTCCTAGCCCATAATATTACATGGAGCACATTTAAAGAGGACAGCTGAGAATTAAAAAGTGGTTTAACTTGCATAAAAAGTCAGAAAAGACTGGAGAGTGTCGTATCCCTGTTTCTTAGAGTACCCCAGGAGATTTCATTTCTATGTTTCCAAGTTTTAATGAACCATAAAAATTATTGTATGCTTGGGATAGATGACAAAGCATCAAATTTCTTGCTTTGCCTTAGACACAAGCATGGATCCCCATGAAAAATGATCTTAGATAGCAATTACGACATGACTTGGAACTCTTCCTTGACAGCATCTTAATCTGAACACAGTTTTATCTCAAAGGGTCCTGCTGGACAAATGGCTGTCCTCAAAGATTTTGGTCTCTGACATCTGGAGGAATTGCAGAAATCCCTGTGTATATTAAGTTCAGATGACTCATAATTACAAGATAAGAGGAATCATTTTGTCTCTCTCTTTTTTTTGTGGTCATATATTAATTCCCTACTCATGCATTTACATTCATCCTTTGGATTTCATGAAGACTGCAAGGTTGTATTTTGACTTCCATCTGCTGATAAACAAGGACAGATTGTGGTCCTTTACAGTGCCCATGTGCCAGTGTGGGACATAATTTTTGTTTTTCCCACAAGAGGAATTTGACCATTTTTTTCCAGAAAAACAACACTTGGTGAGATACTCCAAGGGCACAGGGCCTTAGAGGAAGGTTTTAGTAAAAAAGTGGAATCCTGAGACTTCTGTCCTGTGGTAGCTGGCCACACCTGTCCATTACATGTTCTTTAGGGAGTGGAATACAAAAATAAATGGAATGCTTTACCACTGGATCTTATCAAGAAAAAAACCCAACACCCAGCAATGTTGGGATTTACTTCTGATTCAGAAGAAGACTACTCTTAGTAATTGTGACATAATATAAAAATCATTGTATAAAGTTATTCTCTTCTTCTACATTTACTTAAAATGCATGGAAATAAATGGAAAATGGCATAAAAATGTAACTGGCTTTTTCAAAAATAGTATGTCAAGGTAATCTGATAACTTTCTTTGATGACTGGTTAGTTGGGTTTCTTTTGGAGAAGGGAAATAAATGGGATGTGATCTATCTGGCTGGACTTTAGGAAAGTTGATACATTTTCTGTGTTTTCACTAGTAACTTGGACAACAATACAAATTAAATTGGTCATGAGACATTGAAAAATCTCGGACATATAAAGCATTTGTAGTACATAGGAAGCATTTTATGAGACTGGTGAGTGGAGAGGAGGGATGTAATTTGATCATTTAAAGGGGATACACATTTACACATCTGGGGTACTCTAAGAAACTGCACTTAAAACAGGTATTCTGCCAAGACAAGCATTCTAGAAGTTGTCTGGAACTGCATTTAAACATGATTTTAAAAATCCCATTTAAAAGTTAAGGTAAAGAGTAGCTCTTGAAGACAAAAGGCTCAAACGTCAAACAAAATAGAAGTCAGCTCTATGAAATATTTTTCCATCTCCTCACCTCACAAAGAAGTACCTGCTTTTTAATATCACATTATCAATGTAGGAACAAACCTCTCTCATAAAATGTTTTACACAGGAGAATTGGATTTCCAGTCTTTAAGCTAAATTGTGAACCAAAACTACAGGGCAGTATTTCTGAGTAATAGAAGAAAATAAGGCAACTTTAATTGGAAATTCATTAGGAATCAGATTTAAAGTTCATTGGAGACAGTGGAAAAATTTCCATGAACTTCAGTCTGGATCCTTTAGTGGCACATATCTCAGTGAAGTCCATTTCCTCACAACTCAAACTCCACTCTCAATTAGATATATATTACTTTATCACAATCTGAAAATATACACACAACACAGAAAATGTCTGTAAGATAAAACATAGCAAAATTATGTATTAATGTATGTTGGTGATCAACTATGTCTGTGCCAAATACAGTCAACAGTTGTTTTTAATCAATTTACAGTGAAGGACATATTTTTCTTCAAAGAAAAAAATTATAATCACTCTATCAACAACTCTCAGCAAACATATACAAGGGGACATTTCCTATTTGACCTCTAAAAGGGAAATATTTGAATACCAAAAAACACAATAGCAAAATACTTCCCACTCACAAAGACAAGCAAAAACTTAAGTAACTCAGTAAAATAAAGGCATCAAACCCTCATCTACTTGTTATCAAAGCTGATCCCTTGGAATCAGTGGAGATCCTCTTTTATGTCACTATGAAGTATTGCACCATTTATTAATGTTATGTGGGTAGTATAAAAAGTTCCTTGAGTATGAGGTTGTTTGGACTTTGTGAGCATGATGATGTGTGAAGGCATTGGTGGCACATAAAGACTAGTGAAGTATTTGATTTCTGGAATTTCAGTGATTTAGTGGCTTTCAAATGGGGATGATCAGAGCTTCTGCCACTTTTTGAACATTGCTAGTAATCCACAAAGAACTCATGTCCAGAAAAAGTTTTTCTTCTTTATTTCTATGACACCAAATTTAGAGGCTACTTAAAAAAACATATAAATAAATGGCCTCAGCAACTTCAACAGAGATAAATAAGCCTGAAACCAAGGCATGAAAGAATCAGTCTCAGATTTGTCAGTTTGCACATTGCTACATTATCGCAGTAGCTGCTTCAAATAAAATGTCACTGTAAGATGAAAAAGTGAAAGTTTTCCTTGCTGCTAATGAAGTAATCTCTACTGAGATCTGCTGTGCACAAAGACCACCCTTGGGAATGCCTCTGTCTGCGACTACCAAGAGCACTATTTTTTCAATTGATTATTTTGTATGAGATAAAATCTGCATGACACTCTTAAGACTTGAAGGTTGTGAAAGGTAGTTCAAGTGTTGCTTTAGAAGTGCCATTCTTCTTCAGAAATCAGTGGTTTACACTCGAGTGAAATGTAAACTGGCCTCAATCCCAGTGAAGTCAATGGCAAAACTACAGCTGGTTGGAAAGAGAACATTATCAGGTCCTGCCATTCCAGCTGCTACTTTCTTGCTGTGGTGTAATACAGCAAACAGATGCATAAAATTTGCTGAGGACATGATATTGACTTTGTGTCTGTCAAAAAACTAACTTCTCCAATTTAGGAAAGAAAATGAAAAGAGTATATTTTGTTATTCTACCACTGATAAGACATTGCATCACAGTGTCAGGGAAAGATACCTTTGATTTACATTACAAAGAAAACGTCTGTCTTGGATTTAAGAAAGAGTTCTCTAGTGCCTTCCACCAAAGAAACACTTAGAATAATGCTTATTGCTTTCTCTTTTAAGGTTTATTCTCCATTTTTTTTTCTAAATGAAGGGCACTAAAACACATGAACTGCTGAACTTTCTGCTTCCCTTGCAGTCAGTTGCAATACTTAATATAGTGCCACTAACTTACTCCAGCAAGGGTCAAGGGCTCTTTCTGTTGCTTTTCAGTGCTCAGCTCCCTTCATTCGATCTAACTCTCTGAGTACTCATTAAGAACCAGCCTCCTCTTATACTTTCAACAAACTTGGCAAATGTGTTTGGGGCTCAGCTTACTTCAGAGCATGTTGCAGTTGTTCTACTCAATCTTCTCTTACACTGAACTTACCACTAGGGATGGAAACCTTTTGTTCCTAAAGCAGAAGCAAATCCCTCATTCTTTAAGGTTAAGGTCCTACAATTATGACAACAAATCCTGGAACCCTCAGTCTGATATGAGTTCATTACATGCCCTTTTCCTGCTCTTATTCTTGCTGTTTCTAAAGACACAGGTGAAAGACTTCCCTTGTACTGAAAATGTCCTTTCTTAGTGCTTGTACAACATCTCAGAAACCAGCCCTTGTGGTCCCAGAATCCATCTTCTTCCTACAAAGAAAATCGCCTCAAATCTCTAAACAACTAGAAACCATGAAAAAGCAGCCTCACCTCTTTCAAGTGTACTTTTAAAAACCAGTATTTCTTTTAATGACAAGACTGAATCAGGGTAATGTTACTAATAGAGAAGAACATACCTCATGTCTTTAAATTACAAACCATACATAATTGAGGGCAATCTTTCCTTTAATTGCAGAAGTAGAAGATCACATTCTTTTACAAGCTGTTTTTCTTAGGAAGAAGGAAGTTGCATGCCTTAGGTCCTTAATTACATATGAGGTGGGAGTGTTGATGTGCTGGAGGGCAGGAGAGCTCTGCAGAGGGATCTGGACAGGCTGGATCCATGGTTCAACAAGGCCCAGGGCTGGGTCCTGCCTTTGGGTCACAACAACTCCAGGCAGTGCCACAGGCTGGGGCAGAGTGGCTGGAAAGGAGCTGGGGGTGCTGGTGACAGCAGCTGAACAGGAGCCAGGGTGTGCCCAGGTGGCCAAGAAGGCCAATGGCATCCTGGCCTGGATCAGCAGTGGTGTGGCCAGCAGGACCAGGGCAGGGACTGTCCCCTGTACTGGGCACTGCTGAGGCCACACCTCGAGTGCTGTGTCCAGTTCTGGGCCCTCACTCCAGTGATGGGCACTGAAGTGGTGCAGGATGTCCAGAGAGGGCAACAGACTTGGTGAAGAGTCTAGAAAACATGTCTATGAGGAGCAGCTGACAGAATTGAGGTAGTTTAGGTTGGAGAAGAGGAGGCTCCGAGGGGAACTCATCCTTCTCTACAACTGCCTGAGAAGAGGTTGTGGCCAGAGGAGGGTGGGTCTCTTCTTCAGTGTCTCAGAGAGAAGCAAATGCATAGACAGCTGAAGTCAGGACAGGGGATGCAGGGAGGATACAGAGATGGAGTTCACAGGGATGGGGTGAGGAAAGCCAAGGACAAGCTAGAACCCAGCAAGAGATGCAATGAAGAACAGAGCTTCTACAGGTGTGTGACCCACAAAAGGAAGGTGAAAGAAGGTGTTATCCCCTCTGATAAACAATGCTGGAAAACTGGTAAGAATGATGAGAAGGCTGATGTACTCAACAAGGTTTTGCCTTGCAGTAGCATTTGTGAAGTAATACAACACAGTGAGATGATGATGATGTTCATGTAATTTTAAGCATTTAGGGGAGAATAATACTTTGAAAGCAGTCTTAAGAGCAAAAACTCAGACTTGAGACAGATGATAAACTTTGGTGTACCATTGTGAGGTTTCTGCATGGACATCTCTAACAGCTTTTATGTTTTGTATTAAATCATCACACCGTATTGTCAAAAGCTACTGGTTTAAGAAACATTTTGGCCTGTGGGTATGAAACCTCCAAAGAGCTCCATTAAATGAAGAAAAACTCTTAGCAAAGCAACTCTTATAGTTTACTTGGTCCCCATGAGTATGATAGGAGTGGAATAATGGTAGTCCATGCACCCTGCAGGAGAAGAGGAGGTGGTCACCTGCTATCTCCAGTCAGGGCACCTGCCTTTGGACCAAGCCACAGTTGAAGGTCACAGTGTGTATCAGAAAGCCTCTTGCACCCCAGCTCTCAAGTGAACCATGCCATCCTTATTCTTTTGCTTTTCCACTACGATATAATAACAGTATTTCCTCAAAATAAGAGAATAAGCAACATTTGCCAGAAAGTTATCTTCTAACTGAGCTAAGATCTGTTTGTACTGGACTGGAACCAAAAAACTTCTCAGGCCCTTGAAGCATATTAATAGCAGAAGTCAGGTACACATCTGGATTCAGCTCACAAGTTAACACTGCAAAATATGTCACACTCAGACTGGCTCTGGCCAATCACTATACAATGTAAGACATTTCAAACTGGTATTTATCAATTTCAGGATGACCCCGTTGCTCTCATATTTCTGTGCCATGAATTTCTGGGGAGTGCTGACTTCAGAGCTGACAAGGATGCCAAAAGCTGACTGCTCTCTGCCCCCCGCTATGTACACAGAGCAGTGCAGCGCTCTCATCTGCAGGAGTCAGCCAGAGGACTTTGTTTTTGTTGGTTCTTTGCTTTCTGCATGGCTGAGGTTTTCAACCCTCAGAGTCACCAATTTGCCTCCAGGCTGGAGCTTGTAATTAAAGTCTCGGTGCCAGGATTTTGTACATTCTATTCTGCCTCTAGTCAGGATGAGGAAACTTTCAAAATAATTATCCAATTTTAAAGACAAAAGTAACAAATGGGTATCCAAAGAGCTGTAAGGTTCAATATAGACTATTTCATCATACAGTTAATACAAACACCAGGCCTAAGTTTAGCATGATTTAGTTTGAAAACTCTGCAGAGCAAGAAAGAAATAAATCTGTATTGAGGGAAACTGCTGTGGTGGGAAATCTGCCCTCTACACATTACCACCCACAAAGCCATATGGGGATTCCATGGATAAATATGTGACTGCTAGTTAGAGCTGGGTGGGAAACCATCTCTCTAGCCCAGGAAACATTTCCAGATTTCAAAAATGTTCCCATTCTGCACCATGGAGGCTGACCAAGCTACTGCTACAACTGAAATCAGATAGGTGAGTATTTGTGTCTATAGTAAAATATGTAATAACAAATTGTGTAAAATACACAATAACAAGATAGATTTCAAAATCTAAACAATTGGGGAGAAAAATTATTTAAATATCAGACTTTCTCACTGCTAGAGTCAGAGAACAAACTTTGAATAGGGAACTTCTTATTGCAATCCTGACAGACTGGCAAAAATAACATAAAGGATAATGAACAAAGCCCAGAAGAACTGCAGCACACTTTCCCTTTCTCTTTTCAAATGTAAGCTCTTTAGTGTGATAGGATCTGGCCATTGGATTGTTTGGGACTGAACACCACTGAACAAATCCAGAGCACCATAATCAAGCTGGTGGCCTATGCCCTGCTGCCTTCTTTCTTGATGGTGCTGTGACTGGAGCCACAACAACATCTAACACTTCTGAGGTATGACGTTGTTGAAATCATAGATGCAATTCCATTCCCAGGCCAAAGGAATGATGATGTGAGTGCCTTCAGTGCCTCTCTACTTTTCACTAACCAAAAGTTTTCATCATAGATTGCCAACTACATCAGTAGACTGTCAGTGGAGTATTCAATACCTCATTTTACAAAGGCCCTTTATAATCATATTACTTATAAGCAGGTGAATTTTCTACATTTTAAACAGTAAAGACAGCAAAAGTCTGAAATTTGGAAGACTACATAGAGGTAAATGATGAATGCACTTACCACTATTACTTCAGCTAGTATTCAAGACTATTTCTCATGCAGACATGAGAAAGCTGATTATGTTATCCTGCTACATCATATTCAAAGCACTACAGGATTTTTATTGCTTCCTGTGATTCCAGAACATTAATTAGCTTATGCTGCTGTGGCTTTGAAAATTTGAAGTGCAATTGCTATATATTACTATCTTCAAGAAGTTGATGAGTATTATATTTAATTTCACAGTTTTGATATTTCAAATAATAGACATGTAAAATTCAGGATAAAGAGGGTTTTTTGACTGGTGTTGTGTGCCTATTTTGTGTTTTTTTTGGCACATCTTATATAAGGAAAAAACCAGTACTTTTTCCAAAGCCTCATGATTTATACAGAGAAAGAATAATCTTCTCTAAGGATAAAAGACATTTTGGAATGCTGTTCTTGAATCCAGTGCTGCAGCATCATCTCAACCAAATGTTCCTCCTGCATACTATAGGAAAAGAGCCATCAAAGCCCTTCGATGAACTTGAGTGTCTGATGCATACAATGCAAATATTTTAGTAGCAGTGAAACATTGTCCAGCTGTCTCTTCTAAGCTTTCAATCTGGTTTAGCAGGAAGCCAAGTGGTCCTAGACTGCTACATAAATTTGGTGACATCTGAAAGAAGTGGTGTGCTCAGCTGGACAGACAGGTTTTGCATGGGAATATGTTGCATTAGGAAAGTTATAAAGCAGCTGGAGATTTAATACAGAATCTGTGATGGATAAAATCCAGGGCTACTGGCTGTGCTACTGACTGCCCTTAGTCACACCATCTCTATTCAACCAACACATGCAACATATTAACAATGCAATAATTAGTACACATTCCTGTCTGCTACTTAAAACTTCACTCCCAGATGCTGCTTTGGTCTGATCTCAGTTTTATTACCTTTGATGATTCCCTGCACTTTGTAATACCAGGCTCTATTGCTATTCATTAGACTCAACAGTGGTTAGGCAGACACTAGCTGAAGCCAGGTTTCTAACAGAAATGCCCCTGCTTTTATTTCATGTGGCTAACTTCTGTAGATTACTGTAAATCTGTCCTCCAAACTCCCTGCAATATATGTTCATGCATGTGTGTATCTGGGCAAAACAACTGCAGCTAGGAGAGCAAATCCAGGCAGCTAGATAACAACACAAGTGACTTAAATAAAAAAGAAAACCAAATCAAAACAAAATCAAACGGAGATGAAAATCAAACCATACAAAAAAAAACTCCCAAACCCTCACCCTACCCAGGGGAAAAACCAAAAATTCCCCTTATTTTGCAGTAAACCCCCTTGTGTAAGATATGTCACATACCCCCTCTACTCTTCTCAATTTTTTTGGTTTCTGTACACCCGTAACACTACAAAGCACCTAATGCCCTCCTACAGCTGGGCAGTAAGACCTGGTCATCTTATATAAATATTTCTGCAGAGCAAATGTTCATGATCTGTATGACAGTGGTGATATTTTTGTTTAAGGTGTTAAGGTATGCACATTTGGATATGACATTATCAGTAGATACCCAAAAGGTCAGTTTCTAGCATCAAAGATTTTAAATTTCTTTCAATTTAAAATAAATATGATGGGAAAGTTTTCATAAAAATACAAACTATCAATGTTTGACTTGGATTGACCAAAAAATTGATACTTTAAAAATTCTTTACCAGCCTCTTTGCTTATTGCTGCAGTAAAATGTGCTATGTTAAAGGGAAAAATCCTAATTACCTAGTTTGCAAGAACTGAAAATATTCACAGTAAAGCCAGAAATCTTGAGGCTTAGCAGACGTAGACTTTAATGAACATCCTGGGACTGAGTTGTTACAAGTGTTTATACAAGTGATTCAAAAAGGAATGGGGCTGGTATTTTTATCTGCATGGAAATCTTTTCAACATTTTTATTCAGCAAAGCTCAAACTAGAAAACAAATGCTCAGAAGAAAGAGTAGTATATGTCTTGACTGACAGCACAAACCTTTTGAAAGTGCTAATGTTGATTTCCAGAAAACTTTATTTCAATCTACCTTAAGTAGATTAAATTTTCAGATTTTGACTGACTTTCTTTTTGCTTCAGAAAGTGTCTAAATTCACTTTCAGTTTTCTATTATATTCCTAGGTACAGTTTCCATCTTTCCAAAGCTTTTTCTGATATGTATTTTACAGGAGTGTCATCTCTCATTGCACAATGAGCATGAATTTAAGAATGGTGCTCAAACTTTTGCTACCTATGATGAGAAATTTTTCAGCTTGGACATTTCACATAATTTCCTGCTTCCAGATACGCTTTACACTTATCTAGTTGCTGATGGGATGGAATGGAATAAACAAACAAAACCAACAAGCTACTCAAATTCTTTGGATCAGACAGTGACTAATTAAGTGTTAGTGTCCATGAAGTGTGTCAAACCAAACAAGGGACGACCGGAGCCTGTTTGCCACACTCTTAAACCTACTTATGAAACATGCAACTGGTCATCTTGATAATGGAAAAATAAACAACAAACAACTGGTAAAAGTTGGGGTGTGCACATTTTGTTCAACTGAAAGAGCTTGGGCAGCTCACAAAGAAACCAAAGCTGATCCTGCAAACTCCTCCATACAAGTGATATTCATACTCAAGAAAATTGTTCAAGCAACTACAACAGGGTTTTGATATAAAGAATGTAATCCTTAAAACTGTACATGTACTTTGAGAATCAAGACCTCATTTGACATAAGACAGTAAGGTGTGCCACACTCTCGGGCCAACTTCTGCCACTGAATATTTAACTCTCCTTTTTTGGCTTGCATTATGAGTTTTCTCCACTATGTGGTTCCCCTGGGACCAGCAACATCTAACATCTCCAAAAGGGATGTTAGCTACACACACACTCTTGCTTACAGGGTATAAAAACTCCACTTCAGACTGTTTTATTTCAAAGCAAACACTTTCTGAGTTGTCCTCTTAGAAAAAACTACTGTCACAATGCAGTTAATTGCTATTTACAGGCATTATTATAGCAACAGCTTAGTCTGTTTCAATTAATATGAAATAGAATTCAACTGTCCTCCCACCCACTGTCCTAAAAACATTAAATATAAACTTAATTTAACAAGTCTCTGCCAAAATTTAATAATTTCATTAACTGGACTACCTAACACTCTTTTATTACACAACATACTAAATTACATAAACATAATTTTTGGCATATGTGTATTTTAATTCAAAACCAGAGTTGGACAGCACAATGCAACAATTGGCAAATCACAATCTTATCTTGGCTTTTGTAGTAATGGTGTCCAAACAAAAGTAGACATTTACTGGCAACAGTAAACAGCAGAACTCACGTCTTTTTCTTTTCACAATTCGCAGTATCATGTTGGCATTTGTTATACATTTCTAAGCACATTTTGACAGCTAAAAATGTCCCACATCATACCTCACAGTAATGGCTGTTTTATATTATATTTTTGTATCTAATCCATTTAAAAAAATGATGATCCAATTATTTTTGGTACAAAAGAATTCCTTAGAAATTCTGGTAATTAAATCTAGCAACCTGGAGAATTCCTGGAGTGTCTTAGGATATTTTTTTCTGTGATCTCATATAGGCAAATTCAAGACAGCTCCTATGCAAGCAGTGTCCAAGTTGCTTCAAGCATACGAGCCATATCAAACAGATTTAAAAGATTATTGTGCTGCTGCTCTGAAGAAGCAGGAATGAGGTGAGACAGAAGTGAATTGCCACACTTTGAGCTCACTGGCTGACCTTCCAACCCTTCCTCAACTTGTTCCTGCACACTCCAAAGCATAAAACTGCCTCCTCTCTTCAAAAACAGTAAAGAAAATGGTGTTGGAATGTAAGAAAACATTACAACAAGAGATAAAGGGAAGTAGCTACTTGCCCTTTCATTTCTTTGTTTTGCACAAGAGATAGCTGATTTAACAGGAGTTTGGTCTGAAATAATCTTAAATGAGACACGATTGTCCTGAGAACTGTATTTGCTTGAAAATCTTATGCTTTCTCTTTTTTAATCTAACCTGTATATTAAAAAGAGAGCAGTGATTTATCTGGATGTTTACACTGCACCCTTGACAACACTTCTGTTTAAACAGTTTTAATATTTTCCAAAAAAATTTAGCATTCAGCTCAACAGAAAAAAAAAAAATTCTTAAACTTGAAAAATGTGCCTACAGGACCTCAAAAGTTCTTGACAAGTACAATATATGCAGGTGTT
>VZRX01014279.1:0-35706 GCA_013398075.1 Notiomystis cincta
GATGGGATGGGATGTGGGCTCTGAGGTCCTTTCCAGCCCTGCAGCCCCCACGTGCTGTGCAAGGAACAGCCCCAGCTGCAGGGCTGGGTGAAGTTCCAGCTCTCCCCACGGCCCTGTCTCAGAGCACAAACCCAGAGTTTTGTGGAAGCCCATTCCAAAAGGGCAAAATCCAAGGACCAACGTAACCCCACTCCTGTATTAAGCTCTCCCAGCCCCAGTGCTTGGGTGTCAAGGGCAAATTTTCTTGTACAATGGGGATCTCATCAGCCTGAGGGGGAAAAGACATCATGTTTTGTGTGAAATCGGTTCAGTAAAGTCGTGCTTGCACCACAAACTCTGCTTTTGTAACCAAAAATCACTTCAAATTCTGACCTTGCTGATGTCAAACTGAACTATTTTCCCAGTTCACTTTGTGTCACTCAGGAAATAAATGATGTGGTGTGGCTGCTTTGGTCAGTAATGCCCAAAGTCTGAGGTTTTAAACAAAACAACACAAAGACATTTGTGATGATTTTTCATTTTAATTGTCTGATTCTAAGTAACATTTTCAGACACAGCATCAATCTAAGTACCTAACACAAAGCCCAGCATCAGGCAGCTTCCAGAAGAACCTTCCAGAGATGGTTAAAATGCTTTAAAATATTTAACATTTTTCACATTGCTACAAAACAATGACTGGCAGAGTATTTTTTTTACACCCACATTCTTTTAGCAGGAGAGAAGGTGGATCACATTCTTGATTCTTTCAGGACCTGTTTGACTACAACAACAAATAGTTTTATAACATGACAAGTACAAATATAAAATTTCAAATGTGCCAACTTTAAAAAAATCTGAATATTTCCTCAATACCTGCAGTACCTTGCTTCTATAATAAATATTAAAAACCATCTTTACATTACAGAAAATGTTAAATAAGTTATTTACCAAAAGGTGTCTTTTTTGTTCTTTTTTTCTTTTTTGGTCAAAAGCTGATTCCATTAAAAGAGCTGAAGAAACATTTTTTACATCAATAAATAGTAAGGCAGCACAAAGCAAACAACACTCACAAAACCAGTCTCTGTTAGCAGAACTTTCTCCTTCAGAGAATCCTTTTTTTGCTGGTGTAGGAAGGTGATTTTTGATTCTCAGCTGGTGGAACCTGGTTAGAAAAGGAATAATTATTATTATTGTACAGTACTTCAATGCCCACAATTTGTCCCTACCCCACCCTGCTGCACAAGGATGTACAAAGAGGAGCCCCTACGTTCATCAGATCTTCAAATTAAAGTGATAAGGCTTCTGCAAGCAGAAAAATTGTTTTATGTCATCACTTTCTAGCTCAGGTAGGGCTGAGAACAGCACAGCAGCTGCAGAGGAAGTGTTGATGCTGATGGGGATGAAGGAGAAGGGATGCATGGAAAAGGTTAGAGGGAAGGTTAAGGAGGGCTGGGAATTGTACAGTTACTCAGAGTGGAGGGGTGAGGAGAGGGATGGGATTTCAGAGTCAAGGAATGGATTTGTTGAATCCTTCTGGGAGCAAAGTCTGAACCTCCTGGGAGGAATCAAATCTGAGCAGTGATTTTTTAAACACCCCCAGGGCCTGAACACCCTGCAACAGCAGGAGCTGCTCCCAGCAGCTTCCCCTGTCGGGGTGATGGTTAAACAATAACAGCACAGGCTCCAGCCTGAACAAGGCTCTGTGGGAACTGGTGCAGCAGGCAGGTTCTCAGGCTGTGATCCCCTGGAAATGAACTGCTGGAAGATGATGACAGACATGAATATTAAGCTAGGGAAAGCATCAGGAAGGAGAGGGTTTAGCTGTTTATGTGGTCAGTCATAAAACTCTTAATTCAGCCATCAAACACAGCAGGCAATTTATCACCCTAAACTGCTGTCACCCAGAGCTGATTAGGTAGCAAACCTAAAGCAAATCAGACTAATTCTGCAAAATACTCCTGACACAGCACTGTGTATTCCTGACTAGCAGAGGCCAAGGAATTCAATACAAGCAAAAATTTTACTTACTTCCAGGTTTCCTCTAGCCTTCTTCAAGACATCATGTGTTAAAACCACTGGAAAGAAAGAGCAGATTAAAAAGAATACTGCAAGTCTTCCTGAATTCCCTGCACTTGTCTTATGAGCAAACATGAAATAATCCCTGAGCAGGAGGATTCCCTCAGGACTGCAGGGAGCAGTGCCACCCCTGGAATGTCATTTCCTGCTCCTGGCCTGTGTGCCACAATCTGCTTTTCAAACCTAAGCATCCTGCAAGTGTTTTTCAAGTTTTCCTGCCATGTGAAACAGACAAAGCTCAGCACTGCAGGTGCCACCTCAGACCTGCAGAGCCCCTGCCACGCTCATCACCTGCTTCCTTCCATCTAAGTCAGAAAATCTTCCTGGATGTTAATTTTAGGGGGAAGATGGTGCATGGTCTAACTCCAGCTTGATCCTCTGAGTATCCTGCTTGGGCTTAGGAGAGGGAGAAGAAGAGGATGGATGGCAAAAGAAGCCAGGCAGATCCTCCAGCAGTTCAAGGGCAAAGCAACCTCCCCGTGCCGTGGGGAATCAAAACCCCGTGGCCTCTGAAGGGTGCCAGGGCTTCTCCATTCACCCAGCCCAGTCTGGCTCTGTGGGGCCAGCAGGAGCCCTGTGAATGGAGGAGGGGGTGTTTCCAAACAGAAGTGGTATTTAGAAATGTCAGGTTGAATATGTGAGTCTCTAATCTGTGTCAGTTCTGTAACTGCTGAAATGCCCCACTCCCGAGCACCAATTTGATATTCCGGTCTCAAAAATAAACAATTTAGCCATAATAAAGATTTTTCATTACAACAATAAGAAGCCAACAACTCCAAGGGTAGAGCTGTCACGAGATAATTACACCCTTGGCAGATTACTGCAATTTGGCACTGAATTGTTCCATGCTCAGAGGTTCAGATGAGGTTTATAAGCAATGAGCTCTCTCGCCAGAGAGAACACACAGAAGACTCTGAGCCACAAGAATGTTCCAGTCTCTGCCTCTAAATATATTTAGGAATGTTCAGCTACATAACAGAGGGAACCTGAATATCCTCAATGGAGCAGGCAGGTAACAGGATGTGTGCAGAAGGAAGGCAGGCAAGGTCAGCCACTGCAGTGCTTTTCCTTTCTTGCTAGCAAAGGGAGAAGGGAAGAGAACTCAAAACCAAGTGTAAGCATCCTGATAAAACCCAGCAGCTCCAGGTGGTCCCCCAGTTTTGCTGAATGCTTGGCCAGGAATTTGTGTACAGATGCAAATTAGAAACATTTCTGAAATTGCTCTTTTAAGACAAAGGCAACTCAACATCCATAATTCCCCTAATCAATGAAACTTGGAGAAAACCACATCCAGGTCTTTTTGTGTGGCAGAGTGCTCTCTGCTCATAGGAGCTCTGCAAGTAAACTCATTTCACCTGGCAAACTAGATTTTTCTAAATAAAAAATATTAAATTCAGCCCATGATGAGAGTTTGGAAGCTGTGCCACTGCTGGCACAGCTGCTGCTCTCCAGGCAGAGATTTGCATTACAGAGATTTCAGAAAATGCAGGTTTCAGTTTCTCACTGCCTCACATTCAGAAGAGGTTAAATGCCCTGGAAATAAAGTGAGCAAATTCAGGGCAACTGTTTGCTTTTGGGAAGTGTGGGTGGCTGGGGTGGCTCAGGGATGACATTTTGGCTGTGAGAGTAAAATCTCTGTTGGTTTGTACCTGGCCTAGCTCTGAAATGACCCAGAGTGTCTGAGATGAGACTGGAACTGGACAAACAGACCACTGAACCTACCCCAGGGACATTATTTGGAAAGACAGAATAGAATAGCTTTGATTTTCACATGGCAACCCCAAACTGAGCTATTTGGCTTTACAATCGAAACAGAAGACAATTTATGATGTAATGCAAGTAATTTGTACACACATAACATAGTAATTTTGAAAGAAGTGACCAGACACCAGCCCATAAATGCTTGAAACAAAAATCTGCAGGCAGAAAATATATGGGCCTTGGATATAGAAATTACAGGCTATGGAGGAAAATAGCATTTATCACTCTACATTGCATTTAATTGACTTGAGTAACATATAAAATTATGGATATTTTTATAACTTTGTGTGGTGTGGAAAATGTTCCAGTCTGGATTAATTACTGATAACACAAGTGCCACTCCAGCAAAGACCAATGAGCCACTCAGTCCCCCCATTTCAGAGGAGGTAAGAATGGATTTTTTTAAAATTTTATTTTTAAAGAAGAAAATTAACTCCTCCTCCCACAATAAACATATTGCTGTAGCATGAAGGTAGAGGAGAGCTCCATTCAGATCTCTTCTGGTGAGTGATTAAAGCAGCAGAGATGGATCTCTTCAGACACCTGGCTTAACACAGCTCCAATATTCCCTATGTCCCACTTATTTTTTGTTTGCAGATAATTTTCTAGACAAGGGCCACTAAGGGTAAAATATAAATCTACAGCATGCCCTAATTTTTCTTAAAAAAATTACTCATAGCAAGCTTTTGTTTCCTTTATGTTGAGCTTGTTCTCCTGCACTTCTCAGTGTGGTGGAGAGCACTGACAGAGCTCCTTGCAGGGCAGCACCTCAGAAAATGTAGAAGTTTAATTCCATGTTCATTAAGACTGAGGCAAAATCACAACTTTGACAATGTCAAAAACCTTGGCTGGAAAAGTTTAGAGCAAAAGCAACTTTTCCTCTGTCCAGAGCTGTTGTAAAATAGAAAAAAGAGTATCCAAAGTGGAATAACCCAAGCAGGAATTAGTGGCAACTGCATTGATTTATAAATTCTCAGTGGTTTGTGTAAAACCATGAGCAGCTTCCCCTGATAATCTCTACAGCCTTTTGCACTTTGGGCAACTTCTGTCCCCTGGACTGAGTGAACCTCCATCCCGTCCACCAGCTCAGCACAGCCTGGGCCTGCCTGTCACAGCTGGAGCACACAAGGGAACACCAATTTTAAAGGCAGCCACAGACCACAAAACCAAACCCAGAATCATTATTGAAGCACACACTCACACTGGTCAATGATGACTTTCTCCATGTTTTCCTTCAGCTGGTTTGTGGAGTGCAGGCGTTTCACGGTGCTGTGCAGCTTCTTCTCTTGCTCACACAGTTTCTTACGTAACCTGAGTATCTCTGCTTTCATTCCTTCATCCTAAATTGAGAGAAGAAAGCCAGACATTAAACTACCAGCTAAAAGTACTCTCCATGCTGGGAATGGCTCAATACTTCTCTACAAGTACCCTCGAGCTTCTTTGGAGCACCAACAACTTCAAGGAGCAAAGAAGCACCACTGAGCCCTGTCCTTCCTCCCTCACATCCCCCAGGACACCAGATCCTGTGAGAACAACTACAATTCTTAGCTGGGTTTTAGTGCAAGTGATTTTTCTGTTAGACTGAGGAAAGTCTGTTAGACTGGTGCCTGGTTTTGCTCCAAACTGGCAAAGATAAGGAAGGCCAGTGCCACTGGCTCAGTGTCCTGTCTGCCAGGCTCAGAATTCCAGCCTTCTCCCTGTGTTCTGGTAATGGCTGATGCTGCCTTTATCAAAGGGGTAAAAGGCACTGGGACAGTTTCATTGCAAAATTATCCATCAGTATCATTATTAAGGTTCAGTTTTCACCACCAACCCTGACAAAGTTCTGGTCAGTGACTTGTAAAACAGGACTGTGAGAAGCCCTGGCACATCTGCCAGAGTCACTGATTTGGGTCCCTGTGCAGATTTAAGCTTGGATGTTTTTTCCTTGTTGTGCCACTTGTTAAATAATAAAACTTCTGGAATTTTCCCCCACTATTTATCTCTGCAGAAGAACTGATTACTCCCAACTCCTGTGGGGCTGCAGAGAGGGCACTGAATACTCAGGGTATCTTAGAATCCAAACTTCAAGAGAGAGAGAGATTTTTCCTATTCTCCATTGAAGACATCAGGAGCAATCTCACCTCCTGAAGATCAGGGGTGTTGGATAAGAAACTCTACAAGAGATTCTGTAAGGCTCTAATTAGGAGCAGTGCTGGGGATTCAGATCCCCCTCCCCACTAAGATCAGACTTCCAGAAGTGACTGATCCCCATCAAGGTTTGGGTCAGTGGGACAGGAAGGCAGGAGATGGATCCCCCACCTGCTGAGAGCCCCGTGTGGGTGAGAGATGTTGAGTCCCTGCAATCCAGGCCAGCATGGAGCTGTCTGCATGGATTGCACACAGGAGGGTAAAAATGGGAGCACACACTCTTGCCAAGACATTCCAAATCTGGAGCTGAAACTGCAGTGAATGGATCAGACAGCAAACTTCACTCTCACTGCTTCTGTGATTTTATATATTTAAGGATGCTAAAAAAAATCACCAAAAATGTGATGAAATTATATATAAAATGTTTGTTTTCCCAAAGTTTGGTGTGGGTTTTTTTCAGAAATATCCTGCTTCCCTTAATAAACACATACAAAAACCTCACTGAAATCACTTTAGGTTTATTTTAAAGCCAGGGTTTGAAACAGTTTCATTGCTGAGTGGTGGTATTCTGACAGCAGAGATATTTCATTCCTCATTTAGTTTACTTTTAGTCATTTACATAGTGCAATCCTTTTTAGTTAAAGTGTTATAAAACTTGTCTTGGGGTTTTGTCACACTTTTACAAAAGCTTCTTCTTTTACAGCTTTGGCATCAACAACGTAAAAGAAAATGTAGCTGAGATTACATCAAAGTTGCTGATGTTTCTCTTCTTACCAAGACACACATAATCAAATTGAATTTGGTTCAAATAACAGGGAGCCCAGACCTCTTCTTGTTGAGGTGGAGCATTTGCCACCTCCCTGGGTTTCCTGAATCTCATCTCACAGGATTAGATATTAGATATTACACCTTTATTACAAATTACCACCTGGCCATCCAACATGATCAGGACATACTCAGCCTTACCCTAAATCCATTTGTCCAGACACTGGGGTCATGATTTTCCAAAGATTTTCCCAAATGGCACATCTGCAATTGCTGCATCTTCCCTGAGACATCCCCAGAACCCAAAAATCCACCCCAAGCCCCCAGGCAAAGCCCAGCAGTACCTGAATGCCCTGAGCAGTACCATGAGCAGCTTTCAGGGGAAGGGAAACTCTCCAGAGAAGCTTCAGGGAACGTGCAGCCTCTTCCAAAATCTGCTGTACTGTGTGAGTGTTTGTGCAAAAGCCATGCAGGGATGTCTGCTCTGGTACCTGTAACCACAGGATTAGAGACATTTCATATTTTCTACTTAAAACATTATGAAAATGTAATCTTAATTAATGGGTTTAATCCAGCTGGTGTGATTTCATATTTAAGATAATGTACACAGCCATTGTGTGCCATAAAAACTAATTTGTTAGTTAACAAAGGCTGCTGAATTATGTATTATGTGAGAATTTCAGGGAGGGAGGGGATTTATCCTAATCAATAACCATGATTAACAATAGATTATATTTACTAGATTTGCTATGCCACATGGTAACAGTTGGCAACTCTCTTCTTTCTTCATTTGCATTTTGTGTCATGTTATTTGAAAGTCAATGATTACAGACATCAATTTAAGCAATATAGATGTTTCTTCCTTAGCAGACCCTTTAAACTGTTCCATTTAATGCTAAAATAACCATCAGGACACACATAAAATGTTTTCCTCTGCTGACAGATGAGAAAACCAAATTGAAGGAATTGCATAAATGTGAAATAAAGGAGGGAAAGGATGTGAGGGGAGCAAATAAATTACCAAAGCAATGGTGCTACAGAAGGGGGAAGGGTAATGAAAGAGAAGCATTTGCAGTTCCTGCCCCATGCAGGATACAATCTGAATATTTATTTGGCATTGTTATCAAACCAGAATCCTCCTGTCACATAAAATGTCCCATTTGCTAAGTAGTCTGAAACTTCAGTGATGTAAAGCTTGATAGGAAACTGCAAATTGTGAAACTTACTGCTTTTATCTTTACACCAACAAAACAAGTTAAAAACTTAGAGAGATTACTTTTCCAGTCATTATCAGTATGTTAACTAGGTCATTGGGAAATATATGATACTTCAGAGAGTCTTAAGTGTCATTCAGGCATCATTTGACTGTGTGAGCACACATGTGATACCACAAAAAGAATTTCAGAATTGATGCAGAATGCACCTTCAATAGCTTCACTAATTATAACTGCAAAAATAAGTAGCACAAATTTATCCCTGCAGTTAAGACCTTCTGTTTTCTGAAGAGCAGTAAGCATGGTTTTTACAACATTTATATTATCATAAAATCAGAGGGGTGAAAAGGACCTTCATTAGACACTTAGTTTCCTTTCCCTCTCCAAGGCAGGAAAGCATTACATGGAATTTTTAAAACTCTGGCATAATCTATCCTTAAAATTGTCTCCAGTCAGTGTCTCTGAGCACCCTCCATGCCAGTGGGTCATTATTTTTACCACTGGCTGCTGCTTTCTGTGCCTGATCTGGGCCCCCTCTGTTGGGGTTTAAGTTTCTTAGCTCCTTATTAGATGCCACAGACGTGCACAGATTGTTCCTTCCCTTTAACTGAAGCTTGTAGGCAAATTTGTCTTTTCCAACCACCCCAAATATGCCATCGTTAACTGTGTCCAAAAATTAACATTACATAAGAGAAAATGAGCAGAAGTAAACACTAACTAGTTCACCTATTCTAGACAAAAAGGACTGAGCTTACCCAAGACAAAATAAACATTTTATTGGTTAAGCATCCTTAAGGCTGCAGTGAGAGCACCATGAGTGGCTAACACTGTCAGAGAATGAAGAAAGGATGATACACTGAGTCCTAGAAAACAGCATTTGATCATTAATGAGATATTCAAGTTTCTGGACTAGCTTATGATGTTGTTAAATGTTCAACTGATAACTAGGAAGTGGAAAAAATCAAAAAAATCTTCCCTGAAATATGAATGTAATATGAAACAAGCCTCATCAGCATACATGGATCTTTAATGGACAGTTATAACCTGGTGTTACTAAAAGGCTGAATTCAGCTAAGTGGAGAACTTTATCAGCTCTGTATCACATTTCTTTTAATCATATTTCCTAGGTTTATCTCAAGCCTTCAGTACATGAAAATCTTAATTATTTTTATCCTTAGATTACTTTCACACACCCCTAATTTAAACCCTCTCTAAAGCATTTTAGATTTTCACCTGGGGTTTGCTGCTGCTGCTTTTATTTGGCTTTTTTACCATTTCCAGCACAACAAACACCAATTTCCATAGCAAAACCAAGCAGTTGTACATCATTTCAAGCCAAAACTGAAATGAGATTATTAAAGGACTAGAATTAAGTAACTCAGAATCACACTGAGTCCATCTAGATGATGACTGTGCCAAGCTTGAGGCGCCCTGAGTTATTCAGTCCGTTCTCCCCTTCTCACCATGCTGTGCCTCCGGCTAAAACCCACCCTCCTTTAGAGGATTTCAGTGCTCACCTTCACTCCAGGCTCCTGCAGCTTGGTGCCAGTGACCTCCCTGAGAGCAATCTCCATGTGTGCCAGCACCTGCTGCCCCTCTGAGATGTGTTTCCTCAGGGCATCGTAGTCCTCGATGAGGCCCAGGACGTGCCGGCCGTTCCTGTCCGCCCACATCCGATGGCCGGGCACCAGGCGAGGGGTGCACGTCCTGCTGGAGCCTGAGCTGCTGCTGCTGCACAGGGAGGCACTGTCCACATCTTCCTTAGGGGCTGCCTGAGTACCTGGGACAGAAAGATTGGGTCATTTTTCTTATCCTCACACGAAAAATTAATTTATATTCGGTTTCTCCCACGTAGCCAGTGCGGGTGTACCTGGTTTCCCCACTGAGATGCAGCGTCCATTCTGCTGCTTCTGCAGCTCACAGATGTTCCTCCTGGCAGCAGGGCAGTTGCAGGGATTTTCTACACATGAAAAGGGAGAAGGAAAGCTGCATTATGAGATGTTTACATGTGTCTGTAAAATAAAAGCCCTCCCAGCTCTTCTGTCCCTTCTGTTGCTGATGCTACACTTGGACTCCAGAAGCAGGGAAAACAGCTCATTTTTCCAGTACCATGCCATGGATCTTCTAGTATTTATCTACTTTTATACTTGAGCACCTATCCAAATTCTAGGTATCTCCCAAAATCAAGCCATAGTTAAAAAATCTAAAATACATCCTGATGAACAAAAATGTAAGCTTCCCATTAACTCCCACAAGAAGTAAGACACTTTTCACAGCTGCACCAGACTAAAGATTGGCTCTATATTCCTCCTTCAGAACTTCCAAATTCCCTGAGCACCTATGAGAAAAGGACATCTAAAAAACTAGCTGCTGACATTCCAAGGAATCTCTCTGGTCCATGTGGTTTTATCTGGATGTCTGGGAAGCTGTTACTGTGCAGAGCACTTTAAGGAGGAAGATTCTCGTGCCCTCTGTATCCCTGTACATAAATACTGGAACAATAACCTAACCCTGGGTGTAAACATTACACTTTGCTTCATTTGCTAAAACAGCCTCACTTAACAGTGATTGAAATAAAGGTAAAATATTCCTCAAGGGCAAAGAGGGGACAACTGATTTATCCAGAGCCCATTTAGTGCCCTTATTGATCATTCTTGAGTCATACACACTCACCCTTAGCAAAAAAGAACAGCAGTAAAAATAGAACCCCCCAGGTAAGCAAAATTTATGGCAATTTATTGCAGGCACCCTCCCATCCCAGAGACTCTGCAGATGCTTTGCTTGGATGCAAAGGAAGCACCAGCTGGAGGCTCTAGGACAGGGCAGTGTGCACATCCCACCCCAGCTCTAAGAGCAGAGGGATTTGAGGACAGCTGATGTTGTTTAAGGCTGGAAGAGCATCTTTAAAGAGCAGGTTCTGCAGCACCCCAAAAGCACAGAGAGCACAGTACCATCCAGTCCTGCACAGTGCTGCGAGCCTGGCCTGAACAGACAGTTGATATTAACAGCTGACACTGCTGCCACCTCCTCCCTCTTCCCTTTGGAAAGCTGCTCTTGTAATTTTTCATGCAAAGACTTGTTGGTGTCTGTGCTCCTCTCCAGCTGCACTCGCAGGCTCTGGATTTCAGTCAGCAGTTCGTGCAAATCCAGTGGATTATTCTGATCTTTCCGGAATTCTTCTGAGGCATCACATCTGGAATCTGAGACAATTGCAAAAGAAACACTCAAACATCTTTAACAATTAAAATAATATTACCCACTAGAATGCTCAGCAAGTAAGTTATAGCCAGTGTTATCCTCAATATTAAGAATTAACTACAAACAGCATTAAGATAATGGTTTGACAAAAAAAGCAAGTCTTAATTGCTTCTACCCTTGAAAGATTTAGAGAGCTGAAAATTGTTTTTTATTTGTCCATAAAAGCTACTATGTCTCATGCCAAAAGCTAAAAAATTAGATAAAAGGAGAATGAAGAGGATTTACAAAATGAGAAGTGCAGTAATGCACAGGCTGGGGAAAGGAAAAGGAATGGGGAACTTGAGAGTGTAGAGGAGGGATGGAGCAGGACTGGAAGTTTAATTTTATACACTGAAGGAAAAAGAAAACAGAGATCACCTGGCAACCAGAGAAATCTGAACCTGAGAAAGGCAAGGGCTGTGTTTGCCTTCTCACAGAAGGAGATCAGTACACAAACAACTCCCTGCTGAAACCCAGCTGTTCAGGGTGCTCTCCAGACACTGGGAGGGGGCTCAGCTGCACGAGGAGGTGCTGCCACTCTCCAAAACCATCAGGACCTCTGCAAGGGAATCTCTTCCACCCTTGAGCCAGCTCTGCCTTCAAGCCTGGTGCCAGAAGGGCTCTTCTGCTGCAGCCAGGCAGGAAAACCACTGGCAGCAGGGCATAACACTTGGAGCAGCAGGGAGACAAAAAATCAACTTTCTAAGAACTTCCAGTGGGAAATTTGCTGGATGTGGTGAGGGCTTTTCAGCAATGAACAGCATTCCACCCTTCACCTCAGCACTCCAACAGCTACCTGGTGGCACAGCTTCCTTCCAAGGGGTAAAGAACCCAGGTGAGCTCCAGTCCTCCTCTCACCTTTAGTGACAGCAAAGTGGACAGGAAATCATAAAACACCTAATTCAGAAAGCAGTGCCAGCACTTGTGCCAGCCCCAGGGAGAAGCCTCTCCCCACACCTTGAGCCAAGAGAAAGCACAAGCTACCTGGGCAAGCAGGACCTGTGCAGTAGCAGGTTTTCAGATGACAAGTAAATATCTGAGATCCCCAGGAAACTCATCCAGCCTGAGCCACTAAGTCTTCAATTCTGGTTTTTAGCTTAGCTAAAAAGATAAAGGAAACTTGGGGGTATGTAGTCAACACCTGACACATCTCAGGCTTGCAGGTACCCCAAGGAAAAAGCAGAGGAGACACAAGCAGAAGCAAAGGAACACTGACCCAGCCCTACTGGCCCTTAACAAGAGCACACTGAGAGGGAAGAGGTGCCAGGGCAAAGGGCACAGAGACAATTGTGCAGTTTTACCTGTTCCCTTCCTTCTTGCTTCTTCCAGCTTCTCATAAACCTTGATCTCAGTCCGCAGCGACTGCAGCAACTTCTCATTCTCAGAGATCTGATGCTGCTTCACATTAATTTCTGTTTGCAACCTGTCAGGTCCCAATAAACAGCTGAGTTAAATTCTGATTTTTTTTTTTCCAAAATCTAAAATCCATTCCTCTTTCCCTCCATAATTCTTCCCTTGCCTTCTGAATACATCCATGCCCCTCATTAATGTTAATGGCTTTGGCTAAACACGTGCCTGTCCCACTGACAGCTTCTCTAAATGACTCTTTAAATGTGGACACAATCAATACCTGTTGAGCTCGTTGCGGCTGCTGTAAATTTGACATGTCAGGTATCTGATTTCATCTTCCTTTTGGCAAATTTGTTTTTGCAACTTTTCGTTTTCTTTCTTGATGCATTCATGGTCCTCATGAAGGTGCTCAATGATTGCATTCTTCTTAGAAAGAGACTCTCTTAACTTCTCATTTTCCTTTTGTTTATCTGAAACAAGAAGAAACACAAGGTATCTGCAATGTCCACAACCCACTAAGGCTATGATTTTTAACTAAATCAGCTTTTTCAGAGACTATCTGAAAAAAACAGCTGCTACTCCATTATTGCTAATCCCAGCTTGGATGCTTATGGTTGAGCATGGAATTTCAGGGGTGGAAAGAATGGTTCAGTCAATTTAATGAGTGGACTGTGAATATTTTATTGTTTTCTGATCTGAGATGAGTTGCAGGCTACTCCTGTAAAGAAGAGTTTACATTTTTACCTCTAGATCCTTTTGCTAGCATTGCATTCAGGACTTGATTTTGCTTCCTCAGGAAATGTATTTCAGAAGTCAGGGAATTATGCTGCTCTGAGCCATGGATAAAAATGTTTGCAGAACCTATAAATATATACATAAAAGATGATTTATGAGTCATCTCTAGGTCATTAAAGATTAAACTTTCCAGACAAGAACAATTTAAAAAATTGCAGAAAAACATGCTATAAAAGCTATTTCTCCCCTATATATTTTGAAGGTTATCACTACAGGCTAAAAGGCAGCTCAGGTTAATGCCAAGTAATCCAAAGCCCTGTGCAGCACAAGTGCCTCTCATTGCTGGGCAACCATCACTAAAATTGCAGAATTATCCCTGGCAGTCTTTACCTATCAGCTAAAATCCCAACAGGACAAAATGCAGGAGTATTCTGTGACATTGCTATGATTTGCAAAGAAAATTGTAGGAGGCTTTACCACGTATTTTAGCCTTGCTCTGCTCTTCTCCATTGTATTTAGTGAGAGAACATTGGGATTCTACCACTAATCCCCAGGGGTTAATGCAGGGAGGCTTGTAAATAGTCTGGTGATAGATCTTAGCACACAGGCAGGAGCACAAGGCTGGAGTCACTGTCCTGGCCCCAGATTACCAACTCAGAACCCACTCGTGGTCACAGGGATGAAGATTTATCCCTCTTAAATCCATGTTTCTGAAATTCAGACAACTGAGCCAGTCCTGACCAACCATCAGCAGCCCTGGGGAGGAACAGGCCCCTCCAGAGCCCCACTCAGCCTGTGTCTCCTCTCCTCACACCTCTGAGGATGAGAGTCCTTCTCCTCCAAGAGCTGGATTTCCCTCCAGTGCCTCCACGAGAACTGGCACGAATTAAATGTCTGACTCTGACAAACATAAAGGCGATGAATCCTGCTCTGAGGATCTTACTGCACTAGTCAAGTGAATCTGAGTATTAAATCCTGCATCCAGCCACTTAAATCCCAGCCCAGGCAATCCTCAATGCGCTGTGCTCATGCTGCTCATCCCCCAGTGATGTGCACTGGTGCAGCACAGCCTGGAAAGTGCCACCTCCCACTCTCAAGGTGTTGCCTCTGAAATGCAAGTCAAGTAATTGTTATTGCCCTTTGTCACCTCCTCATAGTCAGTAAAACACTTCAGGACCCACCAGAATTAAAAGCATTTTTCAGCTGATTGGTTATCCCAGTATCTCCCACACTTTAAAGCCTGAGATAAGCACAGGAGTGTCAACTATTTGGTTAATAGAGAAATAACCAGCTGGCAAAAAAAAATTAGCTGAATGTATGAGGAGGATGCCTTTCAGCTCTGGCAGTTCAATTCAATTTGATGTGCTGCACTTCCTCTGAGTAATCTCATTTTATTGTAATCCCAATTGAAGCTTTTACCCACTACCTAACTGGGATGTAGTGTGCCATGATATGAACCTCTTGTCACTGCTGAAAGACTCAAAGGCTCTGGAAGCCTGGCACTAATGGCATTTTACTATCTATATGTTAAAGAGTTGAGGCAGCTATGTGAACTCAAAAGGCTTTCTCCTTTCAGACTGTAACAAAGCAATCCAAGTTGAAGTGGCAAAGCTTGATGGTCTCATCTTGATTCTAATTTAATTTATTGCCCATCACCCAGCTTTATCCTATTTGAAAAGTTATGCTATCACAGTTCTGCTGAAAGGCTTTAGAATATAACTATTAGTTATCTTACATAATAAGGAATAATGCAGAGCCTGTGGTAATAGGGCCACAATCCCACAATTTGACCCACTGTTGAGACTACTACTTCTGTGCAGAGCCCTGCTGACATCAATTACTCTCTCCACAGAGGCAAAGGTCCATCTAAGCAGAGGAAAGTGGAGCATCAGGGCCCACAGTTGCAATACACTCGAGTTTTCATCCTGTTTTGTGCTGAAAAAGTGAGTGCTAAGGAAGAGTACCTTGAAGGTTTCAAAGGAAACACTGACTGAAAGAAAGGCACTATTGAAAATCACAGCAAAGAGGAAGGAAATATTCACTCCCTGGGAAAGCAAAATAAAGGCATTCAAAAGCTCAAGAGAAATCTGAGTGGAAACGTCAGCTACTTGTGGGTTAAAAAAAGCAAACAAACCCCTTTTAATGTTAGCTGCTCTTAATAACATTTGAAACTGAGAACACTCAAAATTAAACCTTTGATTTTATTTTGAAGCCTAACAGTTGAAATGATTGAAGCAATTATTTTAGTTCTACTTGCACTGCAAGGCTCAGCTCTACAGGAATGATGCAGTCATTACCAGCATTTGAGTCATTTACAGGATACTGGAAGCCCAGAGGCATTTAAATACTTAAAGAATCTAAATATTAAAAATAACATGGCAAAAACAGTGGGCAGATGTGTGCATATACATCCATACAATATTCATCAGACAGGAATAAATCTGTGCAATAACTTTTGTTGAACAAACAATTCAATATCATGAAGTGAGCAGCTTGCCATAAACAATTAAGTATGGCAAGGTGGATAAAAAGCAACTTGGCCTTGTGTTTTAAAGGAAAACAAACTAAGGACATTCAGTTGAAAGCAAAAGTGAATTCAAGAATGGTTTGGGTTGGAAGGCACCTTAAGGTTAAAGTAGTTCCAAACCTCTGCCATGGGCAGGGACACCTCCCACTGTCCCAGGCTGATCCAAGCACTGTCCAGCCTGGCCTTGGACACTGCTAGGGATCCAGGATACCCTGTGCCAGGGCCTCAACATCCTCAGGGAAGAATTTCTTTCTGATATCCAATCTTAACCTGCTCTCTTTCATCTTCAGGCCATTCCCAGGTGCCCAGCTTCACTTAAGAACTTCTTTTTATACTGAAAGTCAAAGCTCATCTATCAGGAAAAAGTAGCAAGAGAGCATGTGCATATCTGATAGCATGAGAGAAACCTTTGATACAGAGGGAAACAAGAACTGAAAGAGCACAGTGACAAACAGGAGCTGCTCTAACAGGTAGTTGCTTTTTTCCTCTACTTTTCCAAATTCCCCCTGCACGCACTGGTAGATGTGCTAAGGCAACAAGAAGACAGATGGAAGGCATAAGACAGTTTATAAAGAAAATATACTTTCCCTGCATTAATGGATGCCCTTGCCAGAATCTTTATGAAGCTGTAAAAGAGTTGGAAGTGTTTCAGTGTGGTTATTTCACGAGCACAGAATGCCTTTACAGCAGTGTAAATACTTCACGAATGAAATGGATGCTTTTTATCCACCTTTCCATCACTGTAAATTATCCCTGAAAGCAACTGCCATGTGCAGGTTGCCTCCATTTAAACAACAACAGAAATGGATCATGGGGATGATGTAAAATGTAATGAATCTAATGTCAATACCACTGAAACTGAGGAAAAGGAAAGTATGTCTGTATTTGTTACCTGCTTCCAGTCTGAGTAATATTGCATATTTATCAATTTTCCTATGGGGGAAAAGGTGGGAAGGAGAGTGAAGCAAAGTGTAGGAAAATACAGAGATGGGGTGCTTCAAAAGGTGCTCCAAAAGCATCTTTAGTGAAAGCAGGCTCTCAGCAGGAAAGATGGATTCAGTTTCTCATTAAATGAATCCTTACCTTGATCTAGTTCCTTGTCTGTTACTTGTCTCTCAAGCTGCTTCCTCAGTCTCTCATTAGTTTTTATGGAGTATTCTAAACGTTGTCTCAGGATTCTAATTTCTTGCAGATGCTCCATTAATAACTCTAAATAAAGCAAGAGACCACTTCTTATTTGTAGCAGATGATTGTATTCTTGTACACTATGTACTCTTGTCAAATTTAATAGGTGTTAATCCTAAAAGATGACACAGAGCTGTTAAAAATGGCAGATATTAAAAATCTGACTCCCAACACTCTTTTCCCATAAGTGCTCAAGCCATGCATTCAGTGACAACTCTTACGCTACATTCCAACTTAAACAATGGCCCAGAGTTTTAAGGCTCTTCAGATTTCTTCTTCCTACAAAAGTGGAACAGATAACAGTTTCACCTACTTAAACATTCCCTGTACTGAGGAAAGAATGCAAAGCTCTGCAATGCAGCTCCACATTCTGGCTCGACACACCACCAGCACACATTTTTCCTTACAACAACAGGAAGCTCCCAGAGTAACTCAGAGAGAAATGTGACTTTGACTTACACAATGCACTCCACAATAAAGAAATCTGTTGGATCAAGTTTCATTACTGTACCTTTTTCTTCTTGCTTTGCCATTCCACAATTTTTCTTCCATTGGCTGCAAGTTTCATCCTTACTCGGGAGCTGATCTGTTCTACCTGTCAGTGTGTGATGTGTCAGTTTATCCATGTCACACACTCCTGGTTTACTCTGCAATATTTCTCCCTGAACAGGATGTGCCAGCTCAGCTATTAAATTTTCATTGCTGCCGATAAAGTACTGCAAGCATCACTTGTGTTCAGTGGAACTATCCAGGTCAAACATGACACCACTTATTAATTATGCAGCACTTAACAATTGTCAAGGAAACACAACACTGGCTTCTATAAAATTGGAAAATCTCTCCTTTTCCACATAAGAATCTCTTGACAATTGTCTATTTTCACCTTATAACTTGTCTATTTAAAGAGTGTCTGGAGCACTGTAAAAGCTGGTAGCCTGAAACAAGGACACAAACTAATACACTTCACATTGCCTCAAACAAGGTAGCTCAGATGGTTGCCATCTCTGTGTGCCTTATCACTGAAATTGCACTGATTATGCAAAGAACTGGAAAGCTGAGGCAGACAAACATTCTTCATTATTTCTTAATTAGTTCCCTTGTGTGTTATTTATCAGCTTTTCCCAATATCCAGTAAATCTTCCATGGGAAAAACATTACCTGGAGGGAACTTGCTTGGCAGAAGTGGCGGTGTGCTGTGCTGGCCTTCCAGGTCATGCCTGTGCTCAGGTGAGCTGAAAGGAGACTTCTCTGACAAATCCAGGTCAGAGGAGCTGTGAGGAGCAGATGGCACAGGTGACTCGTCCTGCAGATGCTGGTACAGGGTGGCTTTCTTCTCATTATCCCTTTTGTGCCCAACAGAGCGGTTGAGAATGGAAAGGTTGTTTTAGGACTTGGGAAAGCGCCAACAGCGGGTGCCAAATTTACACCAATTCACAGGTAAATTTATGGGACAGGGCATGAAAAACCAGTACAGATCAGAGGTTGTATCAAGACTGAAATCTGGAGCTCACTGAAGTCAGCAGGAATAATTGCTGGCCCTCCTAGGCTTTGTATTTCCCAGCACCAGGCAGCCCTTGGTGTTAGGAGAGCTCAGCTGCCCTCAACAGGCAGCTGAGGATTTCTGCAGCACAGAGGAATCCCAAACTGGCAGAAAACCAACAACATGCACAGCACAACAACACCTGCTCTCCTCACCTTCAGCACCAACTGCTCTGACAATGAACTTCAGCAGTGCTGCCCTTCAGTGACCCCAAGGACATGGGGACACAGGGAGGGACTGTACCCCTGCTCAGGATAATGCCTGAGCATGCCCCACAGTGCACTATGGACATGGAGGGGTTCATGAGAAGAACAGTCCTGCTAGTACAATGTTCTCTTGCAGTATCTCACCTGCTTGGTGAGAAGTGGGGACAAAAAGCTTTAATCTGTTTTCAATGGGAACTTTATAAACAAAATGGATATTAATAAGCAAAGCCCAGCCAAACACCAAAACATGCTACAAACGTGGAGGATCCTTATCAACTTAGGAAAAAAATCCCCTATTTTTGGTAAACATTCAGTTGCACTCTTACCTTTGAGCTAATTCATAAAGTATAGTGACTTCTGTACCTATTGATTCTCCTGCAAAGCAGAAACAGCTGATTAAAAACACGCACTGAGAATTACAATTTTTTCCCCTCCATCTTACTCTACTTAAATACAGAGTGGTAAATTAATGAGAAATTAGAGAAGTCAACAGATACCAACACACTCTGTACTAGTGTCAAATGCAGTACATGAGCAAAACTATTTATAGCCCAGCAACAAAGCAATAGCTTGCTCTGAAACTCTCAAAAAAAAATTATCAGGGACCACAGGTGCCAGATTTTACAGCCTTGGTGTTTTAATTAGCATACCAATTTGAAATAATTGTACTATATGGCAAAAGGATTATGGGCACATGTTGTTACTTCTTCAATAACATTTATATAAAAACAATCCCATTGCACCTGGATTTTTTGTGCTTGTTTTGGAGTCAGGCTAACCAGTCATCCTTAATGAAGGAGCACAGGATTTTGCCTGCAACATCCTCTGTGGAATTGTGTGTGAGCACAGGCACAATTCAGTGCAAGAGATCTGCACTCAGACACTAATTTGAATAACGAAATAAGAGTTTGGTGGGGTCACCTTGGCTCCCCACATTTTAAAATTTTTGTGCAATTAAGCAGAAGTGGCAGGGAAGAGTAGCACAGCTGAAATTTCAGGGGAATGAACTGAAGGTCAGGATGGAAATGCAGGGACAGACGGCTGTTCACGCTTCTTCTTTACAGGCAGCTCTTCCTACACTGGATGTTCTTTACAACCCTACAAACATCATTTTACTTTAATGTGTGATTCAATACAACACCATTGTGTTAGATATATTGAATTGTCTCAGTTGTCAGTGACTTTTCACAGTATATAGGATACCATCTGTTAGTTTAAAGGCATTTAATGTTTATTCACTCCAGCCTCCTCATTTGCAATGCAAGGAATCTCTGTAGCCACCGAAATCGTTGAATACACTCAATCTTTTATTGCCCTGCTATGACACAAGGCTGTAATACCTTTTTCTCATATACAGCTGCTTTATATGAGCAATCAAAACTGCAACATCCTGCCACGATCTGTAATGAAAGGCAGAAGACAGATCATGCTCTGGCTGGGCCCCAAACGGGGCTGAACAAAGGCAGCTCCCAGAGCCAATTCCAGGAGGATGGGAGGGTCAGGTCCCTCTCTCAGGCACCTCAGGTGTTTTGCTGGAGATGTCACTGCTGCAGCTGACATCTGTGAAGGATTGCTGGTTGGTTGGGTCAGCAAGAGCAACACTTGTGATGCCAGGAAAAGCTCTTTCTTGCTGTTACTCACAACAGCATCCCTTTTCCATCACTTCCCTGCTAACTCTCTTCAAACTACAGAAGGCAATTTGCAGGTTATACTCTTCCTTCAAGGGACAAATGTCAATTGTGATGCTCATTTTCCAAAACATGGCTGTATTTTAGCTCTCTTATGAAAGGCAGTGAACATTTCTCCACCAGCCACACCAGCAGGCAGCAAGATGCAGCTCCCTCAGGAAAATCATTGAATAATTTAGGTTGGAAAAGAGTCCAAGTGTTACCCCAGCACTGCCAGGCCCAGCTCTAACTCATAGCCCTAGATGTCTTCAACAGTCAGCTGGGCTGTTCCCTGAAACAGGAAACCCTGAAGCTACTTGTAACAAAACTTTCATATAACCAGTGTATTTCAGACAGTTCAAACATGCTTGAGATGACTGCAAATAGCAGGTGTCAGTAAAGAGCACAAAAGTAAAATCCAGAGCAATGGCCATAAACTAAAACACAAGAAGTTCCACCTCACCATGAGGAAGAACTGCTTTATGCTGAGGGTGGAAAAGGTGCCCAGGGATGGTGTGGAGTGTCCCTCTCTGGAGACATTCCAAACCCACCTGGATGTGTTCCTGTGGCACCTGCTCCAGGTGACCCTGCCTTGGCAGGGGCTTGGACTGGATGATCTCCTCCCAATTCTGTGATTGTGATTCTTGTTGGATCATAAAAATCCCACCTTCCATGACAGTCCTCCCCCAACCACCTGAAAGCAACCAACAGCAAGGAAGCCTCCCCTTCCACCAACAAGGAAATAAAATCCTTCTTGTCCATCTCTCTAACAACAAGCACAAAACATCGCTGCTCACCGTAGAGGAATTTCATTTCCAGTTTCTCAAACAGCAGCACACTTTGGTTCAGCTGCTCACGGAAGCCTTCTGCAACATTATAATCAACATCACTGGCCTGCAGCAGCTCCTCAAAGGCCTTCAGCAAGCTGGTGAGGTGCTCGTGGTAGGTGACACAGCCACAGCGGATCTCCTTGATTTGTTGGCACTGGAAGGACAGCTCCCGGACTTGGGAATGAACTAATGAATCATAGCTGAGAAAACGAAATTAGCTGTAAAGCAACTTGCTGGCCAACAAATGATGTTTAAATATAAATAAAAAGGGAAATAAAGTTATATATTCCTAAGCTATGATTTTATGTGGCTCAATTTGCTTTTAAAATGCTTTTAACGACCACAGTGAGAGATGTATTGTCTCTGACTGTTGAGTTTGCTATTTAGGGATTATTTTCCTCCAATTAACTTTATAATTTATAAAATGGGCCAAAACTAATGGGATGACTTGATGGCCTGCTTGGAAAGAACATGGATGGCAGCAGAGGTGCCAAATTAAACTAAGAGTGAACACATGTAAAGAATTTTCAAGAATACACACATTTTTCCTGACTGTTTGGGGATTTTTTTTTGTGTGTGGTGCTTTGTGGTTTTCTTAACTCCCTATGGAAGCAGACAGCTGTCACTTCTCTGAAATTGTATGTATTTCCTGCCAAAACCACAAGATTGGACTTTCTGAACTGATGGTTTCACCCAGTCTGAAAATTCTTCACATCTCTGCATGTGTATTGCAAGAGACAATGACAACCACTGTGGTGCCCAAACTCCTGCACTCCACAAGCCAGGATATAACTTTCAACTCAGATCAATTGAATTTATTTATTGAATTTACACTTGCAAATATAGACATCCCCTTTGTATTGCCACTGTCTGTACCACAGGCAGAATTCTTTCTCCAGAATCATGAGTAGGAAGAAAAGGAGTGAGGATGTTAAAAGGTGCAGGGAATCAAACAAAATCTATGGTGATGTGGGTTGTCATAGGATTTTTACTGTCATTTGTATAGAAACAGATGCATTACTCATTTTGGGGTCTGTCACTTGTGACTCATGACATTGTCCCAGACATTGGCCATAAAAGCCTCAGACTGATCCACAGGGTCTCATTCCTGAATTTACAGGTAGCTCTTCCTTTGTAAAATGGATGAGGTATATTTTCCAGGTATGTAAATTTACACAGACTCTGCCACACCACTGTATTTTACAACAGTGAGACTCAGACATGCACGACTGTCCATGCTGGTGTTTGCTCAGTGTCTTCAAATATTTCTACTCAAGGCTGAATGCCTTTCTTTTTTACAATTTCTGGAATTCCACAGGCTCTCAGCACAATAACAAGATTTAAAACAGAGAAAAAAGAGGGGTGGATGTTAAAAAAGGCTCACTCCTACGATCCCCCCATCGTGTGTTTGCAATTTGTACACATGCAGCCAAAATGCTGCCCCAAGTCTCATACAAAATCCAAGACTGATACTTTTCAGCCTCCCCTAAATGATTTTCCAGCTTATGAGCTCATGCTATAAAATTTCATTCATTAATTTCTATATTTATCTCCTCTCACATCCTTCACAGGAAGGCATTACAGCCCTCAACTGCAAAATAAATCGGAACTAGAGCGTGAATATCTTATGTTTACACATCAAGTCTGGGCACTCAAAGAGAAGGGCCAGCATCAATCTGCCAGCCCATTGCCCACAGACATTGCTGTCTTAAATGGGGTGTTCCATTTGCCTGCATTTGGCACCTGAAAATGTCCTGAGGATGCAGAGCTGTGGTGCTTTGACAGAGGTGAGGCTCTCTCACAGGTAACCTGAGATCTGAGTTGGCTCAAGAGAGGACTTCCTACAGCAAAGGGAGTTGTGGGCCTGAGGTGAGGGGAGAAACAACTGTGTCTGGCACAGGATAGTTACAGATGATGACATGAATTTATCAGGTTTGTATTTATGGGGTCTTTTAACAAAACATTTCAGTTCCTTTATGCTCATGTTAGTGAAATTTAGCCTTTGCTGTAACAACACTTGTGAATAAAATCATCTTCATATCACCTTCCTATGCTATTTGGGATTGCTGCTTACAAAAGGGAACCTCAAAGAGCAGCAGTTTTACTCACTTGGATGGTGATGTTGCCCTCAGACTCTTCTGAAGAGGATACACTTCACCAAGGTGCACATTCACAGCTTGCTCTCTGTCGAGTTCTGCCTCACTGGCCAGCAGAAATTCCTTGAGGTTTTGTGCTGCCCATGTATCAGGTGCTTCCAAAGGCTCAGAATCCCTATTTTTGGTGTGGATCTCTGGAACACCAGAGGATGTCTGGCCTCCTTCCATGGCTGGATGTTGCACTTGTGTGACAAAGCCTTCCACAGGCAGAGCTGCATCGCTCACAGCCCCACTGCAAACACCCCTGAGCAGGAGCTGCTCAGAGCCCTGCAGCTGCAGCAGGAACATTTTGTACTTTTCAAGCTCAGACTGCATGTTCTTAACCCTTTGTTTCAATCCTTCTATATCCTCTGTGCCTTCACAGCCATGGAGGGCTCTTGCTGCACTCCTGTGAGCACACAGGCAGCTGGAGCCTGAATGTGCAGGGCCTGACTCAGTGTCCCCGTGTCCCATGGAATAAAACTCCTCATCCATCTCCTTTAATGGACTCTGCATATTCCCATTGCTAATGTTATGATGATTTTGCATTTCTGAAAAACAGAATTGTGTGGAAATATTATTATTTCTTCAGCTGATATTTTGTTCTTAACAGCACTAGCATGAATTATTTTAATTCTATAATAGCAGAATCAAAATGAAGGTAATTGCAAGCTGTACATTATTAGTTTGGGACTTTTGATTTCTTTCTATGATTTGCCATTAATTCAATTTGCACATCAAGTATTTCAAACCCTTTACTACCTTTCAAATAAACAATACTCAAAATACAACCAATTTCTCTTCCCAAATGCTTGGAAATTCCTTTTGCCATAATCAGACACTGATCAAGCCCAGACCTTTCCAGTCATAAAGATGATAACCTCAAACATGAGGCAAAGGAGACTGATTTCACATGGTTCCTCCTAAAGCTTCTAATTAAATATTCTTCTTCTCCCCACTTCAAAAATCTATACAAAACCAATTGGAGCATAAAGTCAGTGGAATTTTAAAAAGACTATCAACAAAATAGTCAGATTTGAAAAGGAGGCTATAATAACTTCTTTTCAAAAGGTGTTCTAAACAAACTCCACTAAAGTGTTTGGTGTTAAAGGTTTTACTGGCACACATTTAATATGAACATCACATCCCTCAGGTGACTTTGCCATCCCTAAGTAATGCAATCACCTCAGATTCAGCCCAATAAAAGCCATATATTCCTACATATAATCCATGTTTATAGTTCTGTGGATGTTGAGGGCTGTATGTGTAAGTAGCCAGCAAAATGATTGTTTTCTGGTTACCAGTAAATTAAATTTTCCCCTTCTATTAGTTCTGCAAAAGATCACTATGAATTAGAACTTCCCTTTTGGGAGCCAATTCATTGATCTTTCAGACAGGTTGCAATACTTTCAGACTGGTTTCCATGGAGAATTTGAATGCCCAGGTTCAAGCTGTAAATCAGCACAAAAACTCAGGGGGAGCAGCTCTGTATGAAAGCCCAAGACCAAGAACAAGAGAATAAAAATAAATATTACCTAAAAGCTGGAATAAAATGAAGCTGTGATTCTGGGATATCAACACTGCCCAGAGGAGCTGTGGCTGCCTCATCCCTGGAATGCCCAAGGCCAGGCTGGGCTTGGAGCAGCCTGGGACAGTGGGAGGTGTCCCTGCCCATGGAATGGGATGAGCTTTAAGGTCCCTTCCAACCCAAACCTTTTCCTGCTTTGAGATCAAGGATGTTCAGTGCCCTCACTCACTCTGTGTGGCACTCCAAAGGAGGGAAATGCTTCCAAGAGAGTGCCTAGGTGTGGATTCTGGAGGGCACAATAAGGGAATGCAGCCCTTCATTCACTGACTTCTGCTGCAGCAACACAGATGGCAAAAACCCCAACCACCAGGGGAGCTCTGAAATCCTGATCCCATCCCAGGTAACAAACAGAGACAAGAAAAACAGAGAGTAACAAAGAAATATTTCAGATCAGAGCCCTGGCTATGGTTTTTAATGAAGCAGTGCCCTTTAATTAATTAAAGGAACTAATGAGCTCTCTGTGCACGTGCCCACAGCCCCAGAGGGTGCTCTGAGCAGGACCCTGCCCACCAAGGGACTGCAGAACTGCCCACACCCTCTGCACTCCCCAGGGCTACCCAGTTATTCAAGCCCTCCCAAAAAACACTGATGGATGATGCAGAAACATGGAACACACAGCATTGAGCCTATTTACATTTTCATTAAATGATTCCATTAGGTTTCAGCCTACTTGAATGCCTTCAAATAATTCAGATAAGCAAAATTCCATCATTCAGTTGCTTCATTCCAATAGTTCAGAACTAGATGGAGAAGCAGTAACAAACATTTAATTCAGACAGGAATTCAGAAGTGAGGACATTAGCAAGAGAGATCAGAGTCAGGCATACAACTCATTATTTTTACTGGAAACCAGACTCATAAATCCCTGTGGCCCTTCTGAAAGCACAACCCTGAAAGACCAACTTGGATTCCTGGAGCAATTAATCCATAGTAGCTAAGAAAACCAGATTTAAAATCTACAAATAACAGCAAGGAAAATGATTACCTGAAGCAATTGCACAACTCAGTAGAAACTAAAGTTTTTAAATTTCCTTTTTTAAAAATTCTGTACCATATAAATGCCCTACCTTGATAGTTTTGCTGATTTTTGTCCTTTACATTTTCATTCTTGTCCCCTGTACCTGGATCAGCATCTTGCAACTCCACCTGGCTCTCAGCATCATCTAGTTTGAGCAATGAGTCAACTGGAGAACAGTGGGGAAAGGCAAAACAGAAATCAGTAAGAGACTGAGAAAAAATTAAGTGAGGATAGTTAAAAAACCCAACCAACCAAACCAATAAATAAAACCAAGAGAGTAAAAAAACCCCTCACCTCACAGATACAAACCTGGCTCTCTGACAGTTTGGAACAGGAAAATCTTTATTGATAATATGAATATATTTAAATACTTGAACTAATTATAAGGGTAACTGCTAAGAATTAATTGCAAAGGTTCCTACTAACAAATGAAGATAACCATTTGTAGGTCCCCTTTGCAATGTAACAGTAAATCAACCTCTAGTGCATTTTTAAATATTTCATGTTAAGCTTAGAAAAGGCTTAAAAGATTCTCCAGTGTGAGCACTGACCACAAACCAATCCCCTGCAATCACCACAGCAAGTCTCAGACTCACCAAATGTGCAGCACAACTTATCCAAGGAGAAAAATCAGAGTGGGAAGGAAATCCCAGGACTGCACCTTCTGATTCCTCTCAGGATCAGACTCAGAAGCCCTGCCCTTCTCAGGACTCTCCATAGATTTTTTTTTGCACCTACCAGAATTAATTGCTCCAGTCCCATCACCTTTAGGTGTTTACAATGACCTGGACCATACCTGTGCCTTACCACAACAAAGTTATTTTCAACAAGAGTCTCTGCAGCCTCTGAGTCTGACTGTGGCTCACCCACCACCTGGCTGAGTCTTGTTTTTATATTTACTCCCCCTCACCTGTCCAGTTTGAAATCTAACTGCTAAGTGCATCTGTATTTTTTTAGCACCCCAAATCTTTATCTAACAGCCATTGCTCTCTGCCTCACAATTTGTTATACTTTGCTGATCCCAAAACTTGGTCAACAACTGAGTTTAAATTAACCCAGCCACAGTGGGAACAGACACGGATGACTTGACTGATCAGTGGAATATTGGAAATTTTAATTATCCAGCATTAACAAAACTATGATTTTTACACTCTCCTGTCTCCATTACAGACAGTTTTCATTAAACTTGGCATCTTATTAAGGAAATTTTTCCTTTACCTAAACATTGGTGTAAGTGTGCACACGTGAGCACCCTGTGATCTGCCATTTATCACAGACTTTATGCCACATGCACACAGCACTTTTTGTTCCCCAAAAAGCTGGTTTACATCTTAGTGGCAAACAGAAAACAAAAGGTGTTTTTTCAAGACCCACACACATCTGTCTGTTCAAGAAACTCGTGAGATTAAGCAGCATTGTAGATACATCAAGATCATCTGCATTTACTTTCTGCTGCAAGAGAAGCTGCCACTATTCCAGACAGCACCACAAGTCACCAGATTTATTCTTTATTTACCTGTCCCTGCTGTGTTTCCCTGTGCAGGCTCCTCTGGAAGATTTTCAGCTCCAGACTGACCCCATAGCTCTCCAAGAGGCTGAGATGGTTTGGTTTGTACCTCACAGGCTCTCAGACCTTCCCAAGGTGCCCTGGAACGATGCTGCGGTTCTGAAGCTGATTTCTGCACCCAGGAGCTCGAAGGCACATTTCCTAATGGCCTGCAGGATCTCAGGAGCACAGGCAGACGTGACTTCTTGGGCAGGGAAGCAGAGTCAGCCTGAAAAAGGCATGGAAGAAAATGGGGAGTTAGTGGCTCGTGTGGAGCAGTCAGGTGTAGGAAATATAAACAAACATTCCAGGGAAAAGAAGAATTTTCCTGTAAAATCAGTCAGCTGTCACATTAGTTTTGAAAATAAAATTGCAATACCCTTGGCTACATGAGAAATAAACACTCAGAGTACAATTTTCTGTAAGCCCCAGTTGTTGATGCATCCATCTCCTGAAGCAGGACAGCAAATCCAGCAGTGAGTACCAAAGGCTTTTAACCACCAGGTGTATTAATTAGCTCTGGATTTGTGGATGCCTTAGGAAAAGAGTTTCTCACCCAACCTGACCTCTCTAACTGCTACTTCCCACTGTCATTTATACCATAAATGTCTCCTAACTGTTTCCCCTAAAACTTTTTGTTGTTTTTTAAGCTGAGGATCCTCCTCATTTTTCAACAACTCCTAAGCTTATTTTCTTCTCTTCCTTTTGTCTCCACCCAACTTGCCCTATTTCCATAGCTTTGAGAAAGTCAGTATAACTTTGCATCAGCCACAGAGGACATTTTTTCTGCCACAGAGAAATCCTTCAGGAACCAAACCAGTTCCTTCACCCATCTGCTCTATAAATTGTTTCTGAGGATTCCCATTTCCTGCTGTAACAGACATTCCCTCACTGGAGCTGGGGGAAGCTACATTTCTAAAGTCACTGCATTTTAGCCTCTCACCTTTGGAAGACTCTGCATAAAATAAATGTTCCTTGTTTAAACCACACAGCATAAACCAGTGCTGTCTCCAAAAAGATAAAAGCATGCCATGTGTTGATGAGAGTTATGGAATTGTGTGTAATAATAATAAAAACCAATAATGGCGTGTTCAGATAGATTTAGTTTATAATTTTGCTATTCATTTGCTCCACCAGTGCTGTTAAGTCCCCTAATTTCTTTCACCACCCAGTGTATTCTGAAATACCTTTCCACATTCACTTCTCAGCAATTACAGTCTTTACACAATTTAAAATCATAAAAAGCAAGTTCCATTTTCCTAATGCCATCCTCAATTCCTTTTGTACATCTATGAGTACAGTATCCTTCACAGGCTGCAAAATAAATCCAGAACTTCCAGCTAACTAAACTGCATTAATAACATCAAGCCATTTCCAGCTGTCTCAGGGCTGTGCCACAGACACATTTGTCACCCAGATTACCCAAAGGCCACTTCAGCTGGCTACATCAAATTATTTATAAAAGCCATTCCAAAGCTAAAGATACAGTGCATTAGTCCAAACAAGAAAGCTTTTAAAGCAACTGATTCAAGGCCTGCATTGAGGTTGCCACTGATTAAACCAGAGAGGAATCTGGAAAATGGTGAAACAGAACAGTAAACTGAAACTCAGGGAAAACAGGAACTTGACAAAAAAAATTTGCAGGAAGAATCAGAAAATCATGGAATGGTTTGGGTTGGAAGGGACCTTAAAATTCATCTCATTCCACCCCCTGCCATGGCAGGGACACCTCCCACTGTTCCAGGGTGCTCCAATCCCATCCAATCTGGCCTTGGACACTGCCAGGGATCCAGGGGCAGCCACAGCTTCTCTGGGCACCCTGTGCCAGGGCCTCCCCACCCTCACAGGGAACAATTTCTTTCTTAATATCCCAATATCTTGCCCTCCTTCATCTTCAGGCCATTCCCCCTTGTCCTGACACTTCATGCCCAGAACGAAGCCTTATCAACCTCCCTTCATTTACAAGTCCCTTCCTTCAGGAAAACGAATCCAAGAGGAACAAGGCAGGATAAAAAGGAACTGTTCCTAATTGCTACCTGTCAGAAATCTCTTGATCACTGAAGTCATGGGAACCACTCTTTGCAGAAGGTGCTACAACATCCCCTATTAGCAGTGCACAAAATCAAAAGCAATGCTCCCCTTTGTCTGCTCTGCAGGAGCCAAGATCTTCAAAGAGTTTTCAACTTCACTCCTATCACTGCTGCTGAAACAATACACAGGAGCTCTTTAGCAGACACTGATTTCCCACCTCTTTGTTTGGGATCACAGAGCCTGCAGACAGGAGGCTTCAGAACCCACCTGGCACAGCACACCCTGCCCACACCCCAGAGCAGACTCAGGCACCAAACACACACACAAAACTGCCCCCACCTCACAGGCACTCCTGGCCACGCTTCTCAGAAAGCAAAACACAATGACAGCATGTTCATAAAAGCCTAAAATTAAGGTTTGAGTTGGTGGAAGTCTCCCACTGACCCCTCCACAGCACATCTGGAATTTTCCAGAACACTTCTGCCACTCAGACTTCACCAGTTCTGAATGCTCTGGTTCTGCACATGATGAACAAGAAACACAGACTCTCTTTTTCCAAAAGCTGTAATATTTACGAGAATGTGGGCCCAGGGAGGATTGAAATTCAATTAATTAATGTTCTAAAGCACGCTGAAGTAGGAGATGAAAAGCTCTGAACATTAAGAACAATTATCTAAAATATATTTGGCTTACATCTCTTTTCCTAATATTAAAAATCATACAAAAGCAAGATTTAATATTAGAAATGAAACATATTTTTCCCCTTTATACATCTATTCCCTAAGTACAAAAAAGAGAATAAACTTACTTCACTTGTTCTAGTAAAAGAAAGTCTTTCATGCTGTTCACCCTTCTTATACACATTTTCGTGCTGATGTTCTGCTTCTGCATTTAATCTTGAATATTTTGACTTTTCTTCTGAGGCTCCTTTTTTGCCTTCATGTTTGAATCTCATGACATTACTCTCTAAAGTCATTGTTTGCATAGCTGCATCTTTCAATTCCACTTTCAACAACTGAATCTCCTTATTAATCTGTGGCACTGCATCTGGATAAGGCTTCTCTTCCCCATCAAAAGTTGATTTCAATTCTACTCGCTGCTTTAAGAATTTAGTGACCTGCTTGAAATGTTTGAGTTCAGCTCTTAGTTGAATAATCATTTGCCTAAGATCTTTTTCATCCTTCTTCTCTATATCTTCACTTGAACATTCTTCCTCTGTCGTGTTCAGATGATCTAACAGTTCATTTACAATTTTCATTTGTTCTTGTCTGCTACACTCAGGAAAGAGGAGAGAAAAGACATGAATTTAGATTTTTATTTAAGCAAACAAAAATACCTTCCAAGAAACCCTTCTGCTATGTTGTGACATATCTGAAATTCCCAGGAGGTTCCATTTCACTCACTAATGAATTACTCACTAACAGAGTTTTTGGAACCTTCTCACAACATGAATTATATCATAAATTGCTTCACCATGGCTTTTCTCCTATTGAACACAGAAATATAAGAAATACAAATAGATTCTCAAAATAGTTAACTCTCTACCTTAAAAGTTAATTTATACCAAAACCACCCCAGACTCCTGACCATATAAGCATAGATTAGCTCAAGTGGGAAAGAACCCACAAGGACCATCAAAGTGCAACTCCTGGCCCTGGTGTTGAGTTTTTGTGAAAATCTACCCCTCCATGTATTTCTAATGGAACAGGGAGGATGAAAAGTGAGAAATCAGCCAAAAAGCCTGCAAAAACAGCTCATTACAGACCTCCACACTGCCCTGTGGATAACTAGCAGTTCATGGACTGCAGTTTGGAAAGCAATGTTTTAAGAGAAACTGAAGCCAAATAAGAGGCATTTAAAGCACAAGCAAGCTCTGAAATTCTACAGACAATTCCACACGTCCAATAGAGAGCTGTTTGTGCCATTAAAAATATAAACCAGAGTTTTAAACAACTGCATTTGTANACAAGCAAGCTCTGAAATTCTACAGACAATTCCACACGTCCAATAGAGAGCTGTTTGTGCCATTAAAAATATAAACCAGAGCTTTAAACAACTGCATTTGTATAGTTTAGCATTTGAAATGGTAGAAGCTAACTAGGCTTTTATGGCTTCCTCTGGCATCTAATGATATTAGTGAGAATTCAGTTATGTAAAGCACAGGCTCATCACCCATCAGCCTGGTCATTTATACTTGAGCACAGGAAAAATTACACACCAGGGTGGTAAAGATGATGGTGCTAGAATTACTCATGAGCCAACTTTTAAGTAAAGATAACAAATAAACAATGTTCTGTCTTCATTTCTAAGGGAGTAGTATCTCCTCATTCACCACTAACTACTCCTGTGACAACTAAGACAATTCATGCCTGTTGGGAGAGTTTTAAATAGTAATGTGAAAATACAGAATTGCCTGAGTAAAGCCAAGTGCAGCATGGTGATCACAGAAACCAGGGTTAGACCTGTGTAACTCCAGGGGATATTCTGCTCCCAGCACTGTCAGGCACTGGAAAATCACATCATTCTGTACATAGTCAGTACAGTGACCAGGAAAGGAACCAGAGAAGGAAAAGGAACTACAGAACAAGGAAAGGAACATGAGAATGATCTACACCAAAGCTCTAACTCAGTTTTCAACCAGGAGCTCAAGTGGGGTAAGCATGAAACTGGGGGAAATCAGTCAGGGTGTGTGGTTTTCCTGTACAGGTTTTTCTTGCCTGGCATTGTCCAGTTCCTATGGAAATGAGCATTTCAGCTGGGAATTGTTTGTAACACACACAAACACACACACCCCTTTGAATTCCACTGGTGCCAGTAGGGCTTGTATAGATTTAAGTCCATGAGTGTTTTCTCTTGCATGAAAAGTGACCAAGAACTCAGAACATGGTTCAGCCAGTCCTACAGGTGGCTGCACTGGAATAACCCATAAATCAAGTGCAGGACATGGGCCCCAATTCCCCAAACTGGGGCAGCAAACCCCTGTCCAGGCAGCCCAGCTGCCATGGCAAAGGGCACTCAGTGTGCAGTACACCTGTAAAAAGTCACTGTAACTCCAATTCCTCCAGCCTTAGATCCATTCACACACTGTTTTTACAGCACTAAAGTGCTGTCCCTTCCACCACACCACCTCTCATGGGCCTGTGCTCCCAGGTATTTTGGTTTTTTAAAGAAAAATACCAGCTACTACCAACTTTGACTCTGTTAGACCCCATCTGGGAACAGTCTGTGTTGCAGTAAAGCTCTGTGGATCAGTAACTTTGGAGAGTTTCTTTCTTGCAATGGGTTTTTCTTAAAGATTTCTACTGATAGTATGTTTCCTAATTACTTAATTGCATGATAGACTAAAATGGCTCTGAAGGTGCCTTGCCAATCTCTCAGGTAAATTAGACAGTGCCATTATCTAAATTCACTTTAGCAAAATTACTTTATTCTCTTCTCAAATAGAAATACTGTCAAAAGCAGAGCATATCCCTCATACTTACGTGGATTCCAGCACAGATGTTCTATTTTCTCTTAGAAGAGATGTGAACAAGTTCTCTTCTGTTTCATGTTCACTCATTCCTATTCTGCCCAAGTGTTTGTCAGTTGTATCATGTTCAAATTGAGGCTTAATTGGACTCCTATAATGTCTGTCTTTGCAGAAACTCTCTGAATAGCCTGATGGAGTTATCTGTTAAAAAATTGCAAACATTGTCTTATTACACAGGTATGTAATGTTCTATTAAATTCAGGGCTGTAATCTTTCTGTAATCAGGTTCTGTAATTCCTGATGCTCTTTATCTACAGTAAGAAGCATCCACAGACATTTTGCTGACTATTTATTAATAGAAAAACTAATTAACATCTATTTCATATGATTAATTCATAGTGATCAGTTGTTTAGTAAGGAGTAAGAAGATTTCCCTAAAGGTCTTTATCTAACAAGAGGTATGAAACTTCTGGAATGTTGCCTGCAGACTGCAGCTAACAATTTTATTAGCTCAGCTTTGAATCATCTGTATTTACAGTACAGGTTCTGTCCTGGGATCTCCAGATTCAAGCCCTGATGGCTGGGACAGGACAAAACTTGGAAGCATTTACAAGCTGCCAACTTTCTGTATAAAACATCATGGATATGTCCCAGGGAATTTCTACCTGGGACCTCTACAGTCATTCAAACCCCAGTTAAACCATCAAAATCTGTGGCCATCACATGAGAATTCAGTCTGGGCCCATTTGGGTACAATTCCCATCAGCAGCAAGAGCCAGAAGAGTTTTTACAATACATCACTTACCTGTTTATCCACCTCACAAGGGAAATCCAAAGATACCTGAAGGCATACCTGGTAAACAGAGAAACACAGAAATTACAGATTTTATAAGGCAGAATATCATCATTCTTCAACATTACAAATGAATTATTTATGATTCCATGATGCTTTATCTTACACTGATTAAATTGAGAGGACAGCAGATTTCTGTTGGTATGAAAATGCAGTTTACAATTTACCAAGATACCAAGCATTTCAACCCTAAAGAAGGATCTACAGGATTTTTTCCTCCATCACAGCAAGTGAATCTCATACAATTTGTCCTGCAGGCCTGACTGCAATGGAGGCAGGAGATCAACCTGTGTGGAGGTAAAGAAACACAATTTCCAGGGGCTCTCTGTCATCCCCATCCAGGGTGACTGTGAGTGCTCAAACAACAGAAAATAAGGTCCACAATGAAAGCACTCCTGAATGCAAAACCAGCAGAGAAATACAAGAAAAAGCTCCCAGAAGCTCTTTAGGATAACAATTAGTTGAAAGCAAATTCAGATACCAAGAAAAGTATGTTCTGTCTGCAAAAGACTTCACACTCTAAGAAAATAAAGACATTTTAAAGGCATGCAGAGAAGAGAGCACTGTGCCATGATGTTCCCTGAGCAGATCCTACCTGACTCACCCTCTCACAAAACTGACTGTTCTGCATCTTCCTGTCATTGTCACCATCTTCAGGCTGCATCACAGGCTTCTCTGTTGTTTCAAGACACTACACAAAGTATGGAATGATGTGAAAATGTAGCACAAAAAAAAATACTGTGATATGAAACGTGCATAAATAAGTCAGTGATATGTCTTAAAAAGAAAAATAAAAAAGCCTGTAATACAAAGTAACAAACACTGAATTAGATTCCTTCAACAAGATCAAAGAAAATTAATATAAACCCCAGGAATGACTCATATCAAATAAAGTGAAACTTCATTTTATACATTCCTTCCTTTTTATTTAACTCTTTCTCCTCAGAATTTATAGAACAGATAAAAACCATTTAACCTCTTGTGGCAAAGGAGCTCTGTATCCTCCCTCGTGTCCCCATTCTGCCTATTTTATTTTCCAATTTCCAGAATTTATTTTTATTTGCTACACAATTTAGGCTCTTCTCCAGCATTCAAGAAATAGATGCTTTTAAAACTAAGCACATGTGCCTTGCTGTACACCAGAAAGATTTACTGTGCCACTGAAGGTTACAATCTGCTGTGTCTATGCCTAAATTTGCCCATTTGTAGCAAATGGTACCAAATCATCTTTTACTCCCCATTTTCCACTGAACCCAGCCCATCTCTCACTGCCTGAGCAAAGAGGAGGAGGAAGACTCAGCTTTTTTAGGAGCAGCACCCAAGTCCCTGACATCAGCACCACTGAGAGCAGGAGCAGAATCCCTTTGGTTTGCTGAATGCTGCTGAGCATTTCCAGGGGTGGAAGCCACAGCTGCTCTGGGAACCCTCCCCACCCTCCCAGGGAACATTTCCTTCCCAAAATCCCACCTGAATCTGCACTTCTTCATCTTCAGGCCATTCCCTGCGTCCTGTCCCTCCATCCCCTTGTCCCCAGTCCCTCTCCAGCTCTTCTGGAGCCCCTCTGGGCACTGGAAGGTGCTCTGAGCTCTCCCTGGAGCTTTCCCTTCTCCAGGTGAACATTCCCAGCTCTCCCAGCCTGGCTCCAGAGCAGAGGGGTCCAGCCCTTGGAGCATCCCTGTGGCCTCCTCTGGAAAGCCTAATTATGTCTAATCCCTAGGGAGGACACAGCCCTGACACAGAGGATTCCATGGGACAGAGTTATTTCTGCTTCCTCAGAACACTGGGAATTGAATGGATGTGTGGGGTTTGGTTTTGATTTTTAATTGAGTATGCATTGAATGTATGCATATATAAATATATATAT
>VZRX01014280.1:0-51465 GCA_013398075.1 Notiomystis cincta
CTTCCCTTCCCTTCCCGAGCGGGCTCGCCCCCGCGTGGCTTCTCCCCCAGCGCTGAACGGATTAGGTAATTCCCAAAGCCGCGGCAGAGCCGGGCCGGGCCGGGCCGGGCCGGGCCGGGGAAGGGCTCTCCCCGCGGGGCACAGCACGTAGTTCACACACTTGTTGAATCGGTCAGCACTGAAATACGGCCTTGCCGCTGTTAATCATCATTTTATTTAGCCAAGGGTAAAATTCCTGAGCACGCGCAGACCTATAGTGTCCAAAGTGCTTTCCTCGCTCTTTTCATCTGCCCTGTGATTTCCTCAGAGTGCAATTACTGAAGTGCTTTCTGCTAGGGCATTTAAACATCATCCAGATACATGCAAAATACAATGTTGTGCACATGTATCCATTTTTTAAAAAGATCAGTTCGGGTCTCTAAGGAAGGGCCTGTTGTTTGGGTAAGAGTGAAGCTCCAACCTAAACAAATTTAGGATGGTAATAACTAGAAGGAATGCTTGTCTGCCTTGGAGGGCCCTCACATTGCTGGTTTGCTCTGCTTGGCAAGTTTTGTTTTCCAAGTGCAGACCAGACTGAATTAAAAAATGTAGAACACATTAATAATCTAAATTAAAGGTTAAAAAAAATCTAGTGTGTTTTCTGTAACGTCACCCACATGGGGCATCCTGCACGATTAAGTAACACCAAGCATGATTTTTGTTCCCGCTGACAGCAAGTATTCCCTCTTGTGGAGAGAAGGGGAGAATTTAGCATGTTGTAGGTACAAATGTAGTTATCCAAACATCTGTTCAGGGAGGAGGATAAGTACCTTAAGAGAGATGAAACCTGACTTCTTTTCCTCTTATTAACTGTAAGAAAATGATCAGTTGTATCTTACACTGTGTTTCTTTCTTTGTCTTTGCACCCCTGTCTCCAGTGAGTTCTGGTCTCATGTGAGTGCAAAGGAGTGCATTTGGTCAGCCTGGCTATTGCTTTAAATACAAGGGAATTCTTCCCTGTCCAGCAGGTGGAAGTACTTGCTTCTCCAGTGACTAAACATACTGGCATATGTGGGATACAGGTCCGTTCTCTCTCCCAAAAAGCCATGCTCTTACTGTATGAAAGAAACAAGCTGCTTGAACCTGACTGAAAATTTGGATAACTTCCTCTTAAGTTTAGAGGGGAAAACACCCAAGACATTTTATAAACCTTTTGGTCCACTTCTAGTTTGACCTTCCCATTGTCTTTTGTTCTGTTTCTGTTCTGGGCATTACATGGCCACGAATTTTGTTGGCTTCTCTTGCTGCTTTATATGTTTTTGTACAGATCTACATTGCTTCATACATTGACATTTTTGCCCGAAGCTCTGTTTGCTTTGATTAAGTTTGCATCCCCTCGATCTTACTAGCCCTGTATTCATCTATCCATCCAACCATGGGTAACGGTCCTAATGTGTTTTCCTGGCTATTTTTCCCACAAAATCACCAATTTCTGCTTCCAAGACTGTCCTTGAATCCTTGGGAGGAAGTTTGTAGCTCTTAGGTAGTTCTTTGGGGGCAGCCTCCAGCAGGTGGTACAAGGAGGTGCCCAGGAGGGTGAGGGGCTGTGGAAGCCCTGGCCTAGGGGGGCTTGGGTCAGTGCCACATTTCACCATTTGTTGTCCTGCCTGGTGCTGATGGCCAGCCATGGACAGAACTGCACCTCTCACCCTCTGAGCTTCTTGATTTGCTAGGCAGGCACGAGGCATGCAGGCCTCTTAAAAATGCTGGTGTGGCTGGTCTCAATAAATAGATCAATAGTTATTAGGTGAAAAGATTGGCCCCTCCTGTATTGATAGTCCAGAGGGCTTGCCAATACCTAGAAAGAATTTACTGTTTGAGCCTGGGAAGATTGAGGTGTGTATCTGGTATTTCCCAGGAGAGGGCATAACAGTCACAAATGTTCAGTTATTTATTTAGTGCTGGGCTTGGATTCAGCTGCATGGACCCATAACTTATAGGTGAAAGATACACAGGGACACTGACAATCCAGGTTAAAAGTATCTAACTTGTCTTTTATTGGGTTGTGTCACTTCCACCAACGTAGGTGAGGGTGACTAACACCAGAAGGGAAATTCAGTTTTCCTATTTGAGCAGACAAGTGGCAACCAAAGCACTTTCCCCTTGTGTATAATTGTTTTTACTACTTATTAATATATCTTCCTCTTCCTTAGCTATTTATATTTCTGTATCCAAGTACCCACACCATGCCTCTTCAGAACACTTTGGTCCTGGTTCTCCTTTGCTTTTTGAGCCTTGGCAAATTACTCACACCTTTGTGAATCGCATTGCCCATCATGAGAGATCCTTGCCTATGTGTAAGGTATCTTTTATACAGTAACTTGGGATTAAGATGTGTTACTAAAGTATGGCATCTGGATATTGGAGAAAATATCTGTTAACAGGCAGCTACTGTTGCATCTGCACATCTACTGTTAAGTTTTACATGAAAGTCATTTGCTTTTCAGAGTGTAAAAAAATGGATTTGGCCAACCATGGACTTATTCTGCTGCAGCAGCTAAATGCTCAGAGAGAGTTCGGTTTCCTGTGTGACTGCACAGTTGCCATTGGGGATGTCTACTTCAAGGCACACAAATCTGTCCTCGCTTCTTTCTCCAACTACTTCAAGATGTTGTTTGTTCATCAAACCAGGTAACTCTAAAAAAGTTCACCGTTTAAATGTTGTTCAGTTAACTAAGCTAAGGAAGTCTAGCAACATTTTGAAACAAAAATGTTCTTTTTGCTTCTTCTTGCTATAACATAAGGAGTATGGAATCCAATCCAATCTGCAAAGTAGAACCTCACTTCAAAACATGTTAAAGTTGAACTGTGATTCATTAACACTAATTTTATAATTTAGCACAAGTTCTTTATTCTTAAAAAAAGCACAGAACATAGAATTTCTACAATTGAATACTTCAAGGATCCTGTCTTCTCTCCTGCACTTTCCTTCCCCCATTCACTATCTCCTACTCTGTCTTGACACTGTTCTTGACATTTGTGTAATGCTATATACAACCCGTTAAGTATTTGCTGGGAGGTTTTGAGAAAGAAACTTACAAAAGAAGTGTATGTGTTTCATTTCTTTGCAGCTTATCAGTCAATTAAATAATAAAATACTACATAATGGTGGAAAATAAGGGGGTTGTGGTACTTGTCTTTCTGTGTTTTTTTTTTAAGTTTTGTACCACAGGCTTACATTGAGGACATTAAAAAAGTCACCAAAGTGTAAGACCACTTTAAAGACCAAAAAATCTTTTTCCAAAATACTTGAATTAACTCAGAAAGTTTATGTTAAGTGCCTGCCACACTTAACTCTTTGGCTAAGAGTTCTTAGCCAAAAGTGAACTGCTAGGACAGAAGTGCATTCGCATTTCTGAAACAGGAATGCAGGCAGATGTATCGGTCCTGATTCTTCATCAAGAGCACACAGTTGTCTTTGGGAGACAGCATTGCAAAGTTTACTTTTGAGTCATATATCTGAATTCAGAAGCAGTCACAGAGAGGGCTCGAGAAGGATGTGCCTCAAGAAATGGAAGAATTGGCTGCAATTTCCTGCTCAGCTTGGTAGCCTACTGTAGTTAGAGCATTCAGACCACAGCACTCAGTCATGTCCATTTCTGAATTTCTGTGGTTTATTTATGTTTGTCTTTAATAGAGAAGCTACAAATACTTCTGAAAATTAATGAGAATCCCAGTTCCTCTCCTGTTAGCTAACTGACCTAACAAGGATGTTCCCCGTTTTCTTTCTTCTTCTGTGAACCTTGCCTAGATTTCTGCACAGAGATACAGCTTCAGCTAGAGCAGAGGTGGCTGTCTCAGTCCAGAACATTGTATAGGTTGATGCATAGGGCACATTGTGAGCTGGAGGGTGGTGTTGGTTTCAGTCCTGTTGGGCTGAAGAGGGCATCACAGCCAAAGCATCTCCCTTTGAGTGTTCTAACCAAGGGACTGCTGGGCTGACCAGGCAGTCCACTGGTGCTGTTTCTCCCTCCCTGTTCAAGGAAAGAAGCTGCTGTTCTGCTGTGTAAGGAAGCTGGGCTCCACGGGTTACACCTGTTGCATCAGATCCCCAGGGGGATTCACACCCTGTCCTGCATGGTTTCTGGATCATAATGCACTTGGGACAATGCGATACCACACATTTGCAGAACCGTAGCTGTAAACCCTAGTAGGACATAGAAGCCCAGCAGGCAAGTGACAAATTAATTTTAGGTGTTTTCAGGGCTAAATGCTGAGGAGAGTTTAATGGACTGTGAATTTAGAGTCCTGTGCTAGCAGGGTTTTTTTTCAAACAGATGTATTTGAATCCAGCCAAGAAAAGGGGGAAAATGTCTTTGCAGTTTACAAAATATATTAATATGTGACAACACAGTTACAACAGCAGTTTAGAATGGTATAGATCACAATGGGACATCTTTTCTTTCAAGCCATTTACTTCACTGAGGAAAGAAGTCATCTTTCAAGTGGCTCCTAAGATTAGCCCTTTTACAGTAAAGCATTTCTCTTAGTATTTATTGCAGATTCTGTCTTTTGAATTTATGTAGAAGCCTCCTATTTTTATCAGGGCTTGAGTACCCTAGAACTGGAAAAGACTGTTTCCTCTCTGTCTCATTTATAATTTTGTTTCCCCTTTCAGTGAATGTGTCCGTTTGAAAGCGACCGACATACAGCCAGATATCTTCAGCTATCTCTTGCATTTGATGTACACTGGGAAGATGGCACCACAGCTCATTGACCCAGTTCGACTAGAGCAGGGAATAAAGTTTCTGCATGCATATCCACTAATTCAAGAGGCCAGCCTTGCAAGTCAGGGAACTTTTTCTCACCCGGATCAAGTCTTTCCATTAGCATCTTCGTTATATGGCATTCAGATCGCAGATCACCAGATAAGACATCCCGCTAAGGTTACGTCAGCGGCTGACAAACTCGGGCGCGAACCGCGGCCGCAGGCATCGCGCATGAGCCAAGAGCAGGTGTCCGACGGCTCGCAGCTCTCGCAGTTGGGTGCAAACCTGCCTCAAGTGACCCGGGCAAACATGTCTGCTTCTGACCCGTTGCCGTCTTCTCTGTCTCCAGAGCTGGTGTCTGCCGCTGGTAATAATTCTCCTTCGGGAGAAGAGGCCAACATGGAGGCGTCCTCTTCAGATGAGCAGCCTGCCTCCCTCACAATAGCACACGTCAAGCCAAGCATTATGAAAAGGAACGGAAGCTTCCCGAAATACTACGCCTGTCACCTCTGCGGCCGCCGGTTCAACCTGCGCAGCAGTTTGCGGGAACACCTGCAGATCCACACGGGAGTTCCCTTCACATCCAGCCAGCAGGGAGAAAGTAACATTTCTTTGTCCCTCTGTAACAACACGGCTGACAAAGATGCCATGGAAGTGCCTGAAGCAGGGATGATTAGTGACAGCGAGCTGCAGCAGATCTCAGACTCCCCAATAATCGATGGGCAGCAGCAGTCGGAGACGCCTCCCCCCTCGGATATCGCAGACATTGACAACCTGGAGCAGGCGGATCAAGAGAGGGAGGTAAAGAGACGGAAATACGAATGTTCCATCTGCGGTCGCAAATTTATTCAGAAAAGCCACTGGAGGGAGCACATGTACATACACACGGGCAAGCCCTTCAAGTGCAGCACTTGTGACAAAAGCTTTTGTAGGGCGAACCAGGCTGCCAGACACGTGTGCCTAAACCAGAGCATGGACACCTACACGATGGTGGATAAACAGACTCTGGAGCTCTGTACGTTCGAGGAAGGCAGTCAAATGGACAACATGTTAGTACAGACCAACAAGCCCTACAAATGTAACTTGTGTGACAAAACTTTTTCAACTCCCAATGAAGTAGTCAAACATTCGTGCCAAAATCAAAACTCTGTCTTTACACTAGAAGAAGACCGCTCCATTCTCTTAGGTGGTGGGGACACAGAAGCCACAGAGACTGATAACGCAGTGTTAGCCTCCATCAAAAAGGAGCAGGAAGCAGTGTTGTTAGACTGAATGTGAAACCTATATCAATTTTTTAAAGTTTCTTTACTCATTTTTTATTAAATCAAATTTTTTCCTCCCCCTTCCTCTTACCTCACTTACCCCTGCCATCTTTTCCAGCAACCCCCTTCCCACCCTTTGTCTTCAGCAACCAGAACTGTACTGGCACATTAGGAAATTGGACTTTGCCTCTCCCACCAAAACAAACAAAAAGCTCTTGCATCAAACCACAACAAAATTGATTTTAATACAAAGGAACATGTGAAAAACAATCCAGCTAACTATGTTGATAGTATTAGTTATTCCAAATTTAATAGATTTTAAACAAAATTTAGATTGCTTGAAAGTGTATTTAGATACAATGATGAGTGTAACAAGAAACAGAGTATCAGTTTGGTAAGCAAAGGATATATGTGTTTTAGTTTCCCTGGTAGAAGGCATTTTGAGATCTGGCAGATTAAACACCGTGTTCTTTACAAGTCCGCATGCAAGTTGATTAAGGTTATAACCTGAGCCCTCAGAACTTTTCTCAAGGAATGAAGAAATCTCTGTTCATTGAGTTAAAAAGAGCTGAGGGTGTTGGTTTTCCTTTAGCAATATGTTTTCCTTCAAGTATGCCTTTGGGTATCTGTTTCAGAGTCAAGCAAAGTCGTTACTTAGTCAAATTTTGACTTAAGTAGCTGTAATAGTAATGTGATGGCAATCTTTATATATATATATATAAATACTGTATATGTATAAAGATTTATATATATATAAAGTGTCTGTGTGTATATTTGGTACAGGTAAATAAATGCACACATCCTTTTTAAGTAACTGGCCGTCTACTCTCAGATTCAGCCTGGAGTGTCTTTTAGTTGTTTGACAAAACTGGTCATTGCACAGGTTACTTTTAACCAAATTTGAAACGTCCTGAGCTGTGTGCATTTTTATTGACCTGTTGAAGAGAAGCCAATGGGTAAGTGTTGTCACCCAAGCTACCAAGGAAACTAGAGAAGTGGCATACTGGTGAGCACTGCACCACCCTTAGTGCAGCACATGCGCGTGTTGTTAGCTATATATAGGTTTGAGTCATTCTGGATGAAAGGAGAGAGAAAAGCTCTATTCCCTTACTCAGGCAAGGAATGTCCAGGATTTCATTGGGTCTAATGATATGAGTTAAGAGGGAGAAAAAGCGGTGTTCTAGCAACAGGGGATCATGGTTGTTTTAAAATGAATCTGTAGTGCTGGCTGGGAAATTCTGCTCTATGAGAGTCCTGTTATTTTGAAAGCCAAGACAAAGCCTGCAAAAACTGAAAGGGTGAATTCTGTAGGTTTAGTTACTGCTGATGATAGTACTGCATCTTTGTGTTAAAAATCAAGTTGTTGATTTTTATTATTTTATATAGATGCCCAGATTTTTTGCTGGTAGCCTAAAAACCTAAACTGACAGCAGCAGTGAAGCCCACTGAGCAATTACTGGGCCAACAGAAGGTGTAAGTGGACAGAAAAAGTGCCCCATCATAAATGGAAACAGTGTGTGTCTGGGGGGAGGGGTGGGAGAGGGCAAGTCACAAACCACAGCTCTTCTCTGTGTATATGTTTAAACTGAATATCATCTTTTTGTGTATAGTTAAGTTCTCAGATTTGTAAGTTTTTATACATCATTTCATTGAATAAAAACTGAATTAAATGGGATATGATTTATTGAGTTGAAGGTGAAAGGCTGTTGTTGTTCGGTCTCCCTGAACGAGCTCTTGCTGAATCAGTTTAAAAGCCAAGCAATATATTCTGTTTATCAGACTAAAACCTCCGTCACAAATGTGAACAATGAGCTTACTAAAACTTAAGGTGGAGTTAGCACAAAAAGTCTCTACATACGGGATTTTCCCCCAGTTTATTATAATGTGATAATTATTGTAAAGTTTATTGTAAGTGATGTTGATTTTTATTCTCTCTCTTGTATTAGAGTAATAGTTTTAAAATCAATTGACTTCAAAGTGTAGAAGTCTTTTGAGGTAAAAAAAAATAACATCTTACAGAATTATTTTAGTGTTTCCCATTTTAAAACTTCTTTAGGATCTTCATCTACCAGTATAATTTCTTTAAATGTGGCTTTTATTTCATCTTCCTTAGTCCAAAATGCTCTCAGAGTAGAAAAACAAAAGAATGAACCTTTCCTAGTTCAGGGTGATGTCAGCTTTTGAGGTATCTATGGTTTAGGGGGGTAGTCACAAGTTCATTTCCAAAATGACTGAGGCTGCTAAAGGTGCTACCACCTCAGCTGTTAGTTACTACTTAGATTCTTTTTTTTTTTTCTTTTTCTTTTTCTTTTTCTTTTTTTTTTTAGCTCCAGAGCTCCAGCTCTGCTCTGGGGCAAAGCACAACAGTTCAGCTCAACTCCCCATGTGGTTGGTTGTGTCAGGGTGCACATGGCCACACCATTTGTTGTGAGACATTATTCCTGCTCTCACCTCTCCTTCTCCACTGTCCAGACATCATGATGTGTGCTAAGATATATGTTGAATGGACTCAAGCAAGAAACAACCAGTCTTGAAAAATGCTATTTTTCTGTCAAACCTGTTCCTTATTTTAGCTCTGCAGAAGGTTTTGAACAACTCACCGATTGTGCAAAGATGGAGATGAGCTGGGAAGAGCCTTACTGAAGCCAGTGTTGCTGCTGGCAACATCCAGGATGTAGAAGATGGGAAGTGGTGACTCCCACTTGGGCAGGTGGCTCCTCTGGAGGGCAGTGTGGCCTTGCAGGCCGGTGTGCTGCCCAGCTAGAAGGAGCAGGGTAGGGCAGGGAGCAAGTAGCCGTGGAAGGAGTCGGTTGTGACAGTACTGCTGCTCCCAGGAACGTGAAATTGCAGGCTCAGCAGAGATACTTTCACCTGTTAATATTTATTCTGATGAAATAACACTGTCGGGTAAAGAGAAAAAAAAATCATAATAAAGAGACTGTTTTAATATGTGTTCAGCTATGATAATGGTTTCTTTTAAATGCCCTTTATTGTCTGATGCTCCACAGAGATGTTTAAGTCATTGCCTTTCAACTTCATGAGTGGTTTTGTTCCTCTACAATGAATTAGGAACAATATATTCTGGTTAATAACACCTGCATCAAGAATTTGGGAAATTACAGCACAAGTGCAGTTTCATTCAAGCTGCTTCTGAAATAATACAGTTAGAGATAACTTCAGGGTTTATTTTCCAGTGTTTGACTTGGAGATTTGTGACTGATTTGCTCACTGATTATTCAGTCTGCTCACCTGCTGAAGTTGTGAATTTTCTACCAAATGAAAGCAGACATCCTGGCAGGAACTGCTGAGAAGTTGGTGAATGTCTGCCATCATTCAAGGCTGTGGGCTGGAGCCCCAGCCCCATGTTTTCCCAAAGGAATATCTTCAAAGTTAATTTCCTAGGCATGTCACTTGGCATCTCTGCCTTGACTTCAAAAGTACCAAACACCTACAAATCTTTCTGCTCCAACAGAGGATTATCACTTCTGAAAGTGAAGATTGCAGTCAATATTTTTGTATCAAGTATCTTCTCCATCACTGGTCTGATAATAATTCTGCTTCTGCAGTGGGAGAATTTTTCAGAAGATGCTTATGTTTCAAACACTGAATACTTAAAACTGTGCTCCTGTTTACACTGCAGAGCCTTCAGTCGCTGTCTTGATGTTTAGAAAATCTGGCTGGCTCTTCAGCTCCAAATCCCATAAAGTAACAGCCTCAGTCACAAAAAGTTGCCAGTTGCAAGAGAAAAAAAATAGACTTCATTCTGTTTACTTTAAATAACTTCTTTGGCATTGCAACATCTTTTACATGAATTAAAGGAGACCTGGTCAGACTCGAGCAGGTGCTATGGTGCCTGGTGGCATCACAGTCTCTCAGTGTTTTTTTTTCCCAATCTGCTTAAAAGCAGATTACCTTCTTTGGGTATTTTGCCTTTTTGGAGAGTAATGAAGCTCTTAAGATTTCTTCGTCCCAAGCATTTAAAGATCAAATTGATTCATTCTTAACCAAGTTAAAGTAGTTTTCCTTGATTGTATTTCCACACATTTTAATCTTAAAAAGTAAACACAAATAAGGGATGTTAATTTTGGAGTTCTGTCATTGACTCTCTTATTTATTGCTTCCCAAAAGTCAACCAATGTTTTAAGATACTTCATAGCTATGAATGATTAGGAGTAATTGGGTTACTTGAAAAATAAAATTTAAAACAAATTAGATTCCTACTTCAACACTGTAAATGTTACACTGTTAATTACAGCAGCATACTTTGGTTGATAAAATCTAGATGACAGACTACCAGTGGTGGTGGAGGTTGGCTGTTTAAGTAGCCCACCTGTTACTCTACCTGAGACAGTGTTTCCATTTCTCTCGTTTTGTTCATTTGTTTTTGTTTGTAAAAATGCCCATTGTCCCTGGATAATGAAATCCCACTCATACCAAAAGGAGAACAAAATAGAAAGAAGTCTTTTGCAACACCCTTCGTTAATGTTTATTTGCCAAATGATCTGTGATCATCTTTAGAAATAAGAGAAACTCACTTCCTTAAATACAGGCTTCTATCAAGCATGCCATTGAGAAGGGCATATTTAGATGAAATGTAGCCAAAGCCACATTTCCTCTGCAGTGCAGCCTTGGTGCTTTGGAACAGGGCACGTGTGCCAAGATGCGTGGCCTTGGAGCAGCTGTCAGTGACTGTTGACATTCCTTGCAGTGGCAGTGGTTTAGCCCCTGTGCCAAAGGAGCTGCCAGCAGGACTTCCTCGTATTCACTCCATGCCTGTTGCCTTGGCCAAAACTGAAGCCTTGCTGGAACCTTAGGAAGTCTGCTCAGGGAGGAGAGAAGCAGAGCCACAAAATGAAAATTAACACAAATATTCACTGTACAGCTCTGTGGAGTGTGGAGCAGGTACCCAGCACTCCAGCATGCCTCAGCACAGATCCACAGTTCTGTATCCAATCTACTGACTGTGTCAGGACTCATTTTGAAGCACCTCATACACTTTTTAAGGGAGCTTTCTGATCAATCCATTGTTTCCTTCTAAATTTCTCAACCACATGGTTAAAGCATTTTTATTTTGTTACCACTGTATTGTGCAATTCCAGTTTCAGCAGTGAATTATTTTATATATTACCATTGTTTATTTGGGTCCCTGAAATTCACAGAGCAATGTACTCTGTCAATCAAGCTTCATTTCATGAGCGTATTAGGGAAAAAATCAGGGTTCAATCCCCTTTTGACAAGCTAGTCTGATTTTTCAATTTTCTAATGCATTGCTTCAACAATTCCCACGTCCATTAACTCAGGAGCTGAGTAAAGCCCGTGCTTCGGAGCGGGGGAGTGGCCTGGCCGAGGCTCAGGGTGCTCATCCTTCCTCTGCATCGCGCCGCAGGTGCCCCCTCCGTCCCCGCGGGAAGCAGGACAGCCTCAGCAGCCCAGTTTCTGCTGGCTCTGCAGCCCAAGCCTTTCGGGTTTAGCTGCTCTGTTCCCGCCTCCCGGCTCAGAAGCCCGGTGTGCACCTCTCCTGGGGCTTGTTGCAGCTCGCTCTGGGGACTTTGGGGCTCGTCCGAAGCTGCCGAGCAGTGAGCCCTGCGAGCCCCGTCTCTTCCGCCGCTCTTGTCCCCGCACGGGCGACTCTGACGCCAAATGCAGCAGATGCAGCACTAGGCAAGGACAAGCACAGGCTTCTGGGCAGCCCTGGACACTGACTACAGCCTCTCTTGGGGTTAAACTGCCAGCATGAGCTTCCCATCCCAGCAGGAGCAGGTCTTTCCTGAGTGTCCTATAAAAGGGCAAAGTCTGGAAAATGGGGAGGGTCAGATCCTTTCACCCAACAGCAGTGCTGGAAGGATGTGAAGGGAAATAGTCACTCAAAGCATGTGATTGGCAGTTGGTGAGGAAAGGAAGGTGATGCCCATTCACCAAACCAACACCACTCCAGTTACTGGCACACAGTTATCCACAGACAGGCACACACACAGAATATAGAGTCATAATTGTTCAATAACAGTGATCTTATTCTTTGATAGGATTGCATTCTTATGCAGAACTAAATTTTTTTCATCTCATTTTGAGGCACCTTTGCAATACTGATAACAGAAAGGGATCCAGAACAAGTCCTGATTTTGTGCACAAGAACTGAAAAAGAACATTTGTAGAAACTTCATCCTTGTTCACCAAGATTATTAACATTCAAAATTTTCATGCCCTTTTTAATAAAACTGTAGTATGATACTCATTAAAAAAAAACCATACTACAGGCATGACTTGAAGGGTGTACGTGTTGCTGTGCATCACTCTTCTGTCATATAGGAAATGTCTCAGAGCAAAGGGCCACAATTTTCCTGAGTTCTATCTACTGCAAGTGAAGCAAAAGCAAAAGTCAGCAGAAGGAATCAGCTGCAATATGGATCAGCTTTCCCTAGAGCTGTGTGCAGGGCTGTGCCATACAGAGTGGAAAGCTAACATGGTGAAACAGCAGCTCAAACTAAGTGGGGAGAGTCTGAAAGAACTGAGCAGCTACTCAGGAAGCCACCTAAACTGTGAAGCTGTGATCATGCTTGTAAGGACACCACCTTTCCTGTTTTGGGGTGGGGGTTGGGTTTTTTTGTTTTGCTTTGGGATGTTTTTATTTGCTTTGGGATTTTTCTACATTATATAACTGTTTCCTCTTAGAAGAGTGGAAACATATAAGATACAGAAGTAACACTGAGATATTTTACATTTACAGAAGATTTTGACCTTGCAGAGGTTTCTGTGATAACTTTGCAAAGAGGGTATGACTTAGGCAGCTTGCAATGACACTTTCAACCTGAACAGTTCCATGAATCTCTGCAGTCAGAGGATGCCCCTAACTTAGAGCAAGAGTGGGAGCAGGATGTCACACATGGAACTGAGAACACATGGCTCCTGCTCTGCCAGCATAGGGGAGCAGCACTCTGATGAGTTCTCCTCTTAGGGCTGGTGCTTTCCCCTTGGCCCTCCAGCAGGAGAAGGTGCTACCAAGTGCAGTACGTTTGCCCCAGGGAATGGGAGCACCACCCTCAGCTCTCGTTAGCTAAGGGTCAGCAATCTCTTAGCAGGGGCTTTGTATCTGTGTCTTAAAGGGAAGAGCCTATGAGGAATTTGGAAATGATGGCTGTATTGATGCTTTTTCTGCCCTTCCCCCCATCATAGATAGATCCTCTTTCTCCTAAAGGAGTTGTTTTGTGCTCTAAAAAGAAGTTGACCTGCAGAAATTTAAAGTCATCAATTCCTGTATCCTTGGTAGACCATGAGAAAGTCATCTAGTGTTGCAATGTCATGGAAAACATTTCCCTGCTTCTGATACTGCTGCAAGGGAGTGTGAGCTGATGGTTTACTCTACATCTGGCCATGCTGGTGGGCTCCTCCAGAGTGCTTACAGGAGCTGAAGTTTGTATGGTGAGAGGAAAAAGTGCAGCTGCTGCTGCCAAGAGGATTTATTTGCCCTGTCATGCAGCTGCCAGTAGCAGTACTCCCTTGCAGTGCCACACCTCCGTGGTGACTCTTACATGAGGAATGAGCACATCTATTTCCTGCTGCTGTCAAGGAGCCTGATTAAACATGGCTCTGAGAGCTGGGAAATAGAGATACCATGACAGTGGCACTTAGCACTGATATCTCTGCCACTGAGCATAACCAGGGTTTGCAAAGCAGTAACACTCCAGGCTTCAAGAGGTCTCCTGGACAGAGCTGAACTGCTCTGCCTGAAGTGAAGCAGGCAGTTCTGTAGAAGTGCCAGCTTGCAAAGTGCTGCAGACAAGGGCAGCTCCTCAGTCTGTGTTTAAATCCTACCAGCTGAGTGGCAAAATTCTTCTTCAGTGTCTGATGGGACCAAGAAGATGCATTTCTTGGTATTGTCCTGCAGCAAGAAATGTGTTAAGATGACAGAGGGAGCTGCTCCAGCTCTCAGAAACCCAAAGGAGACCCCAGGGAAGTCAAGCACCTGCTGAAGCAATGGTTAGGTCCAGGAATGGCACAGCCTTCAAAGCCACTCACTGCAGCAGCCATGCTGGGGCTGTCACAACCCCAGTGCTCTCAGAGCAGTTCACCCCCTGGCCATGCTCCCTCCTGGCTTCTCAGGCTCCTTCCTCACCAGCAGGGCGAGGGAATCCGAAATGTCCTTGGCTTGGGGTAAGCGCTACCCAGCAACAACGGCATCATCAGTGTGTTATCAACATTGTTGCCACTCTGGGTACGAACACATGGCACTGCACCAGTGCTAGGGAGGCAGTGAACTCCATCCCAGCCAGAACCAGGACAAGGATTAGGGTTAGCATTGGGAGAGAAACAGAGTGGGGGGGGCTGCAAAAGAGCTGCTGAAGGAAGAGGGAGGCTGTAGGAAGTCAGGGTAACAGCTGGTGGAGAGTGCAGGCACGGGACACTGCCTGTTCAGCTGGAATGACCCCAAACAAGTATTTCAAGCACTGCAGCCGCTGAACATATTGTGATTTTCTCCCCTTCTCTCTCAGACTTCCCTAATTTCAGCTTCAGTCTTCCCTAATTTCAGCTTCAGTCTTCCCTTTCACTGGAGAGCATGTGCAGGACATGTCCCTGTTTCAGTCCCTGTCTTATGATCAGAAAAGGGAGAAGGAGGCAGAGGAATCCTCGCTGCCCTCCATGAGGGGAGTGAATTGAGATTTCTTCCACAATCTCAGCTCTGTTGTGCAGACCTTGGCATGCAGCACACATGTAGCTGTACAGAGCACTAAAGCATTGCTTTTTATGACCATGACAAAAAGGTAAGGTCTTCAAAGAGCAACTGTCAGCACCCCTGAATTAAGCCTCATGAATAAAGCTCCTGACTCTGCCACAGCCTTGCCAGTTGTTCTCTAAAACTGGCATCTCTCCAAATGGCACATGAATGCTCAGTGTATCTGACAGAAAGAAGAGAGTTATGAAAGTCTTATTAGCAACAACTTACTCCCTCAAGATCATCTTAACTTCCCAAGCCGTTCTTAGAGATGGAGATAAAAAGGTCTCAGTTAAGCAAATGCAGAAAATGGAAATGGGAGAGGCTAAACCTACCATCTTTTCTGACACAGATTTCACTGGAGTGTGAACAGCTTTGGGAGTGAGGCAGTCCATGCCCACCACAGAAATAAACACTCATGATCTTCACTTTTCGAAAAGCTTTATTAGAGGGGAAGTGCCTTTGCCTTCATGATGACCCCACTGCCCAGCTTCATGACCTTCCTCTGAACTCATAATCTCCGGTTTCCTATTCAAAATAATTTTTCTTTTCACAATTATTTTATAGCAGGCTTATTGTTACATAAGACTGCATTCTTACATTCTATTTGGAACCCCAAGTGACTTGATGTCACATGTGTCCAGGCAGTCACTCTTGTTCTAGTTCCCAGCCATACCCCTTCTCTCCCACCTGGATGGGTAGTGAGAGGGGCCACATTGGGCAGATGAGTTCCAGTGACAGAAACATATTTATGGTTTTCTTTAACAGCTCTAGGGGCCTTATTATGTTGTGGGGTCCATTCCCAGATTGCCTTTTATTTTCAGTAAATTATGAAGTAGTCATATTATTATACTTAATCCTGTAATATGTCCCCTCCAAGATCCTACGGTCTCTAGCACAGCACATAACTAATTCCTTATTCTGGGCCAGTGATAATATTTGGATTTCTTGTAGCACCTGTTTTTCTCCCACCTGTCCATCTGACTCTCCAAAAGATGAATTTGTGACTGGGCCCTTGTTCCTGTTCTGCTGGTCTGCCCCAGCTGACTGTGGCTGTACTGTCACAAGTGTCCATGGTCTTTACAGATTTTGTGAAGCAGCCTCCTCCTCCTCCTCCAACACTGATGCACTGCCTCACAGTGACCTCTTGTGGAAACTTTAACATTTCCAGCTCTTCAGGCAATGTAGCATGAGCTACAGTGTGCTAGGACTACAGTTAAAGCTTTGGAAGAGACAAGTAAATGTGTAGTGAAGTCCCTGCCGGATGAAAGCAAACCTCATCTGATCTGCCCCCGGTGCTGGGGTCATGAAAAACATTTCTTTCAGGTCGGTAGCTGCCATCCATCATTGAGAGGACTGACTGTATCAGCTACACTGGGAACAGATGCAGTGAGTGCTTTGGCAGCAGCTGTTGGGCCTCCATAATCTGGTGTTAGCTGCTACTTGCCATGTGGGTGCCCAAGAGACCACATCCCTAAAACCCTCTGCCTTGGTCATTAATTGTTTTGAAGTTGGACTGTGTCACCACCATCCCATGGCACAGATCCCAGAGGATTATTATGAAGAGAGAAACTCAGCTAATTGATGTAAAACAGGTGTTATCTCTATCTAACTGACTTAGAATTTGCTCTTTGTCTAAGTATATTTTCCACAACCACTTATACTCAGTGGTGCTTCTCTATTTCCCCATTTTGCTTTCTCCTTTGCACATAGAGACAAGGCTGGCTCTTTTTCTTCTGCATGACTTTTATTTTAGTTGAGGCTCTCCTCTGGCTTTCACCATTTGTGGTGTGCACAGCCCACTAAAGCAGCTCATGTCTTGTGCACATACATCACTAATGCAAGCTAACACTCTGTCCTGCTTTTTCCTCTTTAGCAGCTGCCACAGCTGGATGGAATTTCAGCTCGCTGGGAAGACAACAGCTAGAAGTTTTGCCACATCAATTTCTCCGCCTTTGGGGGGTGTTAGGAAGCAGGATACGGTTCCACGCACGCTGAAGGTGCAAGCTGGGTCGCTTTTTCCTTTCGGTTTCTCTGAGAGAAGCCGCAGATGAGGCTCCTTGCGGCCGAGCATCCCGCGGCGCTGTGCAGGGACAGCACTAGATGGTGCGGTCACACCAGCGCAGCCGCCCGGGGCGCCTGCCCGGCAGCATCCCCAGAGCCCGCGCTGCCCTGGAGAGCCAAAGGAAGCGGCGGGAGGGACTGCGGCTGCCCTGGAGAGCCAAAGGAAGCGGCGGGAGGGACTGCGGCTGCCCTGGAGAGCCAAAGGAAGCGGCGGGAGGGACTGCGGCTGCCCTGGAGAGCCAAAGGAAGCGGCGGGAGGGACTGCGGCTGCCCCGTCCCGCAGCGGGCCCGTCCCGGAGAGCGGAGCCCTTCGCGGGCTGGCTGCAGGGCACTCGAAGGACCAACTCCCGGGGCTGGCAGGGGCACGTACACCAGGGAAAATAGGCCCCGAGAGGGTGTTTCGTGTCCCGCTGGCGGGAGCGGATAAGCAGGTGGCAGAGAAATCTCAGCGCGGAGGAAACACCGGCGCCTCCCCGCACATCGTGTTCCAGCTGCGCCAGGGAAGCGCAAGGCCGAGGGGAAGCAATTGTTCGAGTTCAGTGGAGCTGCTGAAGTTCCCTGTCGCCAGGTCCAGCGAGGGGACAGAGGCTGAGCACTCCTGCCAGAAGGAGGGTGCACTATGCAGCCACTTGTGTGTGCACACAAAGTACACAAATGGCCCAGAGCGCTGACAGGGGAGGGCTGGAAAATATTCATTCTCCAAGCATCACCAGCAATACTCCCTCTGTTTAAGTCTTCCTCCTCTCTGCTCAAAAACCAGAGTGTCTTCTCACTTTAGGGACACTCTGTTCTCATCATTTGGTTACATTTTGAGATCACAACAGAATTAGAAAGAGCTGTAGATTTTCCCCCAGCACATTGAAACAGTCTAACTTCAGCACTGCTCGCTTGACAGTCTATTTTAGGCTCTTCTAAGCTGAGGAATCATTAATATTTCAGTCTAGTCCATTTAAAATTCAAACAAACAACCTTCTAAACTTTTGTCTGTGTGCTATATTTAGAGTAGGAGCCAGGTCGAGGGTTTTGGTGTCTCCCTTAAGAAAATAGGTAATCAACAGGAAAATTGAGCTTTACACTTCAAAGATCATTACTAGTTAACCACACTTTCATGTTTCTTGTTTCTAGCAAATTTTTCAAAGCCCTCTTACCTGTCTTTCCTCTTGCAGAAAGGAAAGCACTAGATAGTTTCACACTATCTTTGTTTCATTGGTGTTATTTTAAAGCTATGAGCTTATCTTTAAAGTGAAGATACTCTTACTTCCAATGTTCACATGTATTTAGGAACATATCCTTTAAAGAGCACTTCATCCTTGAGAAGCCACAGTGGCCATAGTATCTGCATGCCTGCAGAGAGGTCACAAATTCATGTTCAATAAAAGCACTCATTGTTTTTCAACTCATTTAAAACTTTTTCTGGTTTTGCAGATTGTGGAGCCTCTCTGATTTTTTTCCCAATGCCAAGTTTGTAATAATAAACATTCTGTTTCCAGTAGCAGCAATCTTACATCACTTGGTGCATGTTGGTCTCTGCTGCTGCAGTTCTCCAGCTGTGCTCTTCTGCTTCCCTGCTTGTTGTCAGTGCCACCCACTGCCACTTTCCTGCTAATTTTGCTTTGTCTTTCAGTGGGAAATATTAATCAATACCTTTCATTGTTTACAATTCAAAATTCAAGTATTAATTGTCAGTGATATGCCAAGGTTCATGGTTTCTATGGGATAATGTGGAAGTACAGCAGGTTGGTTTGTCAGAGCACATCATCACTGTGTTCCTGTACATTAGCCAAAACTAAAAGTAGGATTTTGAAAAGTTTTAAGCAAAATCATCTCTACTGCTTAGATTGCAAGGTTTGATGCTACCCAAATGATCCAAGCTCTCAACAGGAAAGAGAAAACAGAATGTGATGCCTCTTCTATTGGAAAAACAAAGAAGTAATAACAGGAACATCCAGAGCCTTGAGACACATCAAGGAATATTTACAGAAAGTATTGTATCTGTTCTCTTCACGAGCAGCTATTGGCTATGAGTGAAAGAAAACAAAACATTAATTTCAACATAGCCAATATACTGCCATGATTAATATGAGCCTGCTTCTACTGACTGATGCCAATAATGGCTCAAGGGGTTTGTCTGTTTGGGTTTTTTAAATTAAACATGCTTTTGTATGAGGAACTGTAAGCAATATGCCCAGCCTTTGCCACAAGATTCATACTGATGCAGGTTCCCCCCTTGCATCTGCGAGGCATTAACTGGCTCTACTGTGGGGAGGAGAGAGGATGTGTGAGCTGGAATCCAATTGCAGGATCAAGACAGATTATGCAAAAATCCAATAAAAGCATTTCCCCAGCAGGGAGACTTATGCCAAAGAAAATAATGCTATTTTCAAGATTATTCAGCAAATATTCTAGTTTAGAAGAGTTCATGTCAGCTCCAGAATAATGGACAGGTTATATTTGTCCTTGTAGTTCTTAATCATGCTCATGATATGATAGTGAAAACATTATCTGGGAGATTAAAAAATAAATGTAATTGGGTTAAGAAAAGCTTCCTCTGAATAAATAATGTTTCCCCCTTGCCCATCTTCACCAAGCAGATTTTCCTTGAAGCTGTAACCTCCCAGCCTCCTCTACATTACTGAGCCATTCTTGAAAACTTTGCTCCTTTTTGGCCCTGGGCATGCACTACCCTCAAATACTGGCTAAGCATCACCTCTCTCTCTCTCTGTTACTCTCATGGCTACCCTGGAATGGTGAAAGGGACACATTAGTACAGGTGGTCGTGTCAGGATTTCTGCTTTGTATAGCTGCACTCACGGGAAATGACAGGCACCACTGACTGCCATGCTGCCTCTGGGACTGTGTGCTGAAAACCTCCCAGGAATTCATTTAGAAGTTCACAAGGAACCTGCTCACAAAGCAGAGATAGCCCGGGCAGGGGAGAGGAGGCCGCAGCAGTGCAAGGCTGAGGGGACACAGAAGACACTCCCGGGGAGCAGCTGCACTGGGGAGAAGGCAGGCATTGCTCCAGGGCTGCTCCCTGAAGGCTTCCTGGGGTGTCTGCCCTCCAGGGCAGCAACTGGCCTGCAAATGCCTTGCAGTTTTCCCCAATTCCCTCTTGTCTAGCTGCTTGGAGAAAAGGCATCCATCCCGGTGGTTATCCCTCCTAGTCTGGCCCTTTCGTAGGAAGGGCAGAGGCCTGTCTGCAGGTGATGAGGACAGGGTCAAACTGACACAGGGACCATCCCCAGGACACAGCTCCTGTGGCATATCAGCTCCCCTCATTTCACCTTATCATCATTCCCTGCCCTGCCCATTGCAGGCAGGTCGGAACCACAGGGTCTTTAAGGTCCCATCCAACCCAAATCATTCTGTGATTATACAGAGCCTTTCCAAGCTCTGGAAGTGGATGCCATTTTCAAGGGGGAATATGAGATGCTTCCTAGAACTGTTCTTCCTGTTTTAAGGAGTATTTTTTCAAGAGGATGTTGAAGCAGAACAGACTCATGCCTTTACTAGACCCCTATCTTTGATTTTTACTTGTGCAAAGACTACACAAGTAGTGCCAACCAGAGATGACATCAGCCCTACCTCAGGTGTCAGCATGGTGGTGGCTGAGCTCCCACCTTGGGAGGAGTATCTCAAAACGTTCGCAGCACTAAATGTGATTTATCACATCATTCACACCCCCTCCCCCACACAATTAGAACTCCAAACGCTATGCTGCCAATTCCACTGGCCTCCTGTTCCCATTGCTGCTCATTCCCAGCCACATCCTTCCTTGCAAGGCCTCAGGCCTGCTCCCTTCCCATGTGGCAGCTGTGAACGACAAACATCCAGCGTTCAGCATCCAGACAGGAACATCTCAGGAATCCTCCCTGCTTCTGGCAAGCCTCCTGCCCATCCCCAAGCACTTGCTGTATCCAAGCTGTGCAGGTTCCTCAATGAGCACAGCTGCCCCCCATATGCTCTGGATTGCATGGGAAAGCCAGATCCACTTCCATAGCCTGAGCTAACAGGCAGGATACTTGAGCTACTGCCAATAAAGCAGCCCTACAAGAGAAAACAGCAAACCTCCTCGGGATGCAGGAGGCTTGGACTCCAATCCCTAGTTAGATGGCTGGTCAGGGATCTCACTAACCAGTGTGCACATACAGATCTTGCAAAAGGAGCTGTGCACACCTTGAGCACAATGTCTGGTGGGAGATGCTGGTTTGATTTGCACCTCCAGATACCAGAGGTGGACACAGAGGTCCAGTCTCCTGCAGTGTGATCCCCCTGACACCATGCCAGAGCAAGAAGAGGGACAGGCAGCCTGCAGAGTTCCAATATCCCTGCACTTGCTGCAACCAGTACAGCTACGGGAGATATGGGATTGAGCATTTTAGCTGAGGAGAGGAAGGCACCAGTCACTACAAAACTAGTGCAGGTGTGAATCTATCCTGAGATACGAACACTGCTAATCAGCCCCAGCAACAGAACATGAACAGCTGGAAAAAAATCATGTCCAAAGTCCAAGGTCTGCTAACATAAATCACCAGCACACCCAGATTTTTGGTACCATGAGTATGTCCTCCCTAAGCAGAAGTGGGGGAGCCTAGAAGACAGCAGTTATGGGCCTAAGACCCTTAATCTGCTAATCTTTAACAAAGATTTTGTGGACATTCATGCTGTTGCTTTGTTGGAGTTTTCTCTACTGTGGTCACACCAGGCAAGGCGTATGATTTACTAATTTTTCATTCTGGCTCACTGAAATACTGTTCTCCATCTTGAACTTAATAAAGGTATTTCAGTCTTCTGGAGTACTCTATTCTTACTTCTTCTGAAACTTGGGGCCAAGTTGTAGTTTAATTCTGTAATTAGCTTCTTTCATTCACATCAAAAGATGATCACCAGTCAATAACAAATGAGCAAATCTAACTCCAACAACAGGAGCAAATCTAACTCCCTGAAGACAAAGCAACCATCAGAAAATAATTTACACTAAGCAAGGTGAAAAAAAACCCACCACACAGGTTAGAACAAAATTGTAGTTGCATTTTATTTAATCAATGAAAAAATCTACCTTAAAAACACAAAATCAAATTTGGTAACCCAATACATTGGATTAGAGAAAGCTTCAAGCTTTTAAGCACAAGCCAGAAGTCACAGTCTCAAAGGAGAGTTTCAGAGGCCAAAGCAATACACTGGAACAAAGTAGTATCTTTCTGTGGAGACATGCTCCCTGCACCATCAGCGTGGTTTTGGGTGCAGCAGGTTTTTTTAGCTGTCAGTTATAAAAAGAAGCTTTTGCATTTTTATAATTATAGTTTGTTGCATTGCTTACCTAGGCCCTGGATTAATGGAGATAACAGGCAAGAAAAAAGCCCTTGCCTGCCCAATCACTACCAACAGACAATTTACATTGTGGTAAAGCTAGCTTTATTTAAATGAGGTTCAGACAAGAAGTAACTTTACATATTATTAACAGCTTTGGAGCTACAGACGTAAGAATCAGGATTACACAGGTCATGCTTTTGTTATTTTGTTTTACCTGCTGCAGTTATTGCAATATGGCTTAAGGTACATAGGTATACAATTTGTACAAATTCAGCCAAGTTTGCACTTGTGAGGTGTTATTAAGAGCATCATTACCTTGCAAGCCAATCTAAACGTGTGGAAATCAACTGAGGTTTTTTAGCCCAAAGCTAAGGGGGAAAGCTGCCGCTAACAGTGGACAGAGATAGACTGGATTGTTTGAAACCACCTTGTTTGGCTTTAAATATTTATATAATTCGCTCTGAGGTAAGGAAAAATCTCTTGATGCTTCCACACAGGGCAGCACCAGATGGTGCAATCACACCAGTGCAATCAGTCACATCGCTTGCTGGACGTGCAGCCTCGAGGAGAGGCCAGCACCTGCCGTTACAAGAGCATTTGTACACTAAAGTTGATTTCAAAATAAATTACTATACAGGCATGAGAGTGAGTTATTGTTCAACTTGATGGGCTTGGTTTCACAACGTGTGATCTGTAACCTTCACTTTAGAAATCAGAGCTCAAAGTACTGACTTGTACGCCTTGTTCGATTTTAATGTAAACAACAAAGGAGAGGACCAATTCCTGTTGGGGACAGACATCCCAGCACTCTCAGTCCTGGGGTTTCTAAGCATCTTTATATCACCCTGCCCATTCTGGTCTCAGCTGTTGTCAGTCCAATCCACCTCTCATGAAGGTTTTTAAGACCTTGGTACCCCAAAGATCTCATCAGCTTTTTGCAATTCAATGTGGAACTCATCTCCAAGTTCTCTTCCTCTTTCCTACTCCTGCCTCAGAAAAGAGAGAGGATTGTCAGGAGTGGGGATGATTTCAGAAAATGGTGTGGTGGGAGAACAGTTCAGGCAGAGGTTGGGAAAGGAGGAAGTGTGCATTGCAGGAAATATGTTAGACATTATGGGGCAGGGAAAGGCTTCGAGTTGGATGGGGCAGTGACCAGAACTTAGCAGAGCTTGGAATGAGAAGGGCAAGATACAAAGGCAGTGGCACAGGAACAAGGTGACAGTGAAATGGTGTCTGGAGGGTTCTCAGAAACCAGGGAGGGCTGCAAGTAGAAGTGAGAAGTGGGTCAGGTCAGGGCTCTCCTTTTGTCATTAAAAATATCATAGTTCTACATTAAAATCAGAACTGGGTTTAGGATATACATATAAATATTCAAAGCAAGACAGCCAAATTTTTTGAGAGATTTTACAGGGGAAAAAACCTGGAACAATAAATAGGAAACTACATGTTATCAATTTCTGCTCCAATATTATCAATTTCCTCTCCAGGCTACTCTACAATATTCATTTAAGGGAATGCCTAAACAGTACAGAAGTATCATTGCTCTACATTAAAATCAGAACTGGGTTTAAGACATACATATAAATATTCAATACATTACAGTCCAGTCCTGAGACCTGAAGTCTGGAAACAACAGAGGAAGGGTATTTTCCATCTCCTTTCAAGCTACACTGTAGAAATAATTTCTGACTAAATCAGGCCTGCACAAATACAACTGAAAGATGGACAGAGATACCTGAATGGGACTGAAAGGCAGCAAACTTGAGCACCTTGCTCAACAATTTGTGCGTGATCCAGTTCCTGCTGTTTGACAGACGTATCCAGAAGTCTCATGTGTTCCCATCAGTCAGCCCTCCTCTTCCCCCTCACACACAAGCTGAGCAGCACCCACGGCCACTCCCAGGTCAGATCAAGGCAGCTAGGAAAGATGTGAGGGGTGAGGGAGACTGCTAAAGAAGGGAGGGGGACTCAGGGACGAGTGAAGGGATTCAAGGAGATTGGACAGACAGGACACACATTAAATGAGGGAACAGTAATAACCGTGGCAAAATTTCTAGTGGTCTGCCCAGTCACTCAGTGGTGCATCTCCAGTCTTAATGGATTATTTTGGGCAGAGACAAACAACCTTCAAATGGAACACAGGTATGGATACAGCCAATATTCAAGGCATTGTTTTTTTTAACAAAAATGGCAAGGCGAGGTCTTCAAAAGAACAGATGTTAACATCCAAGAATAAAGGGTAGTGAATAAAGCTCCTGGTTCTGTGGCAGGATTGTCAGTTGTTCTCTAGGACTGGCATCTCTCCAAATGCCACATGGATGCTTAGCACATCTGAAAGAAAGATGACAGCAAAAAAGCTTTAGTAATGACAAGTTACTTTCTCAAGAATATCTTATTTTCCCAAGCAGTTCTCAGAGATAAAGGTCTTATGACTTAGTGAAGCAAGTGCAGTATATATGCTAGGGAGAGATTGTACTTATAATTTCTGATTCAAATGCCTCTGAAGTGCAAAGAGCTTTGTACGTGAGGCACTCCAGGTTTACCACGGAAGGCAATACTCACATTGTTCAGGATTTTAAAAAGAGCTTTGTTAGAGAGCATGTTTGCATATTAAATCGCATACATTAAATGTGTCATGTGAGTTCCAACCTAGGGAAACTGGAAAATACATTTGCTACCTCCCAGAAATACCACACCAAAATATAGGCCAGGTCCAAGGCCACTGAAGTGAAGGCAGCCCTTCAGCAAAATAATTAAAAACAAACCAAACCACCACATCACATTAGAGAGAACAACTTAGAGATCCTCAGAACTATCTTAGAAAAAGAAATAAACTACTGGCTAAAAATGCTACTTACATTCAAGGCGTCAGAGCCACCGAGTTCTGACTTTGTCTATCACAAGATGGTCCTTCTTGACAACTGTCATCCTCCCACATTTGTGTTTTCCCATCTTCCACTGGTGAGTGATATGGTTGTTCTTCACTTTCTCTGCACGTTTGCTGTCCTGTATGCTGGTCTGAGATTTCCATAATGTACCCAACCTCTTTTTCCCTTAATTTTGGTGTGTGTATATCTAGGGTGTCTTTGGTTGAATCTTCTGAAGTACTTAGTTCTAGGGTTGATTTCTGAAGTCTCCCACTTCCCCCTGAAATGTCTTCAGGGCTTGTCACGACTGTTAAAGAATTCTGACTCTGTCCATCTTTCAGCATCTCAGAAGTTAAAGGCATGTCCTTTGTTTTTTCCACAGTTGCATGAATTTCTGCAGACGCAGTCAAGGTAGCAGTTTTCACTGCTCCTGGTTGCTTGAGCTCTTGTTCTTTACTTCCTATCTCCTCCTCTTTTACTGCAAGCTGTTGATCTATTTGCTTATTCCCCAGAAGTTCAGGTGCAATTGTATCTGATGGGCTTTTCCCTATGGACTTACTGCTCTGCTCTGACTCAAGGGCAGCTGACTCCTCTGTTTCTGCGAATTTGTCAACAGCTGACTGGATGGCATTCAATACAATTTTTGTACTCTGGGACTCTATAATCACAGACTGAACAGCGTGCTTCTGAAATTCCGGGTGGCTGGGAGACAGACTGGGACTGGAAGGAATACCATTGTGTTCGGCTGGCCCGGTGCTCTGCAGCCTCTCTTGCTCCTCTGATACTCCGTTCATGGAAGCACAAGTTGCCCTAGGCTTGGGTGCTTCCACACTACCAAGCTCTGCAGTCTCACAGCCTGAACAGTCAGTATCAGCAACTGGGACCTCTTCAGAAGCCGTTTGTTCTGGTGTGGTTGCCAAGGTCTGTGCAGTTTTGGCTGTCGTGTCTGCGCGTGTCATAGTTTCTGCCACAACATGCTCTCCACCTGCTGCAGCTGCTAGAGCCACAGGTGTTTTCAGAGCCCCCAAGCTTTCAGCCTGTGGGAAGGCTGAGTCACAGCCTTCCTCTTGCTGGACAGCAACTGAACATTCATCATGTCTCACAGCTTCCCGTTTTCCATATTCGAATACTTCTTTGGCTCCTTCCAGCAACTGTTCATTTTTCTTATCTTCTTTCTGGAAGCCTTGACAGTTCAAGGTTTCTACAAGTTCTTGTCCTTTTCCCACAGTCTCTTCTCCAGCCAAGCTGCTGGGTGCTTCACATTTCTTAGGACTTGTATCAGTGATAACATTTCCATTTTCAACAATCTCTGGGCATGCTGATGCTGTATCAGATGCCCCATCTGCTTCAACCTCCACAGGAGCCTCAGCAACAATGGAAGTGCCCTCCAGACATGTTTCAGATTTGAGCACAGCACCTTCCACTTTGCTACCTTTGGTTTCATCACTCTTGGAGGGGGTTTCAGTTGTTTTGTCTCTGCATTGTGGCTCCAGGACAGGCACAGAATCTTTTACTGGAATGCCCCCATCAGACCCATCGCTCACACTCTGCTCAGCATCTGCGGCTGCTTCTGAGCCAACTGTTTTTGAAGGAAGGGCAGAGGTTTTCCCCTTGCTCTGCAGTAGAACCTCAGGAACAGTGACTTCTGTGCTTTTTACTCCGTTGAGCACAGCATCATCTTCCTCCCTCAGGGCAGGTGTCTTGCCAGGACCTCCTTTAGTACAAACTTGCTCTTCTGAGTCGGGAATCCCATCTTGTTTTTCGGTTTTAACAGGGACCACAGTGACAACTGTTTCTGCACACTCTGGTCCCACAGTGAGCGTTCTGCCCTCTCCTTCAAGCTGCACAGGCTTCTCAGCTGTAAGCCCCAAGGATGAGGTTTCATCCTCTGTCTTGTCCTGAACCTGTGGAGAATCGCAACAGATCTGTGAAAAAGGGTACAAGCAGGCAGTGACCAGCAGTGTTCTAGGTGAAAAACTGCAACACCCAAAAGGACAAGAGTTATGAGAAGAGCACAAGGTGATGACACAGGCACTAGCAGCTCACCAAGATCCCAGCTTGTGTTGTTTCTGAGAACATGTAGCTCATTAAACAAAGGGCAGCCTTAAAATTAATCAAAGGAAGGGACAGCTGGCAGCACTTGAAACAAAGACTAAGCCAGAAGATGAGGAGGTAGGAAAAAAGGTAGGAATGTGCCCACCACAGCATTTAAAGCCGAAGAAAGTGCTGTTGTTTCACATCCTCCCTTTGCAGAGGTACCTCAGCTTCACTTGTATTTCTGCCTACAACTGAAGATACCATCCACTGTGCATGGTGTCACATGGATCACATCTGTATCTCAGGTGTTCATATAGTATCTTCACTTTGTGCAGTGCAGGAGCCCTAATGGCAATCATTTCAGTACCTCTGGATCCATGTACACCATCTCCCACTTCATTTCTGTAGGCATTGCATCCACCCCACCCTGCACACAAGCTCCAGTGCCTGCTGCTTCTAGACATCTGTGTGTCTCTCACTGGAAATGAACTTCAGTTGTCTCAAGCTGCACAAGAAGTCCTTGACAGTAATATACCCACAACCTCATTCTAAACGAGGTATGATTTCTAACACTTCTTGATTTTTTCTTTGACAAATCAACCTCTGTGTCATATGCAATACTTACTGCAGGCTTTACTTCTGGAGCACATTCGTCTCTTGTCTCATCCAGTGTCAACTCAGTTATGGGCAGTTTCTCCTGTTCTGAAGGCTCCTGCTTTGCAAACAGCTCTTCCTTGGGAGTGACGGCTTTGATGCTGTGAAACTCTTTGTCATGTGATAAAGGTTCCTCTGTTGGCCTCTGCACTTCATTTACTTCTTTATGGTCTTCTACAGCTGCTTCTTCACGTCCTTGACATCCTTCCATGCTTTCTTCCACCGCAGAAGGTATTTCACTTTTCTCTGAACCTTCAGGTAAAGCACACTCTTCAACTCTGTTTTGGCCCTGAATGCTTTCTGCACTTTGCTGGGACTGGGGGCCATCCTCTCTGTGTTCTTTTTCCAAGGACTGTTCAAGCAGAACAGTTTCCTGGTCTACAACATTCTCATCCTTAGCACATTTCACTTCTGACTCAAGTCCCTGTACTGTTGTAATTGTAGTTTCTGTCACAGCTCTTTCACTAACCAGCTGTGTTACATCTGACTTTACTCTTTCAGCAACTTCACTAAGAACTTTTTGCGTCTGTTTGTCCAATTCTTTCAAATTTTGTTCAGTGGCCTCTACTTCTTGAACTGGTGTAGCTTCCTCTGTAGTATCTGGGGTTTCTAATAACTGTGAAACAGCAGAAACCATCTCAGTTGTCTCCTCGGCAAGGGACACTTCCATTGTTTCCTCAGCACAGGAAGCTTCTGCTGTCTCCAGAGCAGTCACTGCTTCGGAGGTTGGCTCCAGCTCACTTGCTGTGGTGTCATCACTCACATCCTTTCTAGCCTCTGGCACTGTCTTAGCAGCTGCCACTGCATCCTCCACAGTAACACCCTGCTCAGCCGCTTTCTGAGTGTCTTTCTCCTCCTCTTCTCTTGCCTGCTCAATGCACTCTGTCAGAGCAGCAGATATCCATGATGGTGACCTTTCCTCAATGCTGCTCACCACCCTTTCTTCTTCCACAACGGTAACAGCAACTGCATGGACCAACCCTTCGGATCCTTCTGCTCTCTCTTCCTCTGAGGTTCGTTCTCTCATCGCTTCAGCATCTTTCGCTCGTTGGGCTTCCATTTTCTCTTGTTCTGCTGCTTCATATTCAGATAAAGGAACCACAGCTGGAATATCAGAATCTTCTTCAGCTGTTTCTGCCATGTCTTCTCTTGCTTGTTTAAGATGAGCTGGTTCTGGCTTTCCATCTGACTTTTTCTTCCTACGCCCAGGCATCAGTTTTCTAAATGGAACCCACGATTCATCTTTTCCAGGCTCACCATCCGATGTTGAATGCTCCAGGCTAGATCCCGCAACAGAGTCTTCAGTTCTCTCTTCCATTCTGGTTTTGGATCTCCTTCTCGGAGTAACCAACCTTTTAAATGATTCCCATGTTGAAATACCTTCACTTTCAGATGGGCTGCCAGCTTGTTCTGGGGAAGAATTCCCTTGTCCTTGATCACTCTCCTGAGAGCTAGTAAGAACTGCATCTGTTGCTGTTTCTTTGCTCTGTCCAGACTCTTCTACTTTTTGGCTTTCTTCATCAGATGATGATGACTTCCTGGCTCTTTTCTTTGAAGAGCCTACACATATAAAAGTTTCCCAGGACACAGAGGTGTCAACTTTTCTTTTGGGCTCTTCTGTAATTTTCTCTGGTTTCTGGTCAATCCCATTTTCTTTTATTTCTCCCTGATTTTCATCAACAACATTTTCAGTTGCAGATACTGCAACACTCTTTGTCTTATCAATTTCTTCTTCTTTATCACTTTCAGAAGGCCTTCTGACACGTTTCTTGGGAGTCACCATCTTTTTAAAAGATGCCCAAGGTGTAACAGCTTCTCTTTTTCGCTCCGTATCTGGAATTGTGGCATCTTCACTTTCAGTGACCTGCGTTCCATCTGCCGATTTTTCCAAAGAGGGAATTTCATTCATCTCCTCAGGAGAAGAAGCAGAACTCTCCCCCTTTTGTTCCTCTGGGCTATCTGGGGAATCTGAGTGAACTGGTTCACCCTGTTCCCCTAACTTAGATTCTTCTCTTTTACCTTTTTGCTTCTTTCCAGACAGTTTTTTCAGTCCAGTACCTGTAAAGAGTTTCTTTAAAGGGCTGCCTTGTGGTTTAGTCTTTTCTTGAGAAGACAGGTGTTCTGCTTCGTTTGTGATACCTTCTGGAGGCCTCTTTCCAGCTGCCTCTTCAGAAGTTATTTCCACAGTTGTTTCATCTGGTTTGACAGTATCATTATCAGTCGTATCTGTGCCAGGTTTTCCCTGTAGTCCTTCATCAGTGGGTTTGACTGACTGTTGATTATCCTCTGTGTCAACCGAATGTTCAGAAGTAGAAAAGGACTTCGATTCAGGAGCGCTCAGAGCTGACTTTGTTTCATGTTCTTTGCTTTCTTTCTTTTCCGTAGTTCTATCCAGAGCTTCCTCCTGTGCAACATCTTCTGCTGTGGGTGACATTTTCAATTCTGCTTCCTCTGTTTTTTCATCTAATGTCTCTTTCCCAAGTAGAGAAGGTTTACTTCCTTCTCTTCCTTCAGACTTTTTAAGCTGATCACTAGAAGTTTCCACTGCCAGAGATCCTGTTTCAAATGTCTCTGCAGAGGCTACTTCAGTTTTGTCATCTATTTCACACTTCTCCACTGACTCCAGTTTTTCTCCCACAGGTACAACTTCCGAGGATGTTTCCAACTCTCCATTCACACTGTCAGTGACAAGAGGTACCACTGACTTTGTTTTTAGTGGTTTCTCTGTCACCTCATCTTCTTTCTCTCCTTCTTCAGCTTTTTCTTCCTCTTTACCAAGATCTTCTGAGACTTCCACTGGTTTCCTCTCTTGATCATCTTCATCTTTTTTTCCCTCTGCACTTTCTTTTACAGCTGCTGCCGCCAGGTCCTCTTTTTGTCCCTGCTCATCATGCTTGACTACCTCTTTCTTTTCACTTTCCCCTACTCCTATGGCTGCCACAGTCTTTTCTGACTCCTGTGTTTCACCTTCAGTTTGCTCCTTCTCATGCGCTTCAATAGTTACTGCTGTCACGTTCCTCTCTTCATCTTGCTTCTCAGACTCGGGTTTCTCCTCCTTTTCACTGGTCTCACTTGTTAATGTTGCCTCCTCTTTTTCTTGCTCCTCTTCTTTTACAGGAGACTGCTGTTCATCTTCTTTAGGCTTCCTAAAACTCTTCTTTTTTCTAAATCCAGTCCATCCTTGAGTAAAAAGTTTTCTTAATGGCGATGCAGTTTCAGTGGCTAAGGCAGCTGGCTGAGAGCAAATCTCATTTGCTTCTGGTATTTTAGGAGATTCATCTTCTGTTTTTTCATTTTTCAGTGTATCTTTGGTATTGTCTTCTGCAGAGAGTACATCCTCAGGTACTGCTGTTTCTTCTGAGCTGACTTCTTTTTGATCATCAGCTCCTTCAGGGGCCTGTGCTTCCTTTTTTACAGTAAGCAGCTGAACTGGTTCCGATTTTCCTGTCTTTTCCTTCTTCACTGTGAATCTGAACCCAACAAATCTAAAAACCTTTTTAAAACCCAGATCATAAGACTGTGGCTCTGCCACTTGGTCTTCTGCAACCTCTTCCAAAGCCGGCAACTGCTTAATTGAATGAGCATCCTCTTTCTCAGCATCTACACCGTCCTTGGTGCTTTGGTCAGAAGGATTTGTCTCCATAGTTTCAGTGTCTTCCTTCAAAGTTACACTGGAATGTTCTGTCTGTCCAACTGTTTAAACAACAACAAAAACCCAGTTAATTTCCTTCTCAATTCAATGTTACATTACAACTTTATATTTTGTTTTCATTTTCACCAATTTTCATAAACATATTTGTTCTATTATTATTTATATACCTTTTCTATATGCTACTAGTACATTTTAAGAACTAGCTTTTGTTCTATCAGTACTATAATTATTTCTCTTCTTTGTATAATTGTACAATTTTTTCCGCAGTTTATCTGCAAATGCACCTTTCAAGCTTATATTCTCTTATTCTATTCCGTGATTTTGCAGTTCTTTTTGTGTGGTTTGTGGGTTGTTTTTGTTTTTTTTTTACTTTAAGGCAAACTTAAGTAGGAAAAAAATATTTCTATCACAGACTATATAGAATAATATAAGCAATTATTCCTGAAGCAAAGCTCAATAAACATTTCCATGCAGACAGACACATCTGAGGAAACCCAACGAACAAAAAAACCTGCAAACAAACAAAACAAAACTTCAAAAAAGCCTGTTGACCTAAAATGATGACAAAAGAAAGTTTATTTTACAGCTCTGTCCCAAAAGAATAGTAAGATGTGAAAACACTCATGGGAAATTACCTGTTTTTCTGAAAACTGGTAACCCCTACATAACAGTTACATAACAATATATCGCTTTGAAGATCCTGACTCTTTGGAATTCACCCATACAACTTATGGATATATGCAATACATACATTGCATCATCCTCTACAGCAATTCCACGTTGCTTAAAATGAATGAGGTTGTTACTATGCAAGAAGGTAAAAATCTCCACTGCTCACATGTCTGTCTGCATTATCTTTTCTTTGAGGACAGTTTGCATTTTTTCTTCAGGTCACTGGCAACCACCCTCTCAGTCTTGCTGGGATAATTTAAAGTATTACTGCTCCTTCTGGCCATGAGTTACTCGATTTCAGAGACCAGCATGTAAATTAAATCTATGGCATACTCAAGACACCAAAAGATTCTTGGGCTTGGATGCTGCCAGGATTTCAGTTTAATATTGTTCTTGACCATTGATTTTGTGCAACGGGTGAAAGTCCAATGCCACAAAGGAACGTATTCTTCTCTCTGACCAAACCTGTTCAAGTGCCAAGATAAAAAAATAAAATTGTTTTTAAATATTCAATGTTGAACAGCAACACCCTAGAAGGTGGCGTTGGTCCCTTTCTTTTAAGCTGTACATGTGCTACTTCAATGTCCAGAGGCAGGAGGAGACAGCTTTACAAAGCATGTGATCATCAACTTCCCTAAAGTGATCCACCCTGAAGGTGTCTGACTCTGCAGCTGGCCCTGCTTTGCTGGAACACCTGATCTCCAGAGGTGTCTCACAGCCCCTTGTCTGGTTCCCCCTTTGGGAAGGGCTGCTTCTTCAGAAGCACACAGACAATGCAGTCTAGGTAAGGCTGGAACTAACTATACAATAAGCAAAACAAAATCTACAAGGATAATGGCTTCTAACTGCTATGTAGAGGGCAAATTATGTTTCATTATCAGCAGCCTACTGGTTGTTGTTTGTAAGTCAACATAAGCAAAGCTTCTTGTTTTTTTCCTTTATCTAACAGTTTAGTATTATTTACCTCAATTGTTAACTCCTAATTCAATTAGAAGACTGACCTCTGCTAACACTCTAACTCCATGAACATTTTAGACCAGAGATGTTTGAACTGAGCCATTTGTGAGGGAGAAGGGTAAGACAAAAAAGACATTTTGAAAAAGAAGCCAGAATTTTCAGTCCATTGGTAATATACTTCTTGCAAACACTAGAACAATCCACAAGCAAGTAACTTGTATCAATCAAACATTACATTTTGCTTATTTAGTTGTATGTTGAGAGTATACAAGGACAAAGTCAAGGAAACACTTTTGTGTCTGTGTTCATTTATTCCTAGGTCAGGAAATAAAGTCCTTGTTGTTTCCATGAAATTATGTAATTTAACAGAAAATTGTCAAAGGCTTAAGGGGAATTCACAAAGTTAGAGGCACTTCTTCACAGACTATCTTCAAAACATCACATATTTTATCATTACTTAGTAACAGGTACTTTAACATATTCTTCAGCTTGTTTACACTAAAAATGATTCTTCTGGTTTAATCAGCTATGAAGCTAAATGCTGATCATTTAACATTGAATAAAAATTTGCTCATGAGCCAGGTCTCTTAGCATCTCTGCTGGAAACCAGGTCTATAGAATCTTTCTGTTTGTCCCAGCCCTGCACTAATGCCAGTGTGCTTCCTCTTAGACACATGAAAATCTCCATCTAACTTGAGTTAGATAAAGGTAGACTGAAATGCAGGGCTCAGAGCCAGGCAGAATGCTGGGTCTAAGTGGGAAGGACCAGAAGTGCAGGAAGGCAGAAGGAAGTGGAGAAGTCAGAAGGCACTTGGGACTGCTGAGCAGCCAGAAACATGGATTTCTACAGGCTCGTCTTTCCTCTTGCAAGCACTCCCTTGGGAATGCATGTCCCTTCATTATTGAAAGCCCTGAGGTTTCAAAAGAATTGTAAAAAGGTGGCATTTGGTTTTTTTATTTATTCCTAAATTTGGTGCTTAGTATAAATGCAGTGTTTAAGACGAGTTTCAGGTATTACAGATAAATGGGATTACTGTGAGAGTGGAATGATAAAGAATATGAATAAATGAGGCATTCCATTTCTGAAGAGAGATAAAATGTAAAACTAGTATATAAAGGCATCTCTTCATATTTAAGATAATCATTCAAAGGTGCAGGTGCCTATTTGCAGGTGACTATTACAAAATCTGCAGGTATGGGTATGCACTAAGATAGCAAATGCAATCATAAAAGTAGACAATACAGTTTAGAGGCAGTGATAAGCTTTCAAAACTGTTAGATCCAGCTGACAGTAATTAGGTCTTCCTTCTGAGTCCATCCAGCAGACATGCTACCTTGCAAGACTTCACTAAACACAGTGCAAAAGGAAAAACTAACAGAACTATTGACTGCCTGAACACACACTTAATATCAGCCTGAAAAGTCACAGCCATGCTACAACACATCACTCTTCCATCTCTCCCTCATGCTGCACAGAGGATATACTTACAGACCCAGCCCAAGCACTACTCCTTCAATTCCACCAAAGGATGTAACCTGTCCAGAAGATATTTCACCCCCAAGATAACATTCCAGTGTCAGCTGTTCAATGACCTGCTGCTGTTGCACCCAGTCTCTACTTTGTCTCCTTCTTTAACGTTTTAAAACCCTGGAAGATTCTTTGAAACTGAATTTCTGATTCCCTTCATCAGCATTTGAGAAGAGAGGTGCCATTCAGGCAATTTGCCTGCACGTTGCCAGAAGGCTGCCACTGTTGTGTGATGAAACTCCAGTGCCACAAATATCCAAGCTGTACTCTCACAACATATATCCCAAAGAGCATTTTTATATTTAGTGGGGTGTAACAAAAACACAAGAGCAGAAAAGTCAATTGTACACCAAGAACTTTATATTTAGCAGCTGGATTCTATATTGATGTTTTTATTAATGACACTGCAGTGCCCAAACACTGTCAGTGCAATTCTGAAAGCAGAAAGATTTGAAGTTACTTACACAAGGCATTGCTGATCAGAGTTCTGTGGCATGTCACTACCACAGGTATTCTGGCAAGACAACCAGCATTTTCTGAATTAATTCAGTGGTTTTGAAAGCACCTTTCAGAAACACCAGACAGGCTCATCCAAACAGCTACCAGAAAACAAAACAAAACAAATATAGTATAATACTGATATGACTAACATTTCTTTAGGTCTCTCCTGAGCAGGGCTGTACCTTACCAGCAATGTACTAGCCAAGGAATAGAATACAACAAAAATATACCTAGAAGAGGTGATAAAGATCATAAAATTGATACACTTTGCTGTTTAAATCCACTGTGGCTAAGGACCAACACTAAAATTCTATTTTAACTGCTTACATACCAGTTAACCTTTCAAATATTTTTAATTGAATCAAGGTGCTGCTCGTGTTTTAATAACCGCAAATTTTATTCTGAATGTCAGTTTTGAAAGTTTCTGTCTTGAGGACTCAAGATGCTTAATTTCACAATTTCATAGGTACTTGTTCCATGGTAAGAATTTATTTCTATTTTATTAGAATTGGTTTTTATTATATTTTATAATAATTTAATTTATTATAATTTGATTGTTTATTAGAATTTATTTTATTATTCTATTTTTTTCTATTTTATGCTGATCAGATGTTGGAGAATTAGTATTTTCAGAATGAGTGAATTCCTGTCTCATCCCATTAAAAATAAAATGAATAAACAAAATGCTTCTTTTGTAGACGGACAGACACTGTTGGCAGTGCAACTCAAGTGCTCCCAGCTCTCATCTCTCTCCTGAAGTGAAAATGTGTTTCTCCCCTGGTAGCTGCCAAAGAGTTAAAAAAGCACACTCTGACTGCAAGAGTTAAATCCACAGCACTTCACGTGCTCGAAGTCAACCATGTCAACATCTGGAATTGGTTGACTTTTCCCCCTAAGGATTTGCAGCACGGCGCTGGATTTTTTCCATGAATTCCCTACATTCTCAATCTCTCGGATGGATGTGACACACACCCAGCGCCCACCTCGCAAACTCCTCTGGCCACTGCAAGGCTCCAGAGGACTTTGTGCTCTCGTTTATTCAGTGTTCAGGGCCAAATCGTGCTTTTGGTCACACACACGATTCATTCTCTCACTAGGTTCACATGAGCAAAAGCAAGTGCTGCAGCCATGAGGTGTATTCTACAATCATTTGCATCCCTTGTGTCTGGATTTGCTAGAGACACAACTTGTAGAAAAAAAAAACAAAAACCCACAAACAAACAACAAACCACCAGCTACTGCTCTAAAACTCATACAACACAAACAGAAGGCAGTTTAAAAAAATCTGAACCAAGCCTGTATTTGTCAAATGCAGTTTCCTCTTAACTGCAAAATTCTTCTAATTATCATTATAAAGATGTAACGACAATGCGAAGAAAGGATAAAAATGATACAGGTGAGTAATGAAAAACTGAAACATAGCTTGAAATTACAGTATCTATGAAAAACCTACCCTGAAGGGATTTATTTAGAATAAAGTAGCTTTTGGGGATTATTTGTGAAATTAAACACTTTAGCATTTAAAAAAAACACACACCAAAAAAAAAAAAAAAACCAATCTGTGCTTTTAAGTTTTCACTACAGAATGTACAAATTGAGCATTATATCACAAATTCTGATTCTTTCAATCACAAGTTTCAGAAGGTTGCGTTTAATAAATCAAACACTCTACTCACTTCGCAGGAACAAAGAACACAGAAATATGATTATGTGTTATCCTTCTAAAAATTTGATTTTTTTCTAAAATACAACTGTGATATTGCTGCTTCTTAATATATTTTTCACAAATTCTTCCTTCCTTTCTCTACTATACCCCATATTTATTTCCACTTCAATGTACAAACAGTTCTTCCACAGAAAGCACATACTAAGCCCTTCTCCCTTCTATTCACTCAATTATTTCCAAGGACTGATTTGCCATGTTCATTGCAGGGAGAAGGTCCTTTCAGAATAATTAAATAATGAGAGACTATTTACAGAGATTTTTGCATGCTAAATCTCACTGCGCATCCATGCAATTCATGAGCTTTTCAACCTTGATGTTATTTCAAAACTTTTGAAACAAGTCCTATTTAGTCCTCACTTCTCTGGTACTTCGGTGGCAACTGAAGAGTTAGGTTTAAAAATCTCACTTTTGTGTTCGTTTTTAAAAACGGAAAAGAGGAAAAAGCTGCAAAATATCTATTATTTTTCATGGCTTAGAGCTCCTTTAGAAAGCAAAAGCAGCATCTCCAGAAAATGACATCACAAAAAAGTAACTGAAACAAACAAACAACCCCAAATGCAAAATCATTTCCGCTGTGATGCTGTAATATTGTAACATTCCTCGAAAATCTTTATTTTTAGAAGATTTTGATTTAGCTGTACTTGTCTGCTGCAACCCAGAGCTTCTCAAATTCCAATTCTGAGCCCAGCTTCTCAAATTCCAGCAGGAAAAGTTATGTATTTCATTTATTCAACATTAAGATACTTCTTTTTTCATTTCAGTGTTTCAAGAAACAGCCCTTAAAATCAGAAAACAGTATAGGTATTCTTTAAAAACAAACAGAAGACTTTTAAAGCCAGAAGGATCATTAGCTATGGCTTGGATATAGCTGCTGTAGTTAAAAATTCTTCATTAAATACACTCACAATAATAAACTGCTCTTAGACCAGCACAGCTGTTCTGTTTGGGAACCAAACCAGTATGCTACAAATATTCATGAAATTTCATGGTTAGACATGCTGTCCACATCTCACATTCAGTGACTTGGGTCTGCTTCCTAAAATAAAATTTATTCACCACACATAAGATAGATGCAAACCCTAGCACTTGGGTATTTGAAGGGAAAAAAATTCATGGCTCCATTAGCAACAAGGATGGGATAAGCAATACAGGCCAGTAAACGTTGGGACACTTTTGACAAACCCTAATGATTAATGAACAATGAAAAGCAGATTGAAATTTTTTCTTTATCAAAACGACCACATAAAGACTAATGTAAACATCACAAACTCACCACAAAAGAGATGAAGCTGCATCTGCACTAATTAGACACATGACAGCTTAATACACTGCTGCATACCAATAAGCAGAGGGACTCTGTCCCATCCAAGAAATGGTAACACATACTACAAGCTAAATGCAGTTCTTGCAAAATATACTATAAGAGCAGCTGTGCTGCAGTGAAAATCCAAGGTTCTTCCACAGGAATTATTAAATAAGGAAAACCTCAAACGATCAAACTGTGCAAACCTATAAAGACGCTGCTTTTGAAAAACAGTTTAACCTTTAATTGCTAACAATAAAAGGAAATAAAAAAAATAGAGAACCCTTGAGGAAAAAGACTCAGCATGTGATAAGCTCATTAAACATCAAGTTTAATGAAAACCCCATTGTAAACAGCAGTAGGATATCTCCTCCACTACTCACTGATTCAAATCACGTACAGTCCTCCCCAGGGCCCGCTCCAAATGGAGCCGCACTTCTACAGGCTTTGTTGTCGATATGTATTGTAAAGTTCAAGTATTTTGCATGAATAAACTCCCCCTATTTGTTCAATTCATTCACTAGCTCTACAATATACGAGAGAGTAATTACTAATACAATGAAATAAAGATTTCCTAGATAGCTAGAGCCATACATCATCAATCTGAGAGAAATTCCAACACAAATTAGCTATCCTTAGGAAAAAAAACCAAACACAAAAAACCCGGGGTTTGTTTACTTAAGCTTCATAATGGCACTTTGTCTCCCAGAGAAAAACGTAAGTTTGTGCAAACCCTGCAGTGCACGATAATGTTTTTTATTTTCTTTGCTCCTCCAAAACTCATCTTTTCAGAAAGCCCAATTAGTTTACGGTATTAGCTCTCAGCTTCAGCGGCTTTTGTGCTAATTCCTTAAGTAAGATGTACAGAGTTCGGCACACACAGCATCGAGTTTTTGGTATGCAGGCTGGGATCCCGCTGCCCCACATACACACCTTCGCCACGGTGCTAATCCCCGCTGAATTTTGCTTCGTTAAGATAAAACAGCAGTAGAGTAACAGCTTCATTCTCTCGTGCAAATAGTTTTACAACATAAAAACTATGCTAACTTCTACATTTCCTCCAATTTCACCAAGTTTAGCTCTTAAGGTATTTTACTGCCTTACTGTTTGATTAACGTCAAGTAGCATCATTAGTGCTGTCGCTACCTTTTCTTTCTGTTTCTCAATTTCAGACACCAGGTCACAGCCCCGTCCTGCAGAAAACACACAGCACCTCCACATTCATAAAGCCTCGTATCACAGGTGCCACCACATCGAACGTCCGATTGAGGCGATATGACACTTTCTGGAGTTTCAGCAACCTTCGCTTGGAAGTGGTTCTCACTGAGATAAAAATACTTGAGCCAGACCTTTTAACTCCTAACGCCCTGCCAGGAAACCCAGACTCGGTAGCCCTGGGGGCTCGGGGCCCCGGAGGCTCTCCGGCAGCAGCCCCGCGATGCTGCTGCCGCCCGCACAGCCCCGGCGCTGCTGAGCCCAGACCCGCGTGTGCCGGCACCCGGCACTGCCGCACCGCCTTACCCGCCATCGTCACTGTCCCCAGCATGGCTGAAGCCACACCGACACCACGAAGCCCCTCTCCCGCTCCGAGGTTCCTCCCAGGGTCGCGAGCAGCCCCAGCCGACGGCAGCGAGAGGGATGCGGCCGGGCGGCAGCGGCGCTTCCACCGCCCCGGCACCCGGCTGGCTGGCTGGAGGGACGGCTGACGGAGAGAGAGGCTGCCCGGGCAAGTCTGCCTGGCGGAGNCACCGCTGGCCGGCACAAGAGTGGTGCCTCAAAGGGTCCGTCTCGGAACTGCCGCTTGGAGCCTTTATCTCCCTCTGCCCCGAAGGGGAGAGGCGCCGGCTGCCGCTTTCCAACCAGCCGCTCTTGGAATGCCGGCCCGCTGCAGCTTCCCACAGAGCATCCACATCCAACCTCAACAGATGCTGGCTAAAAGTCCCAAGGATTTCACCCCTCATAAACAAAACCATACAAAACACTTCTGTTTTTCCACACTGAAATATTTGCTCCTTTGCCTGTTACTGCGGTGTTGGTTTGGGAGATTTTTTGTTTTTATTTGTTTGGAGGGTTTTTTAATTGGCATTATCTACAACTTAATTACTCATAAATTGTCTCAAACTCTGCTGTCAAGAGTTTCATGAACTCCAGATACTTGTGGTGTATTAATTTAATGCTCCTACTGAAAGTAAAAAAGGATGCAATATGATAAAATAAAATAAAATGGAAAGGCTCAGTATCTAATACAGGTGTCCTCTTATTATAGTGACAGTATTTCTATTTTGATTAGAATTATGCTGAATATCTCTGAAGTTCTGATGATACTTCAGCCTTCAATCTGTTTGTCAGAACCGACTTCCCAGGCAATTTACCAGAATTTCTGGTTAATTTAATCTTATAGTGACAACTTTAATGAGTCTAGGTCATCTCACAAATGGTCTTCTGAATGCAAGATTCAAATAATGATGATGAGAACCAACCAACCCAAAAAACCTTTAATCATAAACACTCCTTTACTGTAGGCAAACACTTGTGTTGTTTCGGTGCTTGGTGCCACAATGCTTTACTTCTGAGTTTATAGACTCACAAGCAAGGTGAAATAAACAATGAGTGGCAAACATTGAAGTACAGCACTAAAATGGAACATTTTTCTCTGTGGAAAGATTTCTCTGCATGGAGCAACTAAGAGATACCTCTTCTGCGCCTTTACTCATCTGTCTAAGGACACAGGAGGAGGACCAGACTCTCTGAGGTCCAGAGGCCTGGACACAGTTACAAACATCTGAACATAACCTTTACTTGAAGAACTCTCTTCAGTGCTTGACTGGGCAAGTTTTATTTGTCTCTATGGATGACGTAATTTCCAGCTATGATTACCAGCAAATACATGCTGCATTACCTCCAGAAAGGGACTTTTTACTTCAAGAGCAAACATACAGAACTGTTGTCCTTTTCACAAAAATAATGCTACCATGTAGACTTGGCTCCACTGACGACAGTGACGAAGTTAAAAGATTTTGTCTTACAACACAAGATTACAACAGGAATATCACACAATCACACAAGAGATGATTCTCAAAACAAAGCCAAGGCTTTTCAGGCAGTCTACACAAATCCAAATTCCTAATGCTGTGTATGTTCACATCATGCCATGCAAATGGTTACACGTAACTACTTGCACTCAGAGGGACCTCCCACCTCTTCATTACACATCCAAAGAATGTGATTTCTGTACAACTGAAACTACGACCCAGAATTATTCAAAAATAATTATAATCTTTGACTTGCAACTTGAAACTCATGCCCTTTTAAAGGACTTTTCTTTTACCTGACCCAGAAGCTGAATACCAACATGAAATCATCTAATACTACTGCCAAACATCAGGTATTTTCCTTTATGACGCTGTGTAGTGAGTATCCTCCCTCCACCTTGTCCACTTAAGAGTAAAATTTTAGTTTAGAAAAGAAAGATAAAACATGTTGCATTCCATTTTTATAGTGTCAAAAGCCCCTACTGGTATGATTTTAAAAAAAAAAAGCACAACAGTTCAGGATGAAATATAGCCTTCCATGGGCATAACAGCGTTACCACAACTAATCTGAAGATGTGACAAAGCTTTTTGCTTTTAACGAGATTCAAACCCTGGAGTCCACCAAGGGTTACACACATGCCTTAAGCTGCTCTACAGGCTGACACTGAAGATAGTGCCTCATCTACCCTGTCTCGATTCCTTCCCTGTTCTCCACCACCAGCATCAGATGCCTGCTCTGACTGAAAACCAGCCCTCCCTCTTGCCATCCTGCCAAAAAAGTCAGCAGGCAGCAGGACTGCCGAAGCGGATCTCTCAACGCATGCCTGTGAACAGGAACAGAGGGAAGCAAGAAGAGGCTGATGAGACAGGAAAGGTGGACTGCCAGATCACACAGGAGAAAGAACAGCATGTTCCTGACTGTGCAGCAAGGCAAGGGAGATGTTCCCAAGACAGAACACACAGGGATGCCTACAATGAGAAAGGTTTTGTGGTCAAAATGCAAATCTGATTAAAAGCTGTAGGAAAGGGAACTTTAATCAAGGTAAAAGCAACAGATTAGCAGCCTGTCCCTTCCTATGAGTTCAAAATCATTTATCATTAATATCACTAATGAATTAACATGGAAGTATTTCTGCCTTATGAAGGAAGTGACAGGCCTATGCAGCAGGAATTCCTAACACGAGAAGTGGAAACGGAGCTGTTCCTACAGGTGGATGGTCAGGAGATGGGCAACAGACCAGCAGAGGCACTCAGAGCTGAGAACGACCCTTAAGGGAGGACAGGTGGGCATCTCCACCACAGACACCAACAGCCTCAGCCCACAAGCCATCTGTCATCTGAACTTCCCCACAGAGAAAACATCTCCCACAAAACAGTGCCCTAGAAGCACCTGAGCAGCAACAGATCACTTGAGTAACACCTGCTCAGTAGCAGACAGCTAGTCGAGCCCCATTTCCACTTCTCATCCCACTTAGCATGCAGGCCTCTGTGATAAATCCACTGAACACAGGTTTTTACTCACCATTTGTTCCAGCAGACTCTGTCTGCTCACTGGGTGCTTCTTGGAGGGGTGAATCCACCTCTGGCTGCTGCCCATCCAGTTCCTTAGATGCTGTAACAGCTCCCAGCTGCAGTGGCTCCTGTGGTGAGGCATCATGCTTCAAATTGTCTTCACTAACATCAGATACTGGTAAACTTGCATTTAAAACCTACATGGTCAAATATTGATTGAAGGGTGGTAGAAGGGAAAGATGGAAAGAAAAAGAAAACATCAGTTAGACCAAATTCCACCCCTAACCACCCCAGAATATTGTCCTTTCATTCTGAATATATACATGCAAGCAATTTTAACTTTATTAAATAAAAGTACTTCTGTGAGGAAAAAAAATCAAAATACACAATCTGGGACTATTTCTCTTTCTGCCCTCCCACGTGAAATACGTGGAAGAAGCAGGTCTTACAGACAATGGCCTATAACCTTGTGTAGAAATTGGTTTCTTCCATGAAGGAAAACTCCAGGATAAGGTGAATCTAGCTGAGGGAAAGAAATTCTTCATTCAAAGTGTCTGGCACAACTGCTCTGATATATGAATGAATCCTCTCTACAATATAGCCTTTGGTATTGCTCCTCTACTGATGTGCTTATCTTATCATCATCAACAATACAACTACAAAGAAACTGAACTATTCAGGACAGAAAGCAGAATACATATGGATTTCCCATGAGGAAATTAACTGAAACTGAGATTAAAACTAGCATTTTTGGACCTCTGTTATTAGGCAGAAACGATTCTTACAGGAGGAAAGCTTTGCAATTCTTTGTGACTCTGCCCTATAACATTTGAAATATTTTTTCTAGATTTGCTAATATGTGCAAAAGGAAGAATCTGTTTTTCAGCTTCCACACTTCATACATTTTAATTATTTTCAGAATTTGTACTGGCTTGCCCTGTAAGAAGAAATATAATTTCACAAGCATATTTTTATTTTAAAAGTATGAAGTGTGTTTTGGTCATTATAAGATACTTAATTACCCTTTAATTTATTGATTATTCTTTATTCAATGAACTAGCTCTCCAACCGATTCTATTACCTTCCAACCAAAGCCATTTCAGCTAATTAACCATTATTCCTGAAGCAAAGGTTTGAAGTTCCTCTGGTGGAACAGCAAACCTTAATTATGTATCATTGTCTTATGAATTGTCTCTACTCCCAAAATACTGCCATTGAAGCCCTGTTAATTAATCAAAGGTACCACAGATGCATACTCTGATAGACTGGATCTAACAACCACACACCTGAAACACCAAACTGGGATCAGGAAGATGCCACATTCCTGACAATTCTCTTCCAAAGCCCCCCTACCATAAACCTTCTGAATGGGGAAATCTCTTTATTTATTTTTATTAGTAATTAGCCTGCTGCAACAGAATTCCCAATCAACAGACAGAGTGCCAGGAAAAGGGCTTTCCTCTTAATCATCATTGTCTTTTCACACACTGAGTGAGATCTGGGAGAAGCACTGTACCCCACTTCCACAGTGTGTGCATTCAGGTTCCTGATTTTCAGTTCAGAAGCCCTTAATTAAGCCAAATTGTTTCCACCCGGCGTTGTTGCGCTCCTCAAAGCTGCCTTTCACAGCCACATAATCCACCTCACGAAAAAGGAGCCCATTCTGCTCCACTGCCAATACCACAGATGGAATAATTTGGCTTCAGAGTTTTCACATGCTGAGACCAGATATTAAATAGAAGAAATACGGACTGGCTCGACACTCAGATTACATTCCCGCTTCTCACATCATCCTTCCCATAAATCTAAAACACAGGAACTCAGGAGGGATAAAGACACCTCACCACCGAACAAAGGCATGTAAACCCTGGGAAACTCCTGTGCAGTTTCACACAGCATTAACTGAATGGCAGTAACTGATTAAAGACAAGCAAGAAAATCAGACACAGAAAACACCAACTGAAATTCTGAAAGGGCTTTAAGATTCTTCAGTACATATTTAGTAGAGGACCATTACTATTTTTTTAATAATGGGTTTTACTGATTCAGTCTTGAATGACAACTGCTAGTCCTGCAAACACAAGAACAACTTTAACTCGACTGGCTCTCAGGGAACTTGGCTATCTGAAGAAAAAGCCATGGATGACTATTTCAAGATGACACCCTCAGAATATTACCACCAACGTATCTCTGAGGTCACAAGAAAGACAACAGCACTGAGTATCTTAGCACTCCTCACGTTATTCAAAGACTTCTTTGCCTTTCTTTCCAAACCTCCCCTGGGCAGCACACCATTTTATAGCTAGTCCCAAGTACAGACACACATGGACAGACACAGTCAACCATTTGCCTAATAAGCACCAGTGGACTCTGCAAGGAACCAGGGTACTAAGGTAGTTGATACCCCAATGCAGTACAACTTGTCTCCTTTTTAAACTGAGCCCAGACTGTTATGATAAAATATTAACAATGGTTGTACTTACTATTCTCCCAGCTCTGAATTTATTCCACAGTTTTGATGCATTCAGGAAAACGGTCCTGAATCCTAAAGATTTGTGACTTCAGATCAAAATTCAAAAGTCACTGGGTCTAGCAGATAACCCTTTGGATCTGTTAAATCTGCAATACCTTCCAGTATGAAAAACAGAATTAAATGTAAAGCACTACTAAATATAAGACTACAAGCAGTTTTTACAACCAGCCAGTATAATTATGATCCCTGTTCATTCTGTACATAAATTCAGTTTTGGAAGCAGGATCCATCAGTCACAACTGAGTAAAAATGTAAGTACATGGAAAAGCTCAGTATTTTCAGATCTGATCAGACCACCAGTATAATCCTACCTTTTTACCCCAGTCTCTCGGGAAGGAGTTTGATGTGATTCTTGGCCTCAGGAAGGCAAACTTAGATTTTCAAATCAAGTGTTCGGCTTTAAATAATTGAATAATCAAAACTAATAAAAAAATAGTATTTTTCCAAATTAAAACATGTGCAAAGGAGAAGAAATTTTTGGGGAGTTTGGAAAGTGAAAGGAGACATAACAGCATCATTAGTTTAAAAAAAGAAAAAAAAAGTTTTGTGTTCTAAAAAAAGTTGCTCAGGCTCTTTATGAGGGTCAGTGCAGTCTGTCCCACTGCATTAGTCCTCAAAAGAAACTAATTTCAGTTTTCCTTCACATTAACTGCTTCATTTCTCTAAAGGGATCCAAACTGCAGTTTAGTTCAATTATATCTAATTTGGTGAGCAGTGTTCTTAATTCCACTGAGAATAGTTGTAAAGCTTAGACAAATACAACATCAGAATTTAGAGAGATGGGTGGAAACAAAATTTAAAAAGACAAAAATATTAGGAATTAGTATTAGGAATCTCTTTGTTCATCTTTATGCATTTATCTCCAAGTAATGAGACATTACATTTGGCAGGTTTACCAACATTTATCAGTTTTTTGTGGCACACATTCATTACACTCCTTTGATTATTAATTTATGAATGTGTTGTCTCATAAACACGGGAGAAACCAAGGAGAACTGGTTATCCAGTTCACTGATCTTTCAGCTTCTTCATTCCCAAAACAAAGGGCCATTAGCAAAGCAACACTCCAGTTTCTGTCACGCCATTACCATACATCATGCATGTATTTTTTAATATGTGCCTCACAGTCACCACCAAGATGGAAGCAAAGGGCAGACACCCAGCTAATGAGACTAAAATGCACAGGGCTTGTTGCCCATGTCTAACCAAGAGCAGCTCCTGCTCCATCTTGTATCCTGCAGTGGGTCCAACTGCTAGGCCCCATTAAACGCACACAAAATTGAACATGGATAAATTAACTGGACAAATTGCCTGAGATGGGGATGAACTGCAGGTCTGTGATCTCACTGTACATTAGTGGATGCTTCCTTCAGGCACCGGTCCTGAGGGGCTCGAATCACCCAGCCTCTTCCGCCACCAGCAATGACCATCATTCCCAACATTCCTCGCACCAGACCCAAATCATTCCAGGGATTCCTCACACCGGGCTCAAACGCACCAGAGTTAATTTTGCCTCATTCAGTTAATCCTGCTACACTGATTCTACACTAGACTACTAAAATAGCCAGATCCAGCTGTCTGAACAACTGAGCAAACTAACTTAATGGTCTCTAATATTTTTCCTGAAGTTTGATTTTGAAACTCTGGGAAAGACTGTTGGCGTGCTCAGGGGGTCTGCTCTTAACACATGCTGCTTCATTAAAAAGCACTTCAAACACCAACATTTGGGAAAAGAAAAATACTGGATCATTCCAACTCTTTGTTCACAGCAGTTTGTCTTGTTTTGCATTAGCTAAACATTAGAGGTTGGTGGGACACTGCAAGTTCCAGGTGAAGAAAATACAAGGCCCCACATAGCAGTGCACTTAATTTCATTATCTTATTTCTGTCTCCTGCAGGCAAAGCCAAGAACTTTCTCCTCGCCCTTCATCTCCTCATCTGCCATCTTCTTTCCCAATTCTCAGCCTGACTTCACTGTGACACCTCCTTACAGATGACTACCCTCAAAATCCAAATGGATAAAACAAAACACCCAGAAGTTTCTACACCCAAATCATCTCTTTGATTTTTTTTTGCAATCTGTGAAAGAAGCACTACCCCCACTCTGTTATTCTGAAGCCTGATCCAAACTGAGCTCCTTCCCAGGTCTCATACCTTTCAGACACCACCTTATGGAAGCATTTCACAGGTACAGCTCACCCAGGCTCTAAGGACCAGTCAGAACAAGGGCTGAGCACAAAGCACATCCCTCTGCTCTCAGCAGCTACACCCAGGCTTGCATTTCCAACCTGGAGGACTTTCAAAGACCCGACGCTCCTCTTTGCATCTCTTTAGCCTCTACCACATCAAACGCAAGCTAATTGCCTCGGCTTTCAAAGTGCCCGGCCACTCCCTCTACCACCTCCCTCTTATCTCCCATACGATTAGGGGGTTATTTCACGCTTTTGGTGCCGCTATGACACCAATTTACATTGTGCATTTTTCGAATTACACATTTTCATGCTTTCACCCCAGCCACTCCAGAGGTATGGTCAGACCTCCAAACCTTACCACTGAATTGTACCAGTCTCTTCCCCCCCAGCTGAGAAGTATCTAAAGGGAATCAGATCCTGCTGAGCCAGGGGAACCCTGCAGCCTCACACCAAATGTCTCAAACTGGGGCTCCTAGAGACACAGTCTAAGGTTTTTCCTTGAATAAGCTTAGTCTCACCACTGCTAAGGTAGTATTTTCAGGCTGACTCGGCTCCCTCACCAGAACGCAGTTGTTTAAACAGCAGTTGTAAGTCTGCCCCAGCTGTTATTTGTCAGGCACTCGGACAATAAGACACTCTGACATCTCAGCTGGTAATCTCTTTAGAGGGGACAGTTCCAAATATTTACTGTCTAGCACACACTTGCTCTCATTACAACACAGGTAGCATAATCAAGTTACTGCTCAGAAATGGGAACCATCCCGAAAACACTGAATGACTCGCTGCTCAAGTGGGGGCCCTTGCATGCCAGCAAGCCAGAAATCCGCCACACCACATTTTCAAGCCATCAATCCCCATTAAAATATCATCTCTGACAAACCTAGATTTTGGCGCAAGAATATCTTATTAGCATGCCTGTGTTTTTCCGAATTCTCTCTCTGGCAGTTTCCCCACACTGTTTCAGGTAGCTGTTCCAACAGAGCTTGGCTCCTTCCACAAGGACACAAGAAAAAACCTATATTAAAGCTGACACCTTGAACTTCTAAATAAAATAAAAGTGGTGTGTGTGTGATTGTCATTGTTAGCTGCAATGTTGGTAGGACAATGCAGCTACGCTGGCGTTGCCCACACTGTTTGAAGTCACCTTCCATCCCCCATGGGAGGGGGCACCACACTGGTACTTTTTTCCCAGATCTCTGATGTTTAGCATCAAAATTGGAAGTTGGGTGAGAGCCATATCACTGCTACAGAGAGGGTGCTTACAAGCTGGAGATGCCCAAACCAATCCAGCCACATGCTGCCACCAACAGCAGTGCCACCCAGCTTCCTGTCCAATTCCCATCACAAGGTCCTGCCTGCTCCCCTGTACCTAGACCTTCTGCTGAGTTCCAGAAGCCAATACATCTTGCTCAATCAGCAGAGAATGACCTTGTCAAAGAACTGGAACAGTTTTCCAGGGGCTTAGCTCCTTGAACAAGCTCACACAGTGCTGGATGCAATAAAGGAGAAGCTGCAGGTGCTCTGAGGAGAAGGCAGGAGCACATGAACCACCTCATCGGACATTTCGAAGGTTTTTGTCAGTTCAGGACACCAAAGGTTTGTTTGGTCTTCAAGACCAAAAAGATCTTGTACCTATTCTAGCACTACTGAGATCTGGTGAATCCTTCTCAGGCCAAGCTTCAGGCCTCTGTGCTGCCCAGGACAGTCTGCCCGTGAGGTTTCAACGAGTTTTCACCAGCTCACTGCCACCAACAGGAAAAGTTTTTTTCCATTTCCCCTCCTGCCCTGCTACAGATGTTTGCCTTGTCCTGGTGCTTGGTCTCACCTCCCCAGTGTAAGAGTCAAATGAACTCACAAGCAGATTAGGAAAATGGTCCATCAAGAATGAATTTCAATTTCCTGAAGGGTTAGTGAGTTTAACCTGCTTACAGAAAGTCAAGGTTAGGACACAACACAGCCAAGTGAGACTGCAGCATCAGAGGCAAGACAAGGAAGAACAGGGGAAGACGAGAAGGAGAGGGGAAAAGAGCATTGCTGCTCAAACAGCAAGGAGGTGACTCCATCACAAAAACCAGGCGTCTGTAGAACCATACTCTGTCCCTTGGTTTCAACAGGAGCTCAGGTGTGAATTCGCAGATCTGATTAATTCAGTTCAGGCAGCTGAATGGATTAGTACCTCCAGGATCTCTCACACTTCCCTGCAGAGGTGGCTTCCCACAGTGGGGTGGCTATGCAAGATAAGGAGCAGCTCCTCCACTGCCAGAGTTTAAGCCTTGTCTGCTACAGTAAAGAAATCCACCCATTTCAAGTCCTAGTACTGTAGCAGGCTGGAAACTCTGGAGCTGCTTTATGTGTAATTTGCCAGGAACGTCTGAAAAGATGGGGTCAACAGCTCAGATTCTCACCACAAGAGCCCACATTTAATCTGCCACGTTCACAGGCCAGTGCCCAAAGGCCCCTAAATATGCCTTGCTCTGTAGACCAAGTGCTTTCCAGGGTCCCTGGGCTGTAGAAGTGAGCAACACCGGAACATACACCCTCCCTTTCAGTAACCAGGACACCCAAAAGCTGGTATCTGGCCAAAGGGTCACATGTGAATAACAACACAGCTTAATGACTACAAATTTGGTCCTTTCAAGAAGAAAAGGTGAAGACGTTTTCGTCTTGTAAGACGAAACTACCTCATGAAAGAAATTAAATATTCCAAGGATTTCACATCACAAAAGAAGGCATAACTTTGAGATTTTATAGCCTGTGTAAGACTAGTCTCTTAGACAGTTTATTTGTAATTGCCTTGCCAAGGCTCTCTCAACTTGGATTCCACTAAAGTCAGTTTCCAACTTTTTTTTCTGAAAGGGTTGTAATAAGCATTTTGATTTAGAAAATGCAAGAAAGAAGACCACCCTCCAAAAGATTCCCATTGTGTCTTCCACAAACAAATTAGCTATCTGACAGATTTCTCCCGGGGCATTGCAGGACCTGGTAATTTTCAAATTCAAAGAGCTGGAAGGAATAATGATGAAAAACTGTCACAAATCTGCATGAAGTTACTTTACTTTAGTAAGACTGACTAAATGAGATACAAAAGAAGTATGACTAAACTTCACTAGAAGTTATTTTTCTTTTTATGCAATGTAGTGGAAGGCATAATCAGCTGTTTTAGGAGAACAGTGGTAATACAATTTCCTATAGCAGCAAAATGGTAATAGAACTTTCCCACTTTTAAACAGTGCTACTTGAATAATCAGGCAAAAATCTACTAGAAAACATTCTTCCTAAAGCTTAGAAGACATAAACCATAGTATTAATAATAATTTGCACTTGGGAACAGTATTAACGTTATTCTCTTTTTTTAGAGGGTCTTAGTTCCCATAACTGGATAAACATGGCTATGAATATTACATCCCTTCTTCAAAGTCGCATTATCTTAAATTTTAAACAACCGCAATAGCCAAATGCTTGCCCGATATAAATTGTCTCTTTTCTAAATGTCAGCATCTGAATTCTCAAATTGCCCAACACAACTGCTAAATATTTTGTTAACCAACACCAATCCCCAACGCTTATTTGGTTAAAAAGAAAATAAAATAAATCTTAGTTAATTTAAAGTTCATTCGCAATGTGGTTTTCAAATCTGTCAAAACACGCACAAGGAGGTCTAGTGGCAGCCAGGAACTATGGGAATTCAACTTGAAAGCTAAATCTGAACCACAAGGTCAAAGAAACAAAGTCATAACCAGTTCTCAAGCTCTAATACACCCACGCACCAGTCACAGAAACTTCGGAGTCTCCCTGCTCTGAGCACCCAAACTCTGAAGAGCCCAAAGAAGGGGATCTCGGTAGAACGTGGTATTATTTCTCCCCTCACAAACTCACGCCCACCCCAAAGCCACGCTATGTAAACACACAGATGCACATAACCTCCCTTTCAGTCCCAAAATCCCCTAAACGCGCCTATTCCAGAGGGATAAATGGGTTCATTCATAATCTATTTTTAAACACCAGACATGTTTTAAAAGAATTTCTTTCAATTCTTCAACGTCTTTATTTTAAATCACACATACCTAGAGCTCCTTCGCTCCCCACGGGCCGGGAGTTCGGGAGTCCCTCCCCCTTGCCCCCTATGCGCTACGACAGCGGGCCGCACCAAAGCCATGGTTCCAGCCCTCGCCGCCCACACCGCCGTCCCTGCCCCACGGCGGCGG
>VZRX01014280.1:52444-224529 GCA_013398075.1 Notiomystis cincta
GTTTAGTTTTTTTTATTGTCACGTAGGACAGATTTCTTATTATTAATTCATGCCAGATCATGGCATAAGCAAGCAAAGCCAAGAACAGGGTAGTTTCTCTCCTAGCCCAGAATACACAAAGCATCTTTCCCATGCCACAAAAGCAGGACAAGCATGTATGTAGGCATGCTCTTACACGGTACTTTCAAAGGCGTCAGCAGTGAATAGCACACACATTAAAATAAACTAACCACCATATGTCAAGTGGCTAGCATACAGATCCATTAACTGTTCTTCACGATAAGTATGAAATTTTTTTCTAAACATAATGCATGTGCCTATCCTCTACAGAGTTCATGGTTTAAATCAGGAATGGTCTGAAGAATTCGTAGTACATAGGCAATTTCCTTTAGCACATTTAAACCAGTCCTCACCTCACTGTTTCATTCAGAAAAAAAAAACATTCTCTTAAAATCCCATTCTACAAATGGCCTGATCTCCACGTGCTGGTCAATTTCTTCTCTAAAAAAACCAACACACATCAAATCAATGACTGAAAAAGTCTTTTCATCATCTCCCCATAGCTAACACAAGAAGCTACTGGAATTGTTTCCTTTCAGCAGAACAAAACTGGTGCTGTGGATCACAGAGTCGGGACCAACATCTCCCCCTTTCTGCTTAGTCTTCCTCATTTTCAGAAGAGAGAGGAGATGCAGGTCTGAGCTTTAAGTAGTGCTTAGGTCCCTGTAGTAGAACTTACCATAGCCACCCAGTGCTTCTGGATCACCCATCAGCCAGCATCCACAACGGGGGAGCAAGCAGCTTGTTCCCAGCCTTTCCTGGCTGTCATCCTTTGATGCCTGTGTCTCTGGTGGAAAAAGAGCCAGCACCACCTCCATTCCTCACCAAACCTGCCTTTCTCCCTGCCTTCAGCTGCTCCTTTGCAGGTGCAGCTGAGAATGGAGGCCAGCCCAACTGCTACAGGGCTATCTTGGGTTCCCCTTCAGTCATGGACCCTGGGCACAGACACAGAGGATTCCTGGGCTTTGGAGAGGGGAGGGCCAGCTGTGGGGCTCCGTGGCACACAGAGAGGCTGGGAACGGCGTGTGCCACAGGGAGATCAGGGTTTTGCCAGGGAGTTTTTCAAGAAGGGAAATGTGACATAATTCAAGGTCTGTGCCACATCATTTCTCTTTTCACTGCTCATTGACCACAAAATGCTTTCTCTGCAGGCAGCTAGAGCACTGCCTCCTTCCTGCCATCTAAATTTGCTCTTTAGTCCTTTTGCTTGTGCCCAGCAGCACCGGCTCTGTGCCCAGCAGTCTCAGAGCAAAGATGCTGCAAGCACTGCAGCTGAGAGAGACACCTCTCAATGCCCATTCACTGGGCATTTTCTGAACAGAAATTACTTTCTTTTGGCTGGAAGTCTTTGGCTACATCTATTCAGTGAAATAAAATGTGCTGGGGATGGCTTTCTGGTGATAAGGTTGAGTAGCACAGGTGGCTTGTGTGTACACTTGTAACCTCCCCACTCTGAACCACACATTTCTGCAAGCTTGTGATGCAGACAGCCATGAGCTATTGTCCCATCCCTATATAATCCCTCATATGGGCACAACTTCTGTCTCCTTTCCTCTTGCATTTATTTATTTGCTCTTGTTTTCTTTCCTGGAGTACATCTAGCATAGGAACTTTTAAGAGAGAGATCTGACATCTCCAGTCTTGTCCAGAGGGTGGTCAGTTCCCATTTTGCCATTCTTGATGCTCTGTACCCTGCCTGTACAGAAGGAATCACGGTGAATGACGAGTCTGGCTCTGGCATTTGTCAGCCTGTGTTTCCCTGTCTGTGTCTGCCTGTGTGCTGGGCTGGTTATTGCCCAGACCTTTACCCTGAGTGCTGCTACTGCCTCTTGCTGTATGGAAATGTTGTTCAGGCACTACGTCTGTTTCTCTTGACAGGCTTTCCAGTGAAGTGGAATCACATATGCTTTGGCTGGTCCTCTTCCAAAGTCACCAAGTGTTGGTGCTGAGGCGAGAATATTCAAGCTATTGACAGAAGTATGCGTGCACGCTTTTTAGCATGAATCCAAGGAATCGAGAAAGATAGTAATTAAAGATCTACTAGCATGTTATCTAGAACTATTTCCAGTGAAACATCTTTGAGGAAACTCCTACTAAGAAGAGCAAGCACAGACTTTCCAAATGGCAGGACAATCTTTCAGCATTGCAAGCTAGCACGTGACTGTTTTAAAACTCCCCTGAAACCTGGATAACTTTCATAGTGATATTTATAATGCAGAGTCTGTGCACAGGGCTTAATTTACTTACTTTTCAAGTTGCTTCTTTTCCAAAAGCATTTATGATTGATGTAACCACTGCTGATGCTTTTGTACAGAAGAGATGAACCACGTCTCAGTCTGTGTGCCTGTGTTGATGAAATATTTTCCTGCTGTCTTCTGCCCCATCCATGATTTTCCCCATGCACTCCCCCCAGCCTTGACTCCATTGGTCCCTGCAAGTGGCCACAAGCTGTGCTGCTGTTGGCCACTCTGGCTGATCCTGAGGAGTGGTGGGGTGGATGGGGAGGCAGCAGCAGCGAGGTGGGGATGGGGGGCTAGTCCCCAGCATCTGTGATGGGGAACAGGGCTGCCTGCCAGCCTGCAGGGGCTCCTCCATATCCAATCCAGGCTGGCTGTTCACAGATTGGTGTCAGACTGGGAGCACTGGCAGCTGCCTGGAGCACTGTTTACATGAAGGCTCTTGCTTCCTTTATCAGTGGCAGAGCTGCATTGGGATATTTTTGGCATGAAAGTTAAGTGGAAACGTATCATGTAAGTGTCCTCAAAATGGGAAGCTCTCAAGAACATACCTTAGATCTGAATAGAGAATATGGTGCTCTGACTTCACCTCAGCTGTATTTACTGCAATCTTCAGCTTTTCCCCCCTTTCTCTTGTCCAGTTGTGACGGGAAATTCTAGGATGCTGTTAGAAATACATGGATGTGCCTAAGGAGCGAATATGTATCAGCCAAATAAAATACTGATGAGTGTAAAAGGAAGAAAATTACAAAAATAGCTGTGTAAAAATAGTTTTCTCGCAAGCAGCGTTGATAATGCCATAGTAAGAAATAATGAAAAAGGAATAAATTTTGCTGGTAAAAGACTGTTTCTTTACTTCCCAGGAGCTCACATATCCCAGAAAATTCACACTGATAGATAAAATGAGCAGAACCTCTACATCTAATAGGTTCACATCACAGAGGTGATCTGTATCAGAAAAGACCTATTCATGGATAAAGACACACATCCGTGCAATTTAAAAATAACCTTGCTAGCAGAAATTGACTTCAATCTTGAATTTGATGGTTATTTCAGTAAAGGCCATGTGTTTACTTAGCAAGTATGTCATTCAAAGAGTAGTTACACATTACTGCAGCACCCAGAGACCCTTTTTGGACATCCCAGAGCTGTTTCAGGAGAGACCCAAGCTGTAGTTTTCTCTAGTGCCAATCTGTCTCTACTACCTCTACTATTCTCTCTACTACCCAGCCTGTGGTTTCTCTGTAGTTTCTCTGTGGTTTCTTTCCCCACCAGTTCTTCACTTGTCCTGTTCTTCCCAGGAGGTGTTAGACAGATATGTTAAACTTCAAGAGTCTAATTGTTGTCACCTGCCCATGGCAGTCCTTCACAGGGACATGGGACAGGGCAAGAGACTGCAAAGGTTCATTCTGTTGGGAGTTTGGCTGAAGAGATTCACAGCATGGCCCAAATGGTGCTGTCAAACCTGTAAGAGCTCTGGTTATTGGACAGGCTCTGATCCATCCATATCAAAATATGGGTGTTTCCAGGAGGCAATGTTGTGGTGTTCATGCTTGAAGGTGAAAGTGGATGAAATTTTCTTAAATGAGGAAAAAACCTAAAATATGGCTGTATAAAGAAGGGGGGAAAAGAAGTATGCTATGTGAGTTTTCAGAGAAGAAATAAGCTCAAAGGAATTTCATCATTCCCCTATAATGCCAAGTGGTCCACTTTCCAGGGAGAGGAAAGATACAGCCAGGCTGTAGTTTAGTTTCATGTTATCAGTATAATAGTCATGCAGGGTAATAGGAGAATAAATAATGTGGTGTGCAGGTGCAAGGGGACACCAGCTTACAGGCAAGCTTAGTCACAGTGGCAAAGATGGAAGAATGTGACCTCCACTGCAGTGTTTTATCTGCTGCACAGATAAATGGATCTCACCCAAGAAGCCTTTCAGGCAGTGCTCTGAGGAAATTCCTCATCAAGGAAGGAATGCCCAGAGGAGAGAGATAAAGAGGCACAGAAGGTCCCCCTAATGCCATTACTCCATTGTCCCAGCAGCAGGTGAGTGAGGCTCTTTTGTCTTCAGGAGGAAACCCCTGTGGCTTGGGACTGAGCACAGTGACTGTTTAGAAATGCCTTGGCACTACTGATGTTATCAAGAATAGCAGGATTCAGAGGCAGCAGGTGCTAAAACACCACCCTGAAAATTAAATTGGAATCTGGAGTGGACTTAGAGAATAATTTAGATTGGGGGGAGTCCTCCAGAGATCACCTAGTCCAACCTCTTGCTTAAAACAGGGTGAGTTGCAGGCTTAGATGGGGTTGCTTAGGGCTTTGTTCAAGGGAGTTCTTGCTCCTGCTCCCCACCTGTGAGTGCCTGCCCCACGAGTGCACATCAGTAGGTAAAAAAACAGCTTCTCTGTCACCAGCAGCAATATGCTTCCAGTCACTGCTGCTGAGGCATCCCTATCCTTCACAAGCTTGGCTGTCACCCTGAGATGCCCACCCTTTGCCAGTTGCCCCTGCAGTCTCTGCCAAGCCTCTGTATCCCCATCTGCTCTCCCAAAGGCTTGGTGACACAAGCAGGCTCTATCTCCCTAAGGGGAGACACCCATGGCCACCCCAAGAGGCACCCAGCTCTGCCCACCTGGACAGACACACCCCCCTCAGGAGCCCTGTCCCATAAATGGGAATCAGGATGTGAAGCTGCTCTGCACACTGTCCAGACTGCCAGCCCCTCTGGCAGTTTCTTGTTATGTTTTGTGGCTCCTGGCTGAGCCAGGAGACATTTCCAGTGTGGACACTACGTAAGCCATGAAATCCTTCCCCCCTCCTTCTACCCTGAGCAGGGTCAATCCACCTGGGAGACCTTTATAGCTGCAGGTAGGAAATGGCAAAATGTTTAAAAAGAAACACAGACCAGTGAGATTGTGTCTTAGTATTGTCACATTCTTCCTCTGGCCTGAGCAAGCACTGTCCTGCTCTGCTAGTACCCACCAAGAATAATTTCCCTAGCCTGTTACCTCTTGAATTGTGTCTTTGCAGCTTATTTCTGGATCTCCACCAAGCATGATTTACTTATCTTTGGCTTTCCCATCTAACCCCATCATATTTATAAGTTATCTTTCAGTACTGGCAATGGTCATGGCTACCCATCTCCTTCATTTGCTTTTGAGATTTTCAAGCAGGAGCATCTGTGCTATGCCCTATGCTGCTCCTGATGCCTGGAGGCAATGTCCTTCAGAATCTTCATTAAATCATGCCTTTGACATGTCATCTACAGAAAATGGGACAGCAGATAGGTAGTAGTGTGGCTGATCTATGACTACTGATTACTCAGCAACAGTATTTTCTTATTTCCCTGTATCCCTTCATGAGCCCATCCCTATCTATTGCAGACACATCAGGTTTCACCTCTGAGATCCGTCTCTTTGCCCTTAGCCCCTCACCTGCATGGTGTCTGTCAGTCCAGGCTGGCAGGGGGTGTCCAGGCACAGACTGCTCCAGTGTCCCTGTCAGTGCAGGGGTTTCACTGGTGAGCCCCCCATGCCCAGGGGTGCAGAGCCATTGGTGGTCCCCTGCTGGGCAATGCCTCCTCCCTTTCCTGGACTGGTGCACGTGGCCACTGAATTGGGGGGGCCACAAGGTGTGCTGTTTACACTACTTTGTAATGGGATTGTGAATTTTCAGACACAAGGAAAGTCCTTTTGTTCTGGCCAATATAATGCCAAATATAAGGGAGGGGGTGTCTGCTGTGGCTCAAAAAGGCTGTTTCTGAAGTAATACAAACAGCAGATAGCCCTTGGTCATTCATAATTTATAATTTTTGTTGGGAGCAATCCACAGAAATTCTGATCTGATCACTTGACTGACAAAGTACAAAGCATCATCTAAACTTTCAACCAAAAGTTCTTAACTTTCTGCCAACGTGATCAAAAATAAGCTCACTCCCAGAAAAATAACCAGAAGAAAGATAGCCAGAAAGATAACCATCCTCATTCAGACTTCTAAATAATACCCAAACTGGGACTTGAGCTCAAAGCATTTTTAACCCCTTTGTTGTTGGGGCACATAGAAAAAGATTACAGATGCAGGAAGGATGCAAGAAATAGAGCAAACATAGGTCATTTCTGTAGTCCTGGGTTTATCTTAGTCTTTGTACAAGAAGACAGTAACACACCTGACAGGCAGAAATCTTCAGCAGGAGTGAGAACAAGTGAGAACCATCTCCAACCCCTGTGTAGGTGCCTGTGTCTTGGAAAATAAAAAGTAGAGAGCCTCAGGTGTGGAGACAGGAGTCTTTCAGGAAGGCACAATGTACAGACGTAAAATTTAGATCAACTTTTCCAGTTTTTGCACATAAAAAGGTAAAATGCATTTCTTGGTGGGTCTCCACTTTTATAAATTTATAACAATAGTAGCATGCATTCAGGGCAGCCAGTAAATGGTCTCTGCACCTCTGCTGTAACAGGAGGGACAGTGATCCAGTTGGTGTCATTTCTAGGGCTGGTCAGGCTGCCACTGCACTTGAAGTGATCCTTGATAAGATTTCAAGTGAAAGAAGGAGGGAAAGACAGAAAGAAGGCAAGGAAGCCTCCCCCACTTCAAATTCTTCAGGCTGACCTGTCAGCTTCTATGTTACTACATTTGGACTTGAATTTCTTGCCAAGGTCAGAGCAGATTAGAAGCTGCTTTCATATCTGACAGAAATACTACTCCCCGGTGAACAAGGGGATGTAGCTCCAGCATCTTTAAGTGGAAAGAAAAGTTCAGTCTTCTCCACTCATCAGTGCAGAGTGCACAGGGGCCTCCCAATATTAACTCTGGTCAGCACCAGCAGGTCATCTTCTCTCTCTAATCCCACATCCTCCCCCTCTCTGCTTGGATCTGAGCTGCAGACTTGAAAAGCACTACTGAAAATACCAGAAAAACAGTGAGATTTGAAGGATCATATGCTCATCTCATGATCACCAGTATTTGTTTCTTTTTATGCTCTTTGTGGGAAATACATACTACTTTTTTTTCTAAATCACCCTTAAAACACAAGAGCAGAATTATATGCAGCCAGGCAAGATCTTGATTTCAGGAGTGACCTCAGGACTCACATTTCCTCTTGCCTGAAGCTCAGTTCACATTTGTAGGGAACTTGCTCAGTGGGAGACATGTTTTTCTTAAATGTTCAACAGCTGCATGGAAGCTAGGCAGCAGGAAAAACACAGGGGCAGGCAAAGGATAAAAATAATAATACTGTATTGCCCCCTTGTCTTTTAAAACTTCTGTTCCCTCAAATAAAGCATAAGAAAATGTAGAATTCCTGAATGTGATGGCACCAAGGCACACTGGATGAGTGGCTTGCCAGAGGTAATAAAGGAGCCTGAACAAAGAGCAACATGCATCGTTCAGCCACGTTTACAAAAATGTCTAGCTCCACCAGAATTAGTAATTGGATGCCAGAATGCTGGAGTTTTTCTCAGTACAGAGCTAAAGAACACGGCTGAGGAAATGCAATGTGAAAACAAAAGGGAGACAATTTTATAAAGTCTGTAGAACAGACTGGCAAAGTATAAGATGGTTTGGTAAGGAAAGCATCCAGAGAAGATTTCAGTGCCAGAAAAGGAAGGAGACTGTAGTAATCAGCAGGTGACCACAGATCACTGAAGATCAGTGTTAACCAGAGTTTTCCATTTGGCCACTTGGCTTCCCGTGTGTCATTTTACACGTCACAGACTGAATTGCACCCCTTTTTTTCTCTGCCTCAATGATAGTTTACAACAGTGAGAGGAGCCACTCAGAATAGTTCAGAAGTATTTCTCTGGTTTACTTTCCCTGTGTGGGATGCCTCACTCAGCTGGAAATCAATCTTTGTTTATCTCATGACAGGGAAGGAAGGGGAAATTAAGAAGGAGAAGGTAAAGAGAAAACAAGGAAGAAAGAGAAGCAAAGAAGTCAGGAGGGACAGAAATCAGATACCAGGATGGTGGTTATGAACTCCAAAGACAGACAAAGCAAAGGGCAGGTAGGAGGAAGCAATGAAAATCAGTGAGACCCAGAGAGCAAGGAGGATAAAGGAATGAGGGGAAAGGAAGAAGTTTTTTCAAAAATCCTGTGTTTGGTTGAAAAATGAATGCAAAATAGTCACAAGAGTTTTCACCTAAGTTGATATCATATCAATAAATATTTTTTGGACAATATCAGGAGTTATTGCCTCATGAGTGTGCCCATAGCCCTTTGCTGGGTCGGTGGGCTGACCCCACTCTCTGCGCCTGCCCATGTGTGGTGGTGGGGACGGATGGAGATAATGCTGACGGAAATGAGTCCCTCTTTATCTGGCCTGGCTCTGGCTGCAAGACTAAACAAGCTGAAAATACTCCTTAGAGGTGATAGGTCTTCAAAAAATGCAATTAACAACTGCAAGATGTCCTTCCAGGAACCAGCAAGACAATTCAGAGCATGCAGGGTTGGTTTATCCTAAAAGGAGTCAGTCTCTCAAAACACGTAGACTCAAAAGCAGGCACGTCTGTCAGGCCTGTCATGGAGAGGAGCATCAGCTGTGTTCCTCTGCCCTCATGGGGGAGTGGGTGCTGGCAAAAGCCAAGACAGGGAGGCAGAAGGGAGCTTTGTCCTTTGAGTGGTTCATAAATAAATTCCATCTGATGCTGCAGAGGCAATGACCTGGGGACCAGAGATGTCTCAGAGAAATACTTCTTCTGCATAGAAGTGCTACATGTTCCAGGTGTGGCAGCAGCCTTCTGGGGAAAGCCAGACCTGGTACCAGCATGGGTCCTACCCTGTAGCTTGTTTCTCTTTGAATTAGAAGTTGTAAAGTTGGTGCTGCAATTGTCAGTACTGGTTTGAATCTCATCCTCTGATGGTAGAATAAAAAAAAAAGTCTTGCCAGCAAAGTATGAACCCTCTTGCAAAATTTAAAAGCAGTCCTTTTGTATGATTCTCCTCCTTGTTTTCAGACCTGTCCTCAGATTTAAGTGGCATCATGCAGAAGCTCAGTAAACCCTTTGGCCACTTTATCCAACAGCCTGCAAACTGCTGCATTAAGGGTATGAGCAGTTAACATGGACACTACATGGTAACAAAACTCCAGTGGACCTTACCAAAGTTTACTCTCAAAAGCAATCCGTCCTGACCTGAATTTCTCCCCAGAAAAGCTGAATGTGGGACTGGAGCATTCCCAGAGGACTCTCAGCTGCATTAGAGACATGGTCTGTGCCTGGCACATGTTAGCACAAGCTCTTCACAAATGGGTGCATACATGGCATGGAAGCCCACCAGTGGGGCAGTGGGTCTCCTCAAGTCTATTCTCTGTGTGGGCAGAGCTGTTCTTGTCACTCAGGAAAGTCCTCTCTCCACTGGCACCAGCACAAGTCCAAGTTGTCCTTCTAGCTGGAGGCTGGGTGTTTAGTTCCTCCTTTATTCATTAGCAGTCTCTTCTCACTGTTAAAGTTACCCAACCTATATTGAAATAAGTTATTATTGAAACTTATAATTACTCTTTTCAGGTCTGAAGTGCTGGGCACACCAGAAAGTCAGAGGCGATAAGTTGTGCCTCGTGTGAAGGTTTTTTTTGTACATCTTTTCAGCACCCAGCTGGGCCCCCACACCACTCTATGGGGGCTGAGCCCTGCATTGAAATGCTGCCTGTGAGCCTCAGTGTGCCTGTGTGCCACCCATGGAGCTATAGACATGGAGCAACCAGTGTGGCAGAAATTGCAGGTCGAAGCCAGCCCCTCTGCCAGCTTGTGGCTGAGAGGTCAGGAGTGATGAGAGCAGAGGCACTGTCTGCTTGGATCACACTAAAGTCTCTTCAGGTCCACGGTGTGACACTGATACTGTTCAACACCAGATTACTACAGGGGAAAAGATCTCTTGATGAATGCTTATGGCTTACTTTCTATTTCATTGGGTATGGTTTTGCTAAGCTCTCTTATGTAGTGGCTGACAGATTTCGTGAGGGATAAAGCGTTGCTTTTATTTTTTATCTCCCTTACTGTGTATTTTAAATCTGATTTACAGAAACAATAAATATATTTGGAAACTACCCCAGATTGTGTCTTTGTGGTGTCTGGAAATAAACCTGGGAGTGGAAAAATTGATAATATTTTCTAATGTTTTAACCACCCTCCACCTAACACTACGTTTTTTTTCATTTTAATCTCTTTTTCAGTGACCGCTGCATCTGTTTAAACTACTTTGGACATTACTTTAATTTCAAGTCCATTGATCATTACCCCAAAGCACAACCTGCCATACCCCAAAAGTAATGTGAAACAGGGGTGTAAGTAATATTTTTTCTGTTTGAATATCCACACTGCACTATCAAACAGATATTCAGATTACTCCGCTGTCCCAAGGGCTTTTTCCCATGATTATCTGATCCCTTTCAATCAAACAGGGTGTGTGCATCAGTCCCAAAGGCAATGTAAAGCTGACCAGAGCCATATTTCTGCAGATTCCCCAAAAGGCACAGGCAAGAATTCTTTTCCCCTCTGAGGGTCAGAAATGCTGCAGGAGTTAATTGACTTTATATGGATGCTGCAGGCTTCCCATCCATCAGCAATAAGAATCTTTTTTCCAGGGATGGATGGTGGTGCAGAGGCAGAAATTACCTGCAAGTAGGATAGAGCTGGCAGAAGAATTCCCTTCTCTCATGTTCCCATTCTCCATGACAGAAGTACATACAGCATCAGTGACAATTTCTGTATACTAAAGTATTCTCAAATGGATGTGTTAATTCTCCTTGTAAGACCTGGAAGCATAATTTTTTAGTTCTGGGAATTTTTATGGGGGAAAGCAGTGTCCCTAGCTTTAGTAAGAACTGATTTTTTGACTGTGAAAGAGAAGTTTGGTTATTTTGATAACTTTGTAGACATAGGGTAATATAATACTGCATGAAAGAGCAAATGCAAACCACCAACCCAGAGATGCATACGTCGGTTAACTGCAGGTAGTGTTGGTTATGGGATGTTAGTTAACTGTGGTGCCCTGTTGAACCATGGCCCTGCTTCAACCAGGAATCAGAGGAGTGGAAAAAGTCAAATAAAATCACCAACTTTGCCTCTCTGGCCCAAGGGAGGATCAGCTGTAACTGAGCTATTCTTGACTGCTGCTCATCCGTCCGGTTCTCAAAGAACTCCAGAGATGGAAACATTTCAGTTTCCTAAAATAATCTCTCCACACTCCACAGTGGAGCCTGGAACTTGCACAGCACCCCATCCACTTCAGTGGGAGGCCAGGGGTCTGCCCCTGGCTCTGCAGAGAGCTTCAGAGAAAGGGAGAAGAAAGGTTTTCTGCTCTCAGGCTGTCCTTCAAGGCAGCACCACCACTCTTGTTCAAAGCTTTCACTCTCCTCCTTCCTGTGATCTCTTCTGCCAGCCCCCCACAAGATGATGTTTTTCTCCCCCTCAGCTTCCTGTCATGACTGTGATCTGAACTAGATCCCTGAGACCACCTGCATAAGGAAAAAACCTGCAATTTCCCTGGCCAGTGGCAAATAGAGGTCATGGACTGCAGCAGGGGAGGGGAATGGTGTCCACAGAAGGATGGTTGGAGTGGTTTCACTGGGTTTGCTGCCAGGGGAAATGGTCATGGAAGGGAACTTTAACTCACATTTCTCACTAGGTAACCAACAGCAACTGGCCTTAACTGGAGTATTTCAGAGATATTGTTGTTCTTCATCCAGTGTTCCAAAAGGCACCTACACTTGTGCTTCATGGACTCCTTCCCCATGCACAGGTACAAAGACTAGTCTGAGCCCCAGCCTCAATAAAACCATTTCAGATCCATTTTACAAAAGATGTTAGTCTTTGTCATGAAGCAACCCATTGTTAAAAATACCTTAAATTAACTTTGATCATAGCAACTCCAAATCATGGAGGTATTTTCGAGTACCCTAATTTGCTATTTTTCTCTTTCTATTGAACTTTGCATAACCTTGCGAAAAGCAGAACTCACTTAGATAGTTTTACAAAAGTGAGAAAAAGCACTGCCCTCAAGCCCTGCCTGTGATTCTTTCTGGTGATGTTTTGTTCTGCAGGAGCATTTCAGCAGAGATCTGATCTTGAGCATTGGTGTTTACAGTGGAAGAGCTGCCAGATCCATAAATACAGAGACTAACGAGCACAACTATGCTCAAAATGTTTCTTTGTGAATCACACATAATTTTCTTATCCAAACTGAGGGAACATTGTGTTGCTAATGCAGTACACAAGGTCACCACAAATTGTGAAGTAAAACTTATTTTCCCTTTGCTGGTTTTACTTTCAATGCCATCGTGTTCCAGGTCCCAACATTGTTCTACAATGTCTCTTTTGCTAGTTCTCCAGGTATCCTGGATGGGAGACATTTGTTTATCCCTGACCAGAAACAAATGGGTTTAACTGTCAGAGATTTTCAAAACAATAAAGATTGATTTTTTTTTTCATACCACAAAATTTTCTGTTTGAAAGGAAGTATTCCAAGATGCTTTACTATTAGGCATGTCCCTGCTTTTCTGAGTAACAACTGCAGCATAGCTAGTGGAGCTGCACAGGTGAGAGAAACTAATGGATGGGTTAACAAAAGTGTTTATTTTTATATCCCTTCACTCTTCAGCCACTGGGTTGTATGAGATAGAAATCAGGGTGGATTCAGCAAATTTTTTCTCAGTTTGCACCATTTCTCCAGTATGTCTAGACTCAATATCAGTATCCATACTCTGCTCTTGAGCATATGAAGCAGATGAATAATTTAGTTGTTGGTTATTGAAACCTGATGCAAGAAGCGAGTAAAATGGTGAAAAACCAAACAGCTGAGTACCCTGTTTTGCACAGGACACTCTCAGTTACAGTGTGATGTCCCAGTGTAACGTTCTGTGGTATCTATCCAGGGAGGAAATACTTTGGAGCATTTCATTAGATAAAAATATGCAGCCAAGAAGAATTCCAGCAAATGGTAATGCTCTGCTACAGATATGTAATATGAATAAAAGTCATTGTTCAAGAGGGTCTCCACAAAAGCAATTTTAATCCTCTTAAATTTTTGGGCTCTTGATACCTATTCTTTCTGGCCATTATAAACATAATTTTTTAAAAGTATTTCCAGTGTTGTGGAGTAGGATGTCTGGAGACAGTAGAGACATGAGATAATGTGGGGTTACTACAGATGCTGTTAGTCTTCAGTCCAAGGATTTGATTAGTGCCTCTGAGAGCTGTGATTTTATAATGCCATCCATTTCTCAGAGAAAAAACCTTTCATAAGCTCTGACCCACTTGCTACAGAAGCCAAAGTGAAAAATTAAACTCTGAATGCAGAGAATAAATATGGTTCTGTGTAATTTTTCTTGAGTGGCCATTACTTTTGGGAGACTTTCTTACTGATTTTTCGGTTTTGTGTAAACAAACATGGTAAGGGAGTGCCACATAGAATGTAATGTCAGTATAATTTTTTTAAAAAGGTGTTTTTTTGTTGTTTTTTTTTTTTTTTATTTAACTTAATTCTATTTGTTTAGGTTTCAACAATCTTTGTTGTGCTTGCAAATGCTCACACTGAAATACTCTATTGGGGCAAGAGAGCCAGAGTTGGCAGGGACCACAAAAAGTTCAGCTACAAATAAAAATTAACCTGATGTCTGTTTACAGAATCTAGGCAAAATACAAAAAGCAAACACAGAGTATTATGAAATAGCAATTAAACTGTCAGATTAACTCACTTTTAATAGTCCAACAATATAAAGTCTTTTAAAAGTGTCTTTAATCTGGCACCTTCTCTACTCAGGAATGTACTGCTGGAATCCAGAAATGCAGAAAAGCATTAAATGTGTCAATAGTTTAACCAAATCAGGGAAGATGTTTGAAGATACCTGAAATATTAATTACATGAGATCAATCTGGCATTCCAGGCAAAGCATGATGATCCTGTGAAGCTGGAAATGTTAGGTCTTACATCTTGGTCTGAGAGAGTTACCTTTTGCACAAACTTGAATATGATCACTCGTTGTTCACCAAAAAAAAACCAACAAAACAACTTCTGAAAAGGTGAACAGAGGGATAACTATAGGGGCTGAAGAGGACATGAGTGTTTCTACAGCTAGTTTCAGGCAACACTTTGACATGTATGAGGAGGATTATTGTGTGATTTTGCAGATATCCTTCAGCTTTCCATATCATAAGTATTTGTCTCTGGGTCAGTTTACTTTTATTAGCTTGCCCAGATGAATATTAGCTCTCATACTATTATTCCACATACATTGTTATACTCTTGTATGCTGTGTAGGTTTTTATGTTGCAGCCATGATAGTTTTAACAGTTTAAGCAAACTGGGGGTTGAAGGGAGAAACTACAATTTCATTAGACTAACAAATGTTACTGGAGAAAAATAAGTAGGTCTCTCATTATATAAGCTCCTCTTCAGACCTACATGATTTTTCAAATTAAAATGCCATTTGCAGTTAAACGTTTCTCTTCAGTTCTAGTAATTGTTATATGACCCACGTTGACAGGATACAATATCTACTTCTGTTTCCTACATGTTTATGGTTGTAATATTCTCATGCCTGTTTTACATCTTGCACTGATTCAATTGTCAGTTTGGCCTGAAACTACTTAATTAAGCCAGTGCAAAATTGTTGTTATGCCTCCTTTGAACTGGACTTACTTGCTTTGGACAGGTTCAGGTAGATGTTGGTTTCAGCTGAAGTGACATAAGTCACTCTCATCTGATTTCACATGGGCTTCCTAGCAATGTAACTGCTTTGGTCAGTGAATTTTGGAGTTAGATTTCCCTTTTGCCACGGTACCTGTTTTCATGCAGACGTAAGCGCGCCCGCTGCGATGTGCTCGTGTCGGTGGCTGTGCTAACCCAGCGCTCCTCTACACCTGTGAGCTCTGTCCCTGGCACTGACCTACTCTGACACTGCAGGGACAGTGGCCAGATGGGGATTTACTGATGCAAGAGAAGGTGAAGGGAGGTGCCACTGCCCTCAGCCCTCTTACCACGTGCTTTGCCCCCAGAACTGATAAAGGAGCAGCCTCGTCCCCAGCATTCACTTTCAGTCAGATCTGGCCCTGTGAAAGCTACATCTGCCCTGCAGACATGGGGGGTGATGGCTGTGGCAGCCAAGGGGTGTGAGGAGCTGTGAACCCACATCAACATCCCTGTGTCAGCACAAGCATCTCACACAGACCAGCCACGCTGCCAGATCATCCTATTTACCAGGGTAGTTTCTTCATCTTGGGGAAGGGCTGGTCCTTTTACCCACAGTGTCCTGCATGATTTAAGAAAATGTTCAAAGCTAAAGCAGCTTTGGTAGTGAAGCTGCAAAGGATTTAAAACATTCCTGTCCTGGCAAAGCACTCCAATTGGAAGCATATCAGTATATGGAGGAGTCCTGTGCATGGGCTCACACAAGTCAACATTGATCTACTTAAATTGATTTAGCATGTGATTCTAGCTCACTCATAGCTGTGTCACGGCTGAGACATCAGACCCATAATCACTCCCCTCCTAAAAGCATCTCTGGCAGCATGAATTCAGTGAGGAGGAGGAGTCTGGTCTCTCCAGGCTGGATGCAGTTCATTCCCAAAGTGGGACATACACGTTTCTTAGTTTATGCTGTGATGCATTGCTGCTCCATCTCTTTGCACGCAGCTTTTGCAGCCATCACAGTGTTCCCTGCAGCGATGCCCAGGATGAAGGTGGCCCAGCTCAGAGGAGCAGTGTCCCTCCCAGCAGCTGCAAGTACTGCCTACCACATTAAAGAAATGAAATCTCGCTCTTTATCATGCAAATAAGCAAGGTTAATTCCCTACCACGGGAAAAACGTGAAATTCCCGTGTGACATCCCTTTCCCTCCTCCCTTCTCACTTCAACCAAGTGGTGGAAAGGGACAGCCCATTTGGTACAGCATGTAAGAGGAGGGGGGAAGGCAAGCACACCCTTGTTCTCCCACGGGAGCTTTCCCAAGGGCCTGCCCTGTTCCTGGCAGCATCCCAAAGACCCAGGCGCTGCAGACCAGAGCGCCTGCCTTTGATCTCTCCATCTTGACCTCAGAGCAACCCTGCTGCCACGCCAGCCAATACTCCCCACTGAAAATGAGAAAAAGAAGGAGAAGCCTCATAAAATATTTCTTCAGCTGAATTTTTGTTCATCTGGAGCAGGGGCCACGTGGCCTGTCTGCCTCCTGGTCTCTTTGGTCTCCTTTGGTCAGCAGAGCGGGTTCCTGGGCCACAGCACAGCAAGAGGAGAGAGTGTCAGGAGACTGCTGTAGAGTCAGCAATCTGCCTAGTAGAGGACACAGGGATACCCCAGTTTGGGGAATGAAAATCCAACCTAATGACACAACACTATTTTCTCAATTGAAAGAGCGGTGTCATTTGTTTTAAAGATAAATCTGCCGTTCAATTACAAAGGGTTTCAAAACGTCTGAATTCAGAAGGTGATACTTTCGTAATGGAGCTGCAAGGATTATAGCTGTATGAGAATATGGCCCCAGGGAGTGCCATCATTTTCATTATTCATGTTGCCTGGCCTATTTTCTCCCCTCTTCTGGAAAGAACATGGGAGTGTATATGCACATGTGTGCATGTGCATGCACCTGAGAGAGAGGATGTAGGTAAGTTTACATTTTTCAAATAAAGTAGCTGGAAGATGTTGCTGATAATTACCCATGTATTTGGCTTGTCCCACCATAGAGTACAATATCCCCAAGCAGAATTGTGGCTGCTTGACCTCATGCCACAGAGGCATGAATTTCTGGCAGCTCCATGACATCCATATGTGGATGCCCTAGCTGCCACAGAGCTGTTGCTGATGGGAAGATTACAGATTCCTCTGCTCACGGGACAGGAGGGCCACATCCACAGGTATGGTGGCCACTGGGGACTTCCAGTGACAAAGCCCTGAATCCAGATGCTGGCAGGAGCACCCTCTGGGGCTTAGTGGGCTTGTCTGGGCAGACTCAAGGTCTGCTAGCAGAGGGAGGGTCCATGAAGGTACATGTGAGGATGTGCCTCCCTTTTGCCTGGGGGCACCTTGGGTCCTTGGCAGGGCAACAGTGCTGTTATAGAAGGGATTGGCCCCTCAGCACTGCCTATGTGAGTGATAAAACCTGTAAGCAGATAAGTTATTGCATCCTCGGGGGGTAGCACTATTAAATCTATTTAGCATCTTGTTCACAGCTTTGAAAGGTTTCACAGATATGAGCTGTGCTGAAACATTTCTACCTGCTATGCTCTGGGAGCCAAGGTGTTGTCCTGATTCAAAGATCTCTTCTTTTTCTCATTCTGCATTCATTATGGGGACTAAATTAGCAGAGATAAATGGCTGGAAAACACTCCTCTCCTCCCCCACCACACCACAGCTGTGGCTGTGGTTCTGCTGGGTGCCAGCAGATCATCCCTACTGACAGCTCCAATTTCTTGCTCTTGACTAAACCATCCGCACATGAAATGGTGGCACTTAATGGTTCTCTGCACAACCTGCTTGGCTTTGACACGAAACTGCTTTTTAATGCATGTAGTGGAGATGTCTAACATTTCTACATGAAAGCAGTACACTTTTATAGCATTTCAAAGTGACAGATACTCTTATGTAAAAAAAATAAAATCCACAAAACTATAGTTGTGAGAGGAAAACAATTTCAAGCCATTGTCATGCTTGTCAGTGGCAGCTTTTTATCTGCAGGGGCAGTGGGCACACACAGGTTCTGGTGAGGTGTCAGTGGCAGCAGTGGCTCTGGGGTGCACCCATCCCTAGGCAGGTCCAGGGGTCACCCTGTGCTAGCAGTGCCAGCAGCTGGGGATTGTGTGTGTGAGTGTGTGTGTGTGAGAGATAGAGACTCAGACCACTAACTCAATCTGATGTGAGGAGTCACCTTTCTGTTTCTGAATCACACCTAAACCCTTTGGAGAAAGTAATCATTAGGCTACTTGCAAGGATGAGGCCACTTAGCATGATGGTGAAACACAAAGCTGGAGAGATAAGAGGTAAAGATTTTAGTCATTCAGCCCATCTGGATTTGGTTTATGGTACACATTCCTCAGCATCTGTACGAGAGACCAGAGGATTTCCTTGTTTCCCTCAGCCTGTATCTCAACCACCCACCACCACAGATGCAGTATGCTGTGTAAAAACTTTCTTTAAACTCTGTGTCCAGGGGAGTCACTTCCAAACACTGCTGGATAAGGCTTCATGTAAGGACTGAACACCATCCTGCCTTCTTCCCTGCTGTTGCTGTGCCTTTTCTGCCTTTATCCACATGCACACATGTGCATGTAAAGGGAGGACTAAAATCTAAAATAGTGAGGATGCATCCCCCAGTGCCCTCCCTGGTGGGAGGTTTGCCAGGGCTGGCTGCCTCTGGGCACCCCTCTGCCTGCTTCTCTCCAGAGGTGCTGTAGCAGAGACCTCTTGCTGCAGCTTCATCAGGTGGCTCATCCCATTTTAGGACAGCTGGTGCTGGGCCAGACACCTTCAGTATTGTGGTGCAGGGCCCTGAGTTGGTGCCTGTTGGTGCTGCCAGCTCAGCCTCCTTCAAAGCTTTCTCCAAGGGGTGGCAGGCAGGCCTTTGCTGGATGGTGCATTGCCTCCAGGAGCTGTCAGAGAGCCAAAGCCAGCATAAACACAATGTGCTCTGACTAATGGGACAGAAATACAGTGCCAGTGAAGTCTGTACATCCAGGTGACCTGATGGTGCAGGGAGCTAATGACTGAACCACGGTGGACCCATGTTCTGACCCACTTCACAAACACAGGGCACAGATGTCACTGGTCAGGGACCCCATTGAAATCCAGGAGAGGAGAGTGGTGGTTCATACCTTCCTTCACTCAGCTATTGGCAAAGCAGGATTGCATCCACAGCCTCCCTGGCAACGTTTCCCCTGAGTCTGCAGTATGCAGATTAAAGGGATGATAGCCATCACACTGAGCCCTTCACCCCTTGGGAATACTCTGAAGCAGTGACTGACACACCCACTCCCACTTACTGCCTGGGGTACTGTGGGTCTGCAGCACTTTTATCAGCCTGCTTGTGTTGTTTACAACTATTTGAGGTTTGAAAATGCCCTCTTAAATGAAATACAGAGCCAAGCTGAGAAAATAGTAAATAGATTCCTATTCTGTAGTTGGCTGCATTTCTATGGAAATAGATCATTACCATAACCAAAACTTTTCCAATAATGAGATTAAAAAACACGTTTATGTTTTGACTTTTTGCATTCAAAAGCAAGCACAAATGAATGTTAAAGGATATATAAAAGAACATATCTGTATCTCTGGCCAGAGGTGAATAGAGAGAAAGCATCACAAAAGTGGAGTTACTACTCCTGCAGACCTAAGTACACTGTTACTGTGTTATTGAAACTCAAGGTATCTGAAACCAGAGAGGCTCTGTAGGAGCTGTAGGCACCAAGTGTGGGGGTGGTTTGTCCCAGTGGCAGAGCACAGGGTGGTCAAAATATGGCTCAGGATCAGCAGGTTAAGTGATAATCACATCTACACTTATTTAAAAATAGCGAAGTCTGAGGTCACTCTGCAGAAACTGGTGTTAGAAATGCCACAAAGAATAATAAAGATCTTGGAGTCTGGTTATAAAAAGAGCAGTGGGAGGAAAGAAGGTAGCAGAAAGGTGGAGATTTATGAAGGCTTCTTATAAGGCATTATGGTGAGAACAGGGAGAAAAAACAATACAGGTAGAGCCACAGAGGGTATTTGTTAGTCACATATCTAAAGATACATGTGCCTTACAGACAAGTGACTACTCCAGCATATTGGTATGGTCACATGCAGACAGGTGTATACATCTGCAGGTGTCCCTTCCCATTCACTGCTATGAAATACACAGGAACCTTTCCCTGTAAATGCAACATCCTGTGGCTTTTATTGGTACCAGTCAAGATTGCTCCATTTTGCAGATATGGTCCTTTGTGTCTACTTACAGCTACGCCTGTGTTTTATTAGGCTATTGTGTGTATTTTATAGAGGCTGTGGTGCAGAGATCTGTGCCACTAGCAGCAGGAGACGGGGATGCTGTCAGTCTGTATGGCCAGCATAGCAACCCTAGGTAACTGAGCACTAAACTAATCATCTTTTTCATGTCCTGGGATGATGTAGAGCAGGCTCATCACATGATCCAGGAAGCAAGCAAGCACTGCTGGCTTGAAAAGAAAGAAAAGAGATGACATGGTGGCGACTTTTTCTCACTGAAGTGAGATTGTCGCCTACCTTTGCTGTGTTGAGGCAGCAGATTTGGTTATAAAGCTAAGTGAGAGGTGGTGATTGATTCTCAGCTGCTGAGGACTTGCTGTACAGCCTTAAGGAAAGCATTTACCCTTTGTTCTTGTTTGTTGCCACAGCAAAAAGGGAATAAGGGATTTTTTTTTTTGTTTTGGTCTTAGATGCACTGTTAAACAAAATAGTCTGTGAGATGCTCTGAGAGGATAAGATTTATAAGTGCTTCAGGATTGCCAGTGTTGTTAAAGGATTGCCTTAAGGACAGGGTCCTCCCAGCTGGGAGGATTTAAAACTTCATTGTGAAGGCTTCAGTGGAAATTAAATACCATCCCAGCATTTGGGGTTTACCCCCTCTGCTTTAATGGTGAGCTGGGTCGTGCAGATGTGCCAGGCATTAAAGCACGGTTCTGAAAGCCCAAACAGAGCAGGAGACAGAGCTGCTGCCTGCTGACAGACCCTCTCCTGCCCTTCCTCCTCATGGGAGGAGTGGAACAGTCTGATACCAAACTGCAGTTGGCCTGCAGAGAAATGGAGGGGGGAACTCTGCCCGTTTCTGCCTGTTTTAAGGCAGGATGTGAGAGTGCTGCCTATGCTTTGTTCTCCCTCCCTGCCCGACCCTCTTTGCATAAAGTCCCTGTGATCAATACTGATTAACTGTCTTCAGAAAAAAGGTCCTTCCTTCCTTTGTTTCTCGTGAGATAAGAAGCATCCCGATCCTGCCAGCCTGCCCTGTGGGAATTGTTAGATACTCTGCAGACTGTAAAACCAAGTAGCTTTTGCACTGGACAGTGCATAGCTGGGGTGACTCAGGGCAGAGCTTCTCCTACAGGTTTGCTCCTTAGGTTTGTTCTTCCCACTGAAACAGCTGAGGAAGAGGCCAAATTATTGAGCTGAGAATCCTTTGATTTCCAGGTATTGTAGTTGATCAGGTAAAAAATATCTTTGCTGCGACTCTGGCTTTGTTTAAAACTGGTAGCACCCCTGGGATTACTTAATATTTAATTTAAATGGGAAAAGAAATGAAAGGCAGACCACAACAAATGGTTCTAGTGCACAGATCTCATCCAGTGACACAGCAGTTGTGAAACAAAGCCAGTTACCCAAGAGCAGCAGTTAAATGGTAAGGGATGGAGCTGGAGTTCACTGCCTCAGTGAGATTTATTTCAGCCTCCCAAGGAAACCTTGAAAAAAATAAGACAGTAAATACTTCTCCTTTTTTTTTCTGGCTGACAGTTTACTGCTTCTGAGAAGCAGTGGTTTCTGGATGAGAGGAGCACCAGACAGACTGCAGCAAGAGGTGAAGAGAGAGAAAACGGGAGATGCCGTAGGGAGAAGAGAGGGAGAAGGCGTGGGCAGGGCTACCCTTTCCAGCAGGAGCGATCCTGCAGTGAGGGGAGAACATGATTTAGGTTAAATTTAACAGGGCAAAAAACTACATCAGTTTGGAGAGCTGGAATAAGTGATACCATTCTCTCTTCTGCATGCACACAGCTATCAGCACCAGCAAGGTTTTAATCTTGATTTTTGAACCCAAATTTTTCCTCATGGACTGTAATAATTTTTCATGCAGGCATGTACTTTGTTATGTCTTTAAATGTTGTGTTTATTTGATTGATCATAACGGCTCCTCAAGTTAGACTGTTATTTTATGTATTGGTTGGGATTTTTTAACGTTACAGCTATAATGGGACCCTCATGAATCTCGTGCATGGTAATACAGAGGCATTCTTTTCCACTTTAAATGATACTGTAGCATCTTGGCACGTTTGGAAGGTCAGGCAGCGTGGCAACGTGATGAAAACTCCTGTTAAATGAATCATTTGTCCTTTTGTGATTGGGCTTCTTGGCACATCTTGCTGAGAAAGTGAGTTGCTTCAGTTCTGGAAAACTCAAGTTCACAATGTTCGCTCAAGTATCAAATCAGTATCCGTGCAAAAGGGGAACAAACCTTTGAGATATTAATTCCCTTCTGTCTAGGGACAACTGAGATATCTTCTTTTTCATTTGCCTTTTTCTTTCCCTGCTGCAATGCGCTCTCTGTTACCTGAGTAGGGCAAAATGAATGGGCAAGGAATTCTATTTCTTTACCAAACTTGCAAAAGGCTCAAAACTATAATGTTTAACTGCCATAACTTATTTGTAAGTCTTTGCACTTTGGAAATGTGGGCAAAATTTAAGGGAACTCTGTGAGAGAGGTCGCTCATGGGATACTTTTGACATTGGAAAAAACTGGAATGCATTTAGAGCCCTTTGCTTTCAGGAGTTGGTATAGGTATTTAAAATTTCATGTCCTCAGTCAACCTTCTGGGCCTTTAGAAGCTTGCCAGAACTGGAATATGGGCTGTCACTCTGTCAGAGAACATTAAGCCAAAGTGCAAGCTATTTTCAAGACAGAAATAATAATTCACCCCCAGCATATAGCAACTTAAGCAGTGACTCCATTAACAGCCTGCCAAGCTCTTTGGGTCTTGTGGAGGCTGTGTACAGCCACAGGTCCTGTGGATCTGCCTCCTTCCTTACATTGTTCTGAACAATTTGTAGTGGTAGTAAAGAAATGGGTGGGGGAAAATACCAGAGGGAGAATAATGCAGAGTGACTCTTCACTTAGGGTATTTACTGTAAGCAAGAATATGAATCCATTTATCTTTTTTTTCCCACTCAGTGATTGGAAAAACAGGTGGTATTTCAAATGTGATACCAGGTGTTTGGAGTCCCTTGTTCAGAGGGCTCTCAAGGTTTTTATTCAGTATTTTTGAGAATCTCCTAAGGAAATATCTCTATAATATTAGGCTGGAATTAAGAGCTAAAGTTTGGCTTACTTGTTTATATTCCCATTGGCTTACATTTTTCATACTCTCATGAGTTACATTTTTCATGCTCCATTTTTTTAATTGCATATTAAAACTGAAACCTTTAAATTCCCTTTCCCATCACATATAGTACCTTTTCCTTACTTATGTTTTTAGGGAGCTCCAGACTGACTTAAACTTGGGATGTGGTACTGCAGATACAGCTCATGCAGTGTTGGTGCAGCTCATTGGGTAAATTATTATGTGGCCTTAGTTTCATATTACATTAGAGTAAAGCCATAATTGCTGGTAATTCAATATGACAAAGGAAAGGAAACATCATATTCAGCAAATTAAGCTTGATATGACGGCATTACTTACGAAATGAACGGTCGGTCAAGGACTTTTAGGGACTATAAATAGCAGGAACCTGTAAATTCAGAGAGTGGAGTTTTTAGTGATGGAAAGCAGAAACGTTGCAGCTATTGGCATAACAAGGCAGGAAGAACCCTTCTGTGGCCTTCAGGGCTGAAGGATGAAGTAGGTGGATCACATTCATTGAAACATCCCAAGAGATGAATTTTCTTTTAAAAATTTCTGTACTTCTGACCAGTGAACAGCAGTGCTTCAGGAGTCACTGGGGTTTGCTCTCAAATTAAAGTTCTGTAGTATTTCTGGGTGAAAATCTGCCTCTGCTGAGAGCAGCAGAAGCTTTGCTTTTGATTTGGCTGGGAGAAAGGTCTCACCAAGCATGGCAGGGGATAGAGGATCTTCTTGACCTTTCTTTTTACAAATTTTGAGGATGGAAAAAGGGCAGGACAGGTCTTCATCAAGACCCTTCCCAGGACTGCTGAGCTCAGTGAAAATTGCTTTGCCTTTGTTCATGCTTCCTGTGTTGAGGGTGTCTGGAGGTGGCAATGCAGCAGGATTTAACATCACCCAGAGTCTCTGTGTTCCTGAGATGTTCTTCCAGAGAGCTGCTCTCACCCTCATGTCCTGCTGCCCACTGCTGTTGATGGCAACTCTTGTCATGCCTTTTCTGAGGAAAAAGACTGGGGTTTGCTACACCGTGGAGGTTTTAGTCCTTTCTGATTTTGATATAAAAATTAAAATCTAAGTGCTTGAGTCCTGACAGAAAATTTGGCTTCATTGTGAATTCTATGGTTTTTTTATCTTGTTTGATTATTTGTCCATTAATGTCAGGCAGGAAAATGCTTTTAAGAGTATTCAAAAAGTGATAGAAATCCAACCATTTCCTATCATTTCCCATCATTTCCCTGTGGAAAACATAAAAAAGCTGAGAAAATAAATCCTCTCCCGTTCTGAAATGAACATTTGAAGATCTATTTATTTCCATTTTCCATCTTGAAAAATAAATTTCTGCAATGTTTTGTCCTGTCTGCCAGATGCTTTTGCTTGAGTCATACATTTTCTCTAAATAAAGCCCCCTGTAACATTTGACACGTCCTGTGTAAGCACCAGTGCTTCTTACATGCTTTTGATAATAAAGACCTCTTACCTACCAGCAGTGACTGAGGAATCTCTTGGAAAGGAATCATTCCCATCTTTCAAGAACAATATATTTTTTATCTTATCTTAGAGTCTTGGATCAATAGGATAAAATTGACATGAGTCTTTTATCAAGCCTATACATTTTATCAAAGTGCTGATCAAGAACTGAAGAGGGATTTGGGTCAAAATCTAAGCAGAAGGATGAAAGACTGAGTTGTGACAAGTCTATCCCTGCCAACAAGCTCTGTGTTCAAACAAAAGACCTCATTCCTGGCAACCTTGCCATTGATTTTATCTTTAAGCACCTTGTCTGTAGTTCCACCTTCCTTTCTTCCCCTGATCTCAGCAGAGTTGGGTGAGTGTCAGGGGGAGGGCTCCAAATGGATCAATAGACTTTGGATCAGGCTATAGGTGATTACAGGGCAGTAGAAAAAGATTTTAGGTAACATCTAGGGTGTGTTTAAGCCAGCTTTCTTACAAGACTAGGCAAACAGGATAAAGATACATGTAATTTACCCTTTTGTATTTTTATTTCAGTCTGAAAATGTCAGCCAAAACTCCAAATTTACCTTTGCCTTTCAGTATTTGAGATATAACTGTTTTATCCTACAGTGTATGGTTTTGAAATGTACTTTTTAAACTTAAAATATTTTTCAAAAAAGCATCATTTCAAGTTTTCAAGGTTTACACACATATTTTTTAATTCACTGGAGTATTTTATATAGTTTAAACTATTTTAAACAGCACTAAACCAATCAGAAGTACTGCCTTATTCTTTTTTTGAACTGAAAAATCAGATATGTAAGCTTCTGTAATCTGGATGCATCTGTTTCCACTGATGATGGTGTGCATCCCATTTACCTGCTGTCTCTTTTCCCACCGTTCTCTGCTGAAGAATTGTGCAAATTTTGTGTCATTATTTTAATTTTTCTCTCATCTCTCCAGCTGTGCTCCAAAAAAGACACAGAACTGCAGGAAGGTGATTTACAAACTTCTCTTGCTCCCAGCAGTTTCAACAGGAAACTGAAAGGAGGCATTGCTCGGTCCACCCTCAGTACACACGGAGACACCAACCTGCCCCTGCTGTGCCTCCCACCTTCCCACCACAGAGAAATTGCTGCTTCATTTTGTCTCCTCCAGCAATTCCCTTGGGCCTAATGCTTTGCTCTTCTGTCTCCTCAGTCCCTCAATCCTGTGAGCAGTAAGTGTTTGTCAAGCTGGCTTTTACAGTCACTAAATGGTTCTGCAATAAACATCAAGATTGTAATTAAGATGAAAATATTTTCCCTCCTCTGCGTCCTCAGTAAACTAATAGCAGTGCTGTAGGTCAGTGTGGAGCTAACAGAGCACACCTGAACCAACCACACAAACAGGATTTGCCAAGCTTGGAGCTGTGTGATGGATCTGCCTTTTCCTACCTTTCTTTGTGTGCAGCTCGTACATAGCAACGTTTCTGCAGTAGCAGCAGCAGTAATGAAGGTCTGGGGTGGTTTAAGTGGAAGCACTGAAGAGCTGCCAACCTTTGCACACCCAGAGGTGCAGAGGCAATCTGGCCTCTCTTTAAAAAACAGCTTCTGAGCCTTCCACAGGGGCAGCCGAGGCGTTTCTCGCCACTGCAGCTCTCCGACTGCCAGGCAGCATTTACCCAGAGCTCTAAGAAGCTGTTGCATTGTGCCCCAACAGTGTCCATGTATTGATCACGGGTAAAAAAATGCTAATTGCACACATTCCCGTGATTAAAACGCTCAGGCTGACATGCTGTTTATAAATGATTCTCTTACACAAAGGAGGCACTTTCCTGTTGCATCAGACCGAGGTGCTCCCTCCCCAGACAGAGGGATCCATGGATCATGCAGGGGTGTGGAGCTGCCCCGTTCCTCCAGGTGCACGGGGAATGCACAGGGCATGGCTGGGGCATTGCAGAGGCCAGCAAGTTATAGCACCAGCTTTGCTTTCCCAGGCACCACAGAGTGGATAAACATGGATGGATCTTCTCTTACGTGCCAAGAAAAGTAATGTAGTTATTAATCTCACTTCCTCAGAGAGGACAAGAGGTGATTTATTTGGTATTTTACTTCTATAACACATTCAATGGGTGAGTTATCCCTTTGATTTTACGTCTTTCCCGCTGCAGCTGCCTTGTACCACTGAAATTCTGTAGAGGTCTCATCCTGACCAAAAAGAGAAGGCAGTGACCAGGAGTGAAAGTCTGGGTCTGATGATCAGCTCCCACAGAGTAAAGCATGTCCCAGCAGCCACATGCTCCTGGGGGAAGCAGAAACCATAGGGACTCAGGGAGGTGCCCTTGCTGGGGCATGCAGAAGGGACGAGCCCTGGGGACAGCACAAGGCTGAGGGGCAGATCTTGGTGGCTGGGCTTTGGCAGGCTCCCAACAGCCAGGTGGGGAAAACTGTAATCTGAAAAATGATGCCGAGATTAACTTTCCTTATTGTTCCAGGAAACCATAGTTTCTTACTGTCTCTCCCTGGCAATAGAAGTCCCGAGTTTCCCCTGCCAGTATGGGCAATGAATAGCTGGGAACTGAGACTTTTGCTGTATGTTGCTGAAACTTCGATGGAGAACTTTCTTTGCAGAAATAAAATTGATGGAATTTGAGTATCAGAGCAGCAGTGAGGTCCTGAGCTTATTTTCTCCTCTAAACTCATTTTTTGCTGACTCTCAGTCTGTACAGTTTAAAAAATAATAAGAGAAGTTGGTTTGCCCTGTTTTGAGGATTTTCTATTGTTAAGATGTAATAAAGAGAACTGGGTTTATCCCCTGTCCATTTTCAGGGCTGAGTAGGGCCCCCGCATGCGAGATTGTAGCAATTTAGGATTTTATGAACATTATATTGCCTTGCAACAGATTTACAAACTTAAGTCAGTATGACTCCTGATTCTAAAATATAACAACTGAATTGCAACCAGAATTATGAGTTAGTTAAAATATTACATGCAATGAAAGCATAGCCTGGCAAGAAGTGAAATTGGAAAGTTTATTCCTCATAAATTTCTATATCACCATGGAAAAGAATCTTATCTCTCTCCTGTGTCCATTTCACTTCTTCATGTCCCACTGTCTCCCTGCTTTCATGAAATTTATAGTCATCTACTTGTCAGTCAATTTACTGCTTAGGGACTGATTCAGTATTAGGGGTTGGACAAACATGCAAAAATATCACAATCACATAAAATCAATTTCCTTGAGGAAGAATAAAAATAAGGCTAAGAAGCTCTCTTCACTACTTGGGATAATTTAATATATGCAAATGTATACAAAGTGCCGTGGAGGATATAAATTTTATTGAACATTAATTGGAAGTGATCTATGGTATGACATAAATGTTTGAGCGAGCAGGCCATTTCCAGTTTGCATTTCTGTGTGTGAAATGTGTGTGTGTACAGAGACCCACACGTGCACACAGCCCCAGCAGTGATTACCAGTGCTGAAAGCAATCACACGCTGCAGCTGACAAGTCAAAGATCAAGTAGAAGTTTTCTTGTAAAATGGGGGAAATCCTGCTTTGAATAACCAATGACTTGACCTTTGTCAGCTGTTAGTCTAGTTGGTAGCAATTATCCAAAGGAGATTAAATTATCAGTCTCAAGGCAAGGTACTTTGCATTTTGAACAAGACCAGGGATTAAACACAGATACTTTCTCAATGCCCAGGGAGTTTCCAGCAGGATAAGGATTTCAGAGGGAAAGCACGCTACTGCAAGTAAATTGCAGTTTTCTTCCCCCTTCCTTGCTCCTTTTCCTTAGCTTGAGAGCCCTGAGGAAAGCTTACCATGGGCTGATGACAGCACTCCTGGCTTATCCAGCAGGCTGCAAGTGGGACAGAAATAGCAGCACTTGCTGTGCCTGCAAACCGGGCAGGTGGTGGGTGAGTCCTGCTGTGGAGCACCTTCACAAACACCTCTGTGCCAGGGCACGGTATTTTGTGGTTGGATGGGGATTTCTAAGATTCCTGAACACCATCCAGAGTGCCAGGTACCATCCCCCTCCTGAGGAGCACCATGGCAATCCCCAGAGACACAGAGGAGAGCCGTGCCCAGGCTGGGCTGAGGGACAGTTTGCCTCAGGGGTACAAGGGGTGCTGGGGCTCGCAGCACCATGGTGCCAGGCGGTGCCAGGACAGCTGGCACAGCTCGATGGCAGGCAGGATTCAGCCACACCAGCTATCCCCACCACCCTCCTGGGCAGTGGAGTGGCTCCTGCAGGCACTGTCCCACCTGCTCCAGGGCAAGACTGCCTGCATGGGCTGAGGCACCCAGGGCCAGTGGTTTAATCCCATCCCTCTGCTTTCACAGGAGGGGGCTGTGCAGGGGCTGCAGCTTTGCTGCCTCCACTGGGGTCAGGGTAACTCTGGCCACTGATCCAAACTCCCAAGTCCATCGGACACAGGGAGACCAAAACTCCCAGGAAAGGAGCTGGTGTGGGGTAGGCAGCACCTGCACCTGCCAGACCTCATTGTTTTAGAGAAACTTAAAGCACCTGAGGGCTGGGTGTGTGTGTGTGTGGAGTAAGTATTGTTTCCTTTGGGTGTTCAGGCTTTTTATTTCTTGTTTTTCTGAAAGTCTGCAGGATATGGCTTGGACTATGACAACTCATCCAAGTGAATGAGCAGGTTAGTGGTCTCAATGTGGTTCCTTTGAGGGGTCCTAGGGAAACAGCTGTGTCATGTTTCCACACTTCAGGGGACTGGCTGGTTCTGGCCATCCTACATTTATTTGCAGTAAGCCTTTGGTTTTTCAGCACATTGCATGAATGAGCAAGCTCTCCAATTAACAGCTGCTAAGCAGCCCTACAGCATGTGACCTAGTCCCTAAATATGTACATGAAAACACAAATTTACTTAAAGAAATTTTGTTTACTAATAAATACAACTTTGAGCATGTGGTGAGACCTGGTGAGCTCCAGAGGTCCCTTCCACCCTGAGCAGTTCTGTGTAAATGGCGTGGATAGGGCCAGCATCTGTACCAGATCTGAGGGGATGGTTTAGGTGAATATTTAAATTCTAAAATATCTTTATTAGAAAAAATACAGACTTATAACCTGCTGACTCTACACTGGAGTCCTCACCTTTGTTGAAAATATTAAAAACACCACTATTTGCCTGGTGGGCACTGGCATTTAAATAAATCATGTAGCATTTAAAGCATGTGCTTGAATTTTTTTAGGCCAGCATTTCAGTTTATAAGTCTTGGGAGAGGTTTTTTGGGTTTTTTTACATCTGTCATGTACATCTTTCCACATAGTGAACACCTACATCTTCACCTGGTGGTGGACTGCAGGGAGCAGGATTTGCCCTGTTTTTGGGGTGCTCTGGCCAGCCCTGGGGCTTGGTGGCATGATGGCAAATGTCTGCAGTGAGTCAAACTGGGTCCAGTGCTGCTTGAGTCTGAAAGGTCCCCAGACATTGGTTTCAAGATGCAGGAGAGCCCAATCCTGCTGCAGCAGATGGCTGTAAACATTTCTGTAGCTGTTCAGGCTCAAGTCAAGCTGGTTTGAGGCAGTGTGAAATTCTAGGTCAAAAGGTGAAATGCTGCTAAATTTAAGACTCAAGTTTATGTAGATGAGTAAATGGTTACTTGGACTGTTTCCATTTCAGTTGCACTAAGGAAGGTATGGCTCTCCCAGCATGTCTCCCCTCCACAGCTGGGTATCACAGCCACTTTGCAGGAGTTATGAAAAAGGTCCTCCCCAAACATGTTTTCCCAAGTATGCAAGCCTAATTGCTCCTGTGCATCCAGGCTTGTCTCTATAAATGTTTAGGTTTGGCTCTGTATGTTCACTTCATCATCCCTTATACAGGATTAAACAGTGTGTTCTCCTGTCAGTTTGTTCCTACCACTTGTCTTCAAACAGTGGAAAACCTGAGCATTAGAGATGTTTGGGGTAAAAATCCATTCACAGATACACAAATGTATTTCATGGGATACTCTCACTGGAAGGCAGTGAGGTTTTGGGGCTTTTTTTTTTTTTTTGTCAGAACTTAAAGGGACAAAATTGGAATACCAGCGAAAAAGCAGTGTTTTAAGGAATGGTTTTTGCACACAAGTATTCCTTCCCCAAGCAGGGTGTTGGATGAGGATGCTGTTGGTCCTTTCTGAAGGGTTAGAAAAATAGACCCTCTGTCTTTTAAACAGCTCATGAAACTCTTGGTTTGATAATTGCAGGTTGTCTGCACAGCTCCCAGACGTGTTTAAATCATACTGGGTATAACTCTTCCATTTCTGCTTCCAGGCTGGTGTGTGGTTTGTTTGTTGCTGAGTAACTGCACTTGTGGGACAGAGCTGTCCAAATTTAGCACAGGTGAGGTTATCTGTTGCAGTGACCCGTGCAGAGGAGGCACGTATGAGGAGGACTCAGTAAATGCAGGAATCTGAGCCTGGAGCCTCCCCCTCTCTGGGCTCCACGGCAATTGTGGCCACCCTGCTGATCCCCTGCAGTTGCTACAGGTGATGCCAGGCACAAGCTCAGTGTAGGATCTTCTTCCTGACTCTGGGGATCTGGTAATCCATACTGTGAGGAAGAATTGATGGGAAACAGCTTACAACAGCTTGCTATGAATTGGCTCTTGGTCATCTCCAGTAGGGTTAACTTTCCAAGTGTATTATTACCTCAGAAGCTATTTTAGACTTCTTTTATAAAAAACTGATGACATTTTGCACTTGTCATCTCTTTGTCTACTATTTCTTAGTAACACTTCAATACATTGTGCTGATTTAGTGTATCTCTTTAATATCAAATTAGTATTAAATAAATTTAATATCAAATTAGTATTAAAAGTTCCCTTTTCAGCACCAATTTGCAGTTAAAGGTACTTTTGTGTTATATGTAGCCTTCTTCAGAAATGTTGGTGCTAAGTTATATACTGCTCCACTTAAAGGATTTGTTTTATGTGAGATTTAGTGAAATCAGTTCTCAGACTTACCTCGATTTACAACTGCTTTCATACAGATATGTCCCAAAAGTGAACTTGATTCCTCTGCTTTGTTCCTTCATTTACCATCTTCTCGATTTTCTTCTTTTATTATTTTTCATTTTCTGCATACTATTGAGAATTAAATAACTTGGATACTTGGTTATGACTAACAAACTGAGATTTAAAGTCTGCCTGACTTTCAGTAGTTCAAGAAGCAGAATTAGATACAGGTTTCATCTTGGATGAACAACCTTTTGAGAGGTTTTAATGTCTGACACTGAATGACAGTGGTTGAACACTCTAAACATAGAGGGGAAATCAACCCCTGCATGGCACTGAAGTGAAGGGCTTGGCTCATTAAACTGCCACCTCAGGCTAAGGTCATAAAGAGCAGACTGGAGTTAGATGTTGGTTTTGTTGCTCTCCTCAGAAACCTCCCTCAGGGAGAGTTCACTTATCTCAAACGCTTGAAAAAACCCAACAGGTTGGCAAATATAACTTCTTCTGACTGCAATGGAGATACCAAGGTGATCCAGTTGAGCTGGAGCTGTGTGGGAATAGGTGTAGCACCCAGAAACCAGCAAATACAGGGGTGTTGTCTCCTTGCAGAGATTCTGGCTGACTGAAAGCTGTGTAGGAGCTGCTCTGCTGTCTCAAGTCAGACATTCTCCTCTCTCAGGTTTCCCCTTGAGCCTTTTCTCAAAAAAGAAAGTGGAAGGAAATACCCTGGAGTTCATATAGTGGTATAGCTATATGTCATGTACATGATACATGTTTTGTACCAATACAGCCATAATTGTATTTTTCTGGAGAATAAATATAAACTCTGTGTGTGATAAGAACATGCAGGGGCTGCATTATATGGGCAACTAACAGGCTGTATGCTGAAAAGCTGAAACTCTTCTTTGGTATTAGGAGTCTAACTTTGACCAGATGTTGATGGTAATTGAGTTGAAATAGCATGATGGAAATTGCCCAGTGGGAAACAATTTAGCTTTTAAAATGTCATAACTTAAACCCCGATTTAGTGTATTGCATAGAAGTGGGCTTGACTTGTGTTTGATACATTCTCTTTTTTATTAGTACTCTGCAAAGTGAAGCTCTTAAGGTGCTGTGGGGGGTGTGTGTGTGTGTATTTCAGCTCTGGGCTTCTCAGTGCTAACTTTTTCTGCTAACATCTCAGCTCACAGGAGCTGAGAACAGTTCACCTTGGGAGGGACTTGGAGATCTCCTGGTGCAGGGTTGATTTAAAAAGATTTGTCAGGGTCTTGCCCTGTTAAGCCTATGCTGGTTTGTACCAGTTTAGCTCTTCCCAATCATTACTCAAAAGGTTTAAGTTAAAAAGTTTACTGGGCAAGCAAATATTGAAGATTTTACACAAAAGCTGCATGCACAAATAGATTCTTGCTCATGCTTGTGAGTATGTAATACATTACACTCAACCACATGGAGTAGGGAACTATTATTATGACCACACTTGTGAAAATATTTGAATTTAGCGTACTTTACGTAAACACTCTGGCTTTAAATCTGCAGTGAACAGTAACGTGTATAGCACAGCAGTCCTGTTCTCAGGACAAATGCCTGAAGGGGCTTTCAGTGTTTCCATTCCAACCCTCTGAAGCAGGGGGTCACTCCTTGGCCTTAAAATTTTTCTCTGAGATGTTTTCTCTAAAGAAAATTCTATGAAAACTTACATGTTTGAAGGAGTAAAAGTGCTTACTCTCCCTCACCACCCTAGTAATTCAGTGGAGGGGAGAGTTTGCCTTCCACACTCACCCCTGGCTGGTTGGGTGGCTGTCAGCAGGGCAGACCCAGGGGCCACTGGGAACAAACCAAGTGCTTGAGACCTGTTCCATATGGGTAAGGTCCTGGCTGAAACATTGCAGAGAAGCTGTTTGGAAATCTAGCCATGAGAAGCACGTTAAAACCCAGTACTAATGCAAACCACATGGCTGAGACTTCATTTAGCTATTTAGAAAACAGCACTGTCCAGTATGTGCCTGCAGTGCTTGATTTCTTCTCCACCTTCCCCATTTTATTAATTCCTGCTCCCAGGATGCTTTCTGCTCTGTTATGGACTAATGATTTAGCACCAAAAAAAGCTTTTGCATTGCTTGTGTTTGAATCCCACCTTGAGAAGCCCACAGATAATATTCTTGTACCTGACAGTGCTTCACACAAACCCAGCTGACAACTGAGAAGTGGAAAGTGTCCAACTGACCCTTGCATCTGATCCAGCCCTTCATATCAAGCACCAAAGGCAACAGCAAGATATTTTGGGACCAGGACAGGATGTTAGCCTCGTGTGTCCTTCCCCAAGCACAAACCAACTTCAAAAGGACTGTACTGAAGGAGAAGAACCCGTGGACAACCCTCCAGCATGGCCCTTTGTGGCAAGAGCCAGGCAGCAAACACTTTCCTGGGTTCTGGGAAGCCAGGTAGGAGTCTCATGCTTTGCTCACATCTGGCACTTCACCACAACAGGGCTGAGCTCCTCTTCCTCCTTGGCATAGCTGTATTTAGCTGGAGACATGGGCATGACAAGACTTAAGTGGCTTATGAGGAATTAAAAAAGAAAGTCACTATTTAAGTAGACAAGATCATAGAAAGAGAGCACAATATTAAATAATGGATGTATTTTATTAATGAATTCAGACAGGCACCACTTGTGCAAACTAAACACTAAGACACAGGCTTTATTTTCATGTTCATGGCAACTGAAATTCTGGAAGCTTGAATTTCAAACTACAAATGAAGAAACCTGTTGCATGTATTCTGAAATACTTCAATGTCATTACAGAATTAGTTCAGCAGTAGCAGTAACAAAGTATTCAGTCACTACAAAAAGCAGATCTTCTGATAATAAACAACGGCATGGTGCTAAACACACTTCAGCAAAGGCAGGGAGAAGCTTGGCAAGCTGCCTTGTAAAGCTGTGGTTCTGCCACGTGACAGCTTTGCTCAGAGTAGATGCAAAGGCAGGAGTTCCACAGCCCCAGACACATCCATGTAACAGGTACACCTACCAGTAAGACTGATCTTAAAAAGTTTTCACTTTAAACTCTTCTGGATGAAGGTCTCAGGATCAGGGTGGCCCCAGGGAACATACTGTGGCAATTTCTGCAGCTCAGCTCGTGGCCAATAGCTCGGTCCCTTCGGATCATGACAAAGGACCAAAAATGCAATAGCTTCAGAGATTTTGGAGCCAGTCAACTAGATGGGGTGGTGGAATAGCTATGACAAGAGATAAGCGGGCCTTTTCAGCTTTCCTTGAATTACTGAAGCTATCTAAACAATATAACAAATCCTGTGCACATGACAGTAGAAAAATTACAGGATGTGTGTCAACTCTCAACTAAATGAGCTGGAATGGTGTTCTAGGGAGAGACTGAAGGCTCAGATAAACAGCCCCAGCATGAGTGGCCTGAAGGGATAAGATGGAGACAACACTGTAGAAAGAATCATCTTTTCTTTTGAGGTAACTTATAAAACTTGTTGCTCAAACATCCACATCCATACAGAAGCTCCACAGGCAATCAGCTAGTGCCACATTTAGTATCACACACTGCATGGGGACAATTCCAGAGCACCTGTAGGGGAACCACAGTGACTCCTAGAAAGGCACAGTTAGGTATTTTCTGAATTTTTCTGGACAAAATGAAGGGAAAACCTTGTTTGTTTTTCTTGTAAGGAAATTACTAGAAAAATTATGTCTTTCTTCCAAAACTCTTTGGCTATTTCTTGGCTAGACAGATGTGCAAGACTTAGTGTGCAAGACTAATTTACAACACTGTTGTGTGTATGAAAGGCATTGAGTTGTATTTTGTGGCACAATTTAATAAAAAAATATAAGAAATCTCTCTTCCCAGCAGCTCTGAGAGCTTGAATCTGACTTTCTACTTATCATGTTTGTCATGCCCCAGTGTAATTAAAGCATCCACAGTCTAGGCTGTTATGAGCTCTATTGTCTAGTAAGGATAAAATATTAAATTGCTCTAGTTTTTACATTTAAATTTATCTTCACAGCAATCCCTGTGGTGCTGGAGGACCATGCTATGAATAGCACTGAAATGCAGTCAGCAGACATTTCCAGGCTACTCCAGGGAAGGCACTGACAATTAATTGTCCCCAGTTTGCTCTACTGTCCATAATTATAGTTTTGAGTTTATAAATAACGAAGCATGATTTTAACAACCAAAACAAACCCCTCAATTACTACAGAGTTCCTGAGATAATTAAGTCTCCAAATGTGGCTCTGTAGAAGGGAACCAAGGCTACACTGCAAAAGCCCATAACACGCAGATGTGCGTAAGCAGAGCAAAGCGACAGGATGGAAAACGTCATCAGGAAAATAAACTCTCTCATCATTATTTCACCGCTTTTTACCTAAAAAAACAATGGCCTATTGTCTCGATTCACCCCATTGTTCTGTTGCATTTTTTGTTATTGTAGGAACCAACAGTCAGTCAGAGAGTTTCCTGAGGAGTAGCAGCTTGGAAAGTTAAATGCAGTATCCTGCGCCTAAGGCTTGTTTTGCTTCAGGTTTTAGGAAAAACCAGGAAAGTAAAGTTGCTGAGACAAATTAAAGCACACTGTTTGCAATTCAACTTGTTTGAACACCCCCTTCAAATGGAAATACCCTCCACTTTTACAAGTGTGGTCGTTAAAAGCTGGAAAATGAAGCAGAAGAAAGCTGTGCCCTGTCGCATCCCAGCGTGATGGACGTTCCTCTGTTGTTCCTGGGCCGTTGTGTACTGCCAGGGAAAAACTCTAGGTCGGGAGCCAGCACAGCAGGAGGCTTCATTAGCCATGAACAGGAGCAAAACAGAGCTTCAGAAGGAGCAGTGCCCTGTCTGAACAGCCAGCTTCCCCACAACAAGCACACAATCAGCTGGACAGCCTGTAACACACGCTTCGGATAAAGACAGACCTGTGGATACAAGACAGCTACGGCTTAAGCGTTTCAAAAGATCTTTGCCCAACAAGGAAACAAATTATACACTAAAAACCTTTTACAAAATACATGCTCTGTTCTTTCTCTGTTTAATATCTTCCTTGCTTGAAGCTTGGCTCTTGCCCAAACGCATCCAGAGCAACGCTTGATGATAACTCAAAAATGTGCAGTAATCTGTGTGTAGTTTCAGCTCTTGAATGCCAGGAGCAAAAGTGTACTTTTCAGAGAGAAATAGGCTTGGTCACACAGCATAATCATGTTTATGCAAGTTTTTAGATAGCCAAGATAAAGGAAATACTTCTGCACGCTCCTCTGAGAAAAGACGAAAACTCTGAGTTGAAAAACTGCTCTTTTTCAATGTCATTTTATCCACAAACAAGCGTAAGCCCCAGTAGAGAGCTTCCTGCATGTCAGCAAGTAAAACTTTAGCTTGCTGGGTTGGTTTTCTTTTTGTTGTTGTTTTTCTTTTCTTTTTTTTTTCTTTTTTTAACCTTACAGCTATATTTCATCCTAAAAACTAGTTTGAAGAAAGAGTAAACTTTTGCTCTTTGGTCTATCTTGACATTCCTCCAGAGACACATAACTGGAATATTTCAGATTCATTTTTTTGTCTCCTACTTTGCAGGAAACAGGAAAGTTGCAGTTCTTAATTTTCAGGCTTCTGAAATGACAAAGATAAGAAATTTATACATTGAAACGAGATATCTTTGCTTTCTTTAAAGAAACAAAAAAAGGATCACAACCTAAAATGAGTGCTTCAGTGAAACGGGATACTTTTGCCTTAACTATAATAAACAAAAATGTATAGTTATGCCATATGCACCTCCTGTTTATTATCTGTGTAGCCCTACTAGGTGAGAAACAAAAATCTGTACTCGTATTCCAGCATGATACAGACTTCAGACTGCACATTACTGTAGTAATTGCTGCTGACTGAAAGCCAAAACTGTGGAATGAGACTAAAAGAAGTAATTTTTTTGTTCATAGGATCAGTTTTGTGGATATAAAGAAAAGGTGTCAAAACACTTTCTATTCATATCTGAATAAATTAAGATGAAAGCATCTAACAAATAGTTTGCAATTTTAGAACATCAGTTTTGGTGTCCTGCCCTCATGGACTTCTTTATGGCCATAAAGATGCTCACAGGCAAAGCTCTGGGATTCCTCTCACATTCAGAAAAGCTCTGAGGGCAGCAAAGTATCCATGCTGTGTGTTAAAATAATTCTGATGGCCAGTTTTGAAGAGAAGAGTGTGAGGACACATCAGAAAGTGGTTACATTAGAGGGATCCTTAGAGATCACAAGGGTCCTTAATACACTTTGCTTGTGCAGGTCCAGTTTGTGACTTCCCCTCACTGTGCAAACATTACTTTATTTTTTTAAAAAATAATTTCCTATTCTGAGACTTGTAAGTCTCATTCTGACCAGTGCTCTCTCCAGACAGCTCCCAAGGAAACAATTTCAACTTTCTTAGCGTATGAGTTGGGCAGTAAAATTTAAACAGGACAGTGGCCAGTGATGAAGGACTAGCCAGGTTCCTTTGGGTTCATTTCTGTGTATTAATGTTTCATTTTTTTGACAGATCACATTGCTCCTACAGAGAGTCTGCAATATTGTGTGTCCATGAATTGGCTATTTGTCAACAGAGAAAAACAGAGCTGACTTTTATGATAAGGTTTTTGCTTCTATGACATTTTAGAGCATGTTCGAGTGACTGGTGTGAGGTTATAGAGAAAAATCAGAGTGGCAAATGAAACTCAATGTTTCAGCTCAGCCAAAGCCTCACACAGCATCCTGAAATGCAGGAACTTCTGCCTGCATCTCTTTCACAGGTCTGATGAAGACATGCATTGCAGAGGTGAATATTAACTGCACAGTAAAACAACTGTTCTCAGCTCTGCAGGCATGTTTATAATAAAACATCTGCAGCTCTTCCACAAATCTCTAAATATTTTTCAATTAAAATGTCCTTAAGATCTGAATCAGCCCTAACAAGCTGGCACAACACCATATTACTAGTAATATTACATCATACACTAAAGTGCTGAAGAATTCAAGTAAAATGAAAAAAAAAATCCCTTGAACTGGCATTGCAGAAACAAACCCACAAAGACCTCAAAATACAGTACCACCTACAGTGTGGGTTCACTTCAGTGAATGTCTGAAAACAAAGGATGCTACTAAACTTCTCTACACAAAGTTGGGAGTAAAGACTACATAGGAATATTATTTCTCTCTTCTTCTAAAATTAGCCATGTACAAATCTAGCACATGAACCAGATGAATTTTAGAGCTAATGAACACTTGACTGTCTTGTGTGGTGCTCACTGGATATTACCATACTCTCAAGGCATTTATTTAGATTGTTAAAAGTAGGAATATAGGTATGTGCCTATATTGTTGAAAAAATATATATGATCAAGCTGTTTTTTTCTTTAAAAGGCTTAAACTTAATGAATCATTCATCTGTCAGATGCCAACAATACCTCCATAATGAAATTAAAATAATTTATTAACAGTTAGCATTTCTTTTTACATCTGACAAAACACCATCACTGACTAAAAGCCAAGTTTAACATTTTCATTTCATGCACAGCTTCCAATGAAAGGCCTTCACAGTTGGAATGGAGTATTTTGTCTGCTTAATTATTGTTGTTCTTCCAAACTCATCAGTCCCTGGTTTGGATGGATTTGTGTAAGACTAGGCAGTAAACACCCAATTAAGCAGGCTGTGTGAATCTGCATATAGATTTTACATTAGGATTCTACAGTCATTGCAAATGATTCAGAAGCAATTACATGGCTGACACATGATGAATCAATATGTATGCATGAAGCTGTCAGACATACCATGTGTATCAGTTACCAAAATGGGATATATGCCAAGGAGTGGTATGTGCAACACTACCCAGCCACAGAGTAGTCAGGGGTGGTTTGCACACAGGGTACTAATTACCTGGGCATGCAGGTTAACTTTCAAACTAAGGGCTTTTTACTTGCCTTGACTGGCACACACAAACTGACAGAATCTGCTCTCACCAGATGTTACATGAATATTGTGGCATTTCCATGTGGGCAAGTGAACAGTTCACTTGGTCTGGTTGGGTTGTGCAAACCTCTCCCCTCCTCTGAACAATCCATCAGAACACAGAACCAGAAAATGAAAGCCCCCTTCTCTCAATCCACAGCGGGCAAGGATTGCTTAAAGCAGGGCTGAAGCACCTGGGCACATCCACCTCAAAGCTGTGGCTGATCTGGGGTCCCATCACAGTCCTATGAGCTCATAGTAATAGTGTTGTTCTGTCTCAAAAAAGAAAAACCCTTTTGCTCTCCAGACCAATCTACTGGAGGAAAGAGCTAAGTGATCAAAGGAGAGAATCCCATCACAGGCACACATGGTTTGTTTCAGTCAGGGTTACATTCCCTCTTACTCCACTTATTATGTTAAAAGGTTAAAATGGAGTAGCATGAAATATTTTCATAACATCTTGTATTTTTAAGTGAGGAACATGTGCTGCACAAAATTAAAGCAGGACACCAAGAAGATTAAGTACTTAGAGAAGGGGAGGAGGTAGTGGGGGAACTGCAACCTTCGAGGGAAAGGGAGAGAATCCAGCTTGAAAAACAGGCTAAGAGGACAGCTTTTTGTTCCTGAAATGCTTATTACCCTTTTGAGAGAGATAACATCAGTTATGAAAACAAAACATGGGAAAACAAAGCAGAGCTCGTGAACAAACTGAGAAATATCTTCCCTGGTATCTAGGTAATGACAGACACACACTGCCACCTGAGTGGAATATCAGAGAGTATTTCTTTTGAGGTGAGTCAGATGACATGGTTTCTTCAGACTGGCTTTTTCCATAGCCAAGAGCAGTGCAGCTGCAGAGCTGGCTCCTCCTGATGCCAAACTGACAGTGCCAGGAAATCCAAAGGGCACCATTAGCAGACACCAGCAAAGTGCCAGTCACCACTCAGCAAATGAGAAACCCGTGTGATAAAGTGCACATTGGGAACCACACCCCCAAAGTGTGTGAAATCCTTACTGAAACTAGAGCCTAGATAAAACTCCTGACAACCTTTCTTACACACACACTAGGCACAAACATCCTCCCCCAAGCTGGAACAGGAAAATAAAGGCTGTTGACCGACCTGAATTTGGACGTCACTCTCAAAACAATCCTTTCACTTGCTCTGTGATGGGGTCGAGGTCAATGTCATAGAAGCAGGGCCTTGTGGGCAGTCCTGGCATTGTGCTCATCTGTGGAAACAATGACATCCAGTTACACTGCTGCACCTGTAAGAAGATAATCAGTCTACCCTTGCATGTAAACCTTACATGAAGAGAAAGGTTGGACTGTTCAGCACAGGCTCGACCACAGATGCAACCTTTACCACATTTTTTGTTTCTGTTAAAAATGTTATACTTGGTACTTTTTGGGTGAATTTTTAAGTATGAGCTTCTAAAAGACAAGAAAGAGAAAACAAAAGCCACAAAATACAGGCTAGCATAGCAACCTAAGAATAAATGCTGTAACAAAATGAACACCCTTTGGGACTTGCTTGTTCCTCAAAATACTTATCCAGAACATTTATCCATTTATAGCAGCAGAAAAAAAAAATTCACAGAGCAAAGGGCAAAAATGTAATTGTCTGAATTTACCTGGTGATATGAATGTGCCAAACTCAGACCTCTCCAACAGAAAACCAGAATACAGAAGCAGAATTAATCACAACGCTTACCTAATGTCAGGAGCAAATTGAAATAGTTCTACTAAACATACAGGAATTACAGCTGAATCCTAATTTAGGAGTTAGAATTAACAGGTTGAGATACGAAGCTAAAGCAACCCAATTACCTCAAACTATGCATAATTAAGATCCTGATCTAGCATAAGACACTAGCATCTGCATACTTTTAAACATGCCAATAGTTTCAGGGAGTTAAATTACACAGTTAACTACTTACACTATTATTTGAAATTGGCATTTTTAGCAGCAATTAAGGGCACATGACTGACATGGAAATCTTGAGGTGCTGGTCCACAATAGTTTTAAACCCTTTTAAATCAGAGGTTCCCCAGTTTCCCAACTGCCTGCCTCAGGACTCCTTACTTCTTTCTCCCTTGCAAAGGAGATGACTGGAGAACAGGTCTGGCAGCATAATGCTGTTTTTTGATCTGCTTCATTTTCTCCTGTTTCAGCCCCTTAAGCCAGGAAGGGCTTCCCCATTCCCAGTGCCACCACTGGTACAGAATACAGGCTGTGCCTGTGGGGCAGTTTTAAAACAGGACCAGTTTGGATCAACTTGGGTCACTTTGGAATCACACCCTGAATATTTCACTGTATTTCTACTAATTCAAGGAACAAAATAGCATTTGGGCTTAATGACTCCTTAAACCCTTTTGATATCTTAACCTCCTAAGTTGAGAATGCCCCTGCTATAAGAGGCCCTGTATTAATACCTAAATTGATGAAAGACCTTACAATCTCTCAAAACAAACCTGGAATTCAACTTATCTTGACTGTTTGTTGGCTTAGAGTCTTTAAGCATTAGAAGTTATTTGCTAGATTTTGAGGAACTAACTTTTCGCCGGGGCAAGTCAGCAGAGTTCATTAAAACTGGTGGTTACCCTGACCACAGGAGGTAACCTTCAAACATGGCTGTGCAGAAAAATAATAAAATTATACTGGCTTGAGTACCAGAAACACTGCAAACACAATAACACACAGAAAGGGTCAGATTAGGTATGTCTCATGAGTGAGCTGAAACAGCTTTCTGAAAGAGGACAGTTTCACCCTGGGAACCCCCGGGAGCTGGCTCTGGCACTCATCTTCCTGCAACCAGCCTTTTTCAACACTCTGAACTCATGTCAATACATGTTTTTGTGGCCAGGGTTGGTTGGCTGATGAACTAAATCTTGTTATGACATGACCAGATCACCACCAGGCCCCAGGCAGCACCAGGGGAGCAGCCAGAGTACAGGGTGGCCAGCCATCACTTCCAGCTCTCCAGCAGAGAGCTCAGAGGCAGGCAACCTCCTCCCTCCCTCCATCCTCCCTAATTCCCCAACAAGCACAGCTCAGCTACAGTGTTTTCTCTGGCCAAAGGCAAGCCCCAACAGGATAACTGGCCTGGAAAGAGGAAAAACTTCTGACCACCATCCTAGCTGCTCCAGAGTGCCAGACTTCCAGGCCCCCCTTGCTCTGGGTCAGACTGTGCTGCCTTCTGCCAACCTGATCTGCTGCCTATGCAGTGAAGGGGTCAGGATCTCCCTCCTGCTGCAGCTTTGCTCCAAACACTCATGCAATGACTCCCATCATGGCAATACAAGCAACAGGTAACACCTCCCCACCACAGTCCCATTTACTGCAGAGAGCAAATGCTGCTGCCATTTCAGAGGTTAATCCCGTGCTCAGTACTGGTGCAGCCATCATCTCACTTGAGATCTAGCACAGAGGAAAAACAATGCAACAAGCTCTTCTAGTGGCTCAGTACATTTCCTCTGGTTTTAAATAGAGTCCTTCCTGATGTTGTGTTGTTGTATGTAGTAGGATTAAAAGACAAAACTGTCAGTTTGCAGTGACCAAACCCTGCCTCTGACTGTGTGACATCATTTATTGGCTGAAACTGCCTTGGCATCTTAGCTAAGTACTAAAACACCTTGCTACTATTCTTTATCCATTGGCCACAGTAGTTGAACTACTACATCATTAAGGTTACTTAATTATTTTCTGTCTCAGATTCCTTCCAGTTTCTGAGTTAATGTTTGACAAGGAACTGCCTTAATGAATTACATCTCACTGGGAGGGGAATGAACAAATTGCCAAAGACAACTTTCTCATTACTTTGTGTATGGCAGTTCAACATCTGAAAGTCAACTCCCAAATTCCAAGTTATTTTTTGCCCTTTTTTTTTTCAATATAGCTAATTTACAGAAAGTTTTTCCCCCTTTTATTTTTAAGAAATATTAAATACAAGTCCTACACATGGATTTCGTATTTTTAACTTGTTTTTTTTTTTTCTTTCATAGGCACAGTTCTACACCAGTATAACTCTACTGCATTAACTAAAGAAATACTATTACATTTTAAAAAAATGCAAATATCAAACCAGTTTATTGCTGGTTTGGGAAATACAACTATTCTCATATTGAAAACTGAAGTCAACAAAAGGGAATAGGTTTATTTGAATTAAAACCACTGCTGCACAAAATGAAGTAAAAGGCAAAAAAAAACCCAATTCCAGAAGAAACATTTTGGGACAAATACTTATGTGAATTACAGACTGAAAATAAACTATGTACTGTCATTTTTCCCATGGCCCAGACTTTCAGACAGGCAAAGCCATGTAGATTTATGATCATTACTCTCTGCTCTCATTATCTGTACACACAGAGGTAAGATGCAGAAGAATCTATCCCTTTTTCATTACTTCAAGGTCAATAGGAAAAGATGGCTGGCTGGCTGAGGAGATTACTACCGATTATTCCCTCTAGAGCCCTCCATTTCTCTCCTTCAACCACAAAGGCAGGAAAGAAAAGAGGGCTCAGCCTGCTGCAAGGTTTCACCTGACTGGCTTTCCACATGGCTGCAGGCTCAGGGAGATCCTCTTCCCTGTCACCATTTTCCCTGATGCTGGATGAAGGCATTAAGGAGTTCCCAGACCGGCCTTCACTCCAGCTGGCATGATCCAGGTGCATCCCTCTCGCTAAACTCTGTAACCAGAGCCCAGATTTTTGTGCACAGAGGGGGAAAGCCAACCACCCCCTGGCTGTAGCACATACCACACCTGCACAGTGCCTGGCAGATTATCCCCACCTCTCCAAGGCTTCCTGAAATAACTATTGACTAAAATTACTTCAGTTTTAAAACTTGAAAAAAGGAGAATGAACAACGAAAGAGAAAATATGCTTAAAACGTAAATCACTTTGGTAATTAGCAGGTATGTACAGCATGAGAAAAACCCACAGAAATTTATAGTCACACAGCAGCTTGCTTGGCATCTCATAAAATATACATATTGCCCAGAGATCAGCACAACTCTAAAATAACAACATTTGGGTTATAGATTGGTGGCTATGCAACATCGCACAGCGTGGCTGTGAGAAAAGAACAGAGTAGAAGCAGAGAATGACAGCACATTATCCACCAAAAATCACAAACTGGATTTAGATAGCTGAAATTATCAGTACTTAATTTGATCAAAACTGCTACTATCACACTTTTCCTGGGAGAAGGAAAATACAAGACATAAGCTTAGTACCTTAAGGCTCAATGCAATTCATATGAATGCTTCATGCAGGGAAAAAAGAAAAAAAAAGTTATACAAATAATTTAGGAATTAATAGGAGCTAGTTTTGCAGGAACAGACCATTTTCTCTACAAACTGTGCAACTGTCCATGTATGCATGAGAATGAAACAACTGCAGAAAGATGACGTGAAAAATACAATGCTATTTGTTACTATGTGTTTAGGAGGCAAGAGCAGCAAGTCTTACAGTCAGCTTATCCTAAGGATCATTTACCCTCCTGGAAATGCCCAGCTGGTGGAAGATAAAATACAATTTTAGTTAAGAATGCCTGAAGGCTACTGTTATATTAGGCATTTATGATCCTCCAGAAGTTTACTTACATGACTGAACAAAAAAACCATAATGAGCTTCCTTTACAAATGGAGAATGCCAGTTATTTTCAAGGAAGCCATATGAAAGTGTTGCTCCACACCCTCCCCACAAACACATCCAAAGCTACTGGAAGAGTAACTTAATTTCATTTAAATTACAGTTAAGTGTTGACTTGTAATTTTAGTTGGCCATGAGATCTACATAACAGTTGTATACAGTCAAGCACCAAGACTCTGCTAGCCAGGTTTGTTATGTTCCCATAAGGAACTATGCTGCTTAGCTTCTTTTTTTTTTATCACACAAATGCCTATCAGTGGTTGCCATCTTGCCTTCGAGTGTGTATCCATCCATATATACATCTATGTATTTTTCACTTATCCATGTGAAAAGATCCTAATAGAAGCTGAGATTGCCTTAACAAAGTTAGCACAATGGCATGATTTGCAAAACAGATGGTCCTGAGGACTACATCCAACTCATGTTTAGTGTCTTTTTCACCTATAAGACAAGAAGTGTCTGTTTTACAGGCATAACATGGTTTCTGTTGAATAGAGAAAGAAAACCAGAGGAATCTGTACTTACATCAAGTATGGCAAGCAACTCATTAGAAAATACTGAAAAATCAGCAAATAGCTTATTGAGGAAACCTCCCTATTCTGTGGCTTATGGAGTTAATTTTGAGTCTGACAAGAAATGCAAATAATTCACATTTTTTAATTGTATCCTTTTGTTAATTAAACAAGCTATGACAACTTACAACCATTTCAAACTTGAAATACTGCAGAAAACAGATGTTGTTTCTCAAGAGAACCCAGCATGCACGTGACTGCGGATAACTCCTCAATAAAATCTGATGGGATAAATTGCACATCCCACACTCCCTCAGCAAGAAACAATACAAGAGGAAACTCAAGAGATTTATAAATAGTGCTATAAACCTGTATGCATTATGGTCACCGTGCCAGAACTTGTTGGAATCCTGAGGCAGAGCACGGAGGAGCTTCAGGGTTTCAATAACGTTTCCTTGTGTGAGTTAGAGCTCTGGAAGACAGCTCCACCACCAGAAATTTGCTCCCCTTCAGTACATCTGTCAGTCTTAGTCACTGTTAAAATAATGGTTTACTTGTAAGTTTTAATGAAAGTTTGCCAAACTTGATGATGGCCACAGGAGTTAGAGAGAGAGAAGATCATACTTCCTTCTCTGAAAATCTTTAACAAAAAAGGATCTTGCTGCAGTGTCTAAGAACAACCACAGCAAGAAACACATGAGCAACTTTCAAAAGGGTTAAAATAATGTTAAAATAATAATGCTGATGCTACCCCAACATATGCTGTAGTATTCCTTGCAGTAAACAGCTCTTTTTCACTGGCATGTTGACTGATATCAGGTGCAGAAGTCCATCTGGTATCAATTATTGTATAATTGCCTCTTACTTTGATGTTTTACACATTCTTGGCAATTGTTCTGTTTTTGTGAAAGGATTTACAACAACAAAATGCATGGACATTGCTCCTCTGCTCTCAGCATCTGGATGAAGTTATAAAAGTAGTGAATATTGATTATACAATCCTAATTGGCCTTGCTGCAGGTACTCAACTTAGGTGGAAGCAACTTGTGCCCTGCTATATCCTCTGAAGGATTACCAGGATCCAACAAATTCCTCATCTTGAATGGAAATGATCTGAGCCCAAAAGTGATCTCTTGGGCACCCTAGGGAATAAACAAAACCCACACAATAGTCCACATCTGTCCAGTACAGCTTTTGGAGAGATCTGTGGGTGCATATCCCAAAGGCAGCAAGGGATTTCTTGGTCAATCAGTCAGTGTAATACCACTGGAACTCAAATGCTGCTGTTAGTGATGTGCTGAAGCACCAAAGACCCAGAAAGGCCATTCTTCTAGCTAGTAAATAAAATATTTAGGAATAGATCTAATCTGTAACAGAATGAGCAATTTCCCCAATTAAGTAAAACATTTATGACTCACATATATGACTGCAATTCCTCTTGGCAGAGTTCTCTCAACTCATTTACATCTTAGAATTTATAAAACCACACTTGAAGCAGAAGAAAATGGTCCCCGTGATAACAGCACAATGGAAACAATATATTGAATTTTAATTGCAAAACACACCTCTCTGAGGTAGCATGTTAGATGGTGTTAGTTGAGTGTCCTGTATTTTATACAATCCACAACACACCATGTTTCACAGAATATCCTACCCTAATCAATAAACAAAATACTACAAAATGAAAGCTACCAAACTCAACTTAACCAAACAACCCCTCAGAAAAGCAAACATTCATGAAGGAAATGAAGGGGGAGAGAAAAAAACAAGGACTACAAAATCCAGGTGACTTGTTCCAAAACACTTCCTTCATCCCAGCCCACTCAAATCCATTTCCAGAAGTAATTGCTCCCTTGACCAAGGCCTACATCCTGATTTTCCTTTCCCTCTTGGGCTTTAGACAGAATCCCTGGCAGAGGACTCTTGCTCACTGCCTCTTGTACAAAATCACCTCCTCATCCAGAAGAAATCCTTCCCTGCAGCTCAATCCTGATGTCAGACGCTCCCAGGGCTGTTCCCATTCTTGAAAAGTGTCCAGTATATCAGACACTGCTGGAAATGTGCCTCTGAAGGAATAAATCCAGAGGATAAAGGCATTTTTCTCAAGTGCTGTTTCAGCAACAGGAATATTTAAAGCATCTGATATTCATAGGTACATAATTCTCCTGCTTTGTTCAGTGTTCAGGACTCCTGGTAAAGAGGAGGTGTCCAAACTGTGCCAGCAGCTCAGTTTCTGCTGAAAACAGAGCAAGTTTTGTGGTATTTGGAGGAGAGAGATCTTGGGTGACCCATCTCAGCTGCCTTGTATTTGCTCAGGGACTGGGCACTCCTCATTTCCTCTGAAATCTGTTTATTTTGTACCAAGTGTTTCTTTGGAAGTGCTGTTCTGCAAACTCTGGGAGCAAGTCCCACTTTGTGCTACTGATCTTCACGATGACATTTTGGTTGAAGGCTTCATAACTTTGAGAAAACCTCAATTACAGCCCAGAAACTGGAGATGGTGGCAGCAGTAGACTGTGTGAAGCAAATGCGTGTGCTCAACACGCAGCAAACTTTACCCTTCTCAGATTGCCATGCTACAAGAGCATCAGGAGCATCATCCAGTCATTTCATGGCAAATTATGAGGTGGAAAAATCAACAAAGATTGTATAACTGTGGTGAATAAAAGCACATTAAACTGCTGCCATACTAGCCCTTTTGGTTACAATTAACTGGATCCACTGATCCCTGAGTAAGTAAAGTTTCCTAGGAAACATCACATAAGGCAAAGATGATGTGTGTGCCTGTGTGCATATGTGTGTGTATACATGGGAAGGACTGCTTTTAAAGAACATAAAGGTATTATAGCAAAGGACTCCATAAAATCAATTCTTTTTAACTGTGAAATTGCCAAACTGGCCTGGTCTCATTACTTAATTTAAACTAAGTGCCAGTGATGACCTTTGTGGTACCAAAGGGGATTAGGTTTTTGGGAAAAACAACAGAAGTGGAAAAAAGTGGTAGAGGAGGTGCTTATACTTTGCTAATCCCATCTAAGTAGACACAATCTAGTTTTCAGGACTGGGAAACAATAAAAGCTAGGATGTACACTTCACAGGTGCAGTTCAGCTTTCTGGTCTGTAGGTATCATGGGAAGTGTTGGAAAGAAGAACCTGGGAAGCTTGTCTCCAAAGAATGATCAGCTGTGGTGGGCACCAACAGCATCAGTCACTATCACTGTGCTGTCATTGTGTACAAACTTTGATTTATGAGCATCTCTAACTTGTTAGTTCAAGTTTCTGTATCTACTTTCTCAAGTGACTTGTTGTTTGGATAAACAATTTAAATTATTTGCTCTTTGTAGCACTTAACACACACTGTTTCATGACAGACTGGAGCAAACAAGAAATAGACAATGACAAAGAAGCACTTTATATTGTAATTTTGGATATGGGGGCTTTCTAACCCTACACAGTTTCAGCCCATTGCTCTCCAGACAAATTACTGTTTTGATATGCTTGGCCAATGCCACCCTAGCTGCACTGAGGAATTCAAAAGCTTTTCCTTTCTATTTGTTCCTAATCCAGAAGACTAGAATGGATCCAGCTTGGATGGATACAAGGATGCCAAATTCATTAAACTGTGTAAAGCAGATACTCTGAGTCACAATTCTGTCTCAGAACTCTGGCAATACACACTATTCAATATAGTGTGTCCTCTAGAGCCATAGCAGAATGTACTGCACCCTGCTTTGACAAGGAACAAAACAGAAAAAATAAGAATATTACCTAGATCAGCAATTTTCCTCCTGCAGTCTATCGAACCACTATTTTAAGAAGACTTCACAAGGCTGCTAAGAAAAGCAAGCCTTGAATAACGTGTGCTGGAGCTCACACTTCTCCTGGAAAATGGAGGGATATAGAAATGCTTTGAAAAAAGGCTGAAAGCTACTGACTTGTGATGAACTCGAGTGTTCAGAAGAGCCAGCTCCTTTGTAAGCCACCAGCTCCTTTGTAACAGCACTAATAGCTGTAAGGAGAAAGGAAAAAAGTCTAGCCATGAATGTGGGGCTCAACTTTCTTATGGCAGTACTGATTTTCAAAGTTTCTCTAAGAAGATACTAAACCCCTAATTTCTGTTCACTGACAGAAAACCACAAGTTAACAAGCTGTCAAGACAGATTTAATTGTCAAAGGAAATAAAATAAAATTTTGTTAACTGATGCACAATCTTTATCTTACAAATCTTTACATAATATAAGAATGATTTATGTATATTTTATTTACAAATATAATTCTTCTCAAAGTACTTACACATATGAATGAAATACTTCAAGTACATATGGGAAATAAATAAAATAAGATCACCACTTTAAATTGCTAGATAGGAAGCAGAGAAGGTTTGAGCAGATTTGCCAAAAGGAGCTGAGGTGCTGCCAGGATAATGGAATTTGAAATTGGTAACTGATTCTTATCTTAGCCTCATATAAGTGAAACTCAAAAATAACACTGCATGCAGCATCTTTTTCTATTACATAATTAGTGCTGTATCAGCATTTTTAGACAACTTTCTCCATTTCTCACGATTTGTTCTCTATGAACTTGCAGTAAGTCTCTTCCCTAACCACAGTTTCTGCAATAAAACAAGGGATAACAATTTATTCACATAAGCAACAAAAATGTTGTTAAACCATCTAATTAAAACCAACTCTATCTGGAAACACATTTTTCCAGTCTGAAGAACAAACCAACCCCCAAACAGATGTTTTGTGGGCAGTATTTTTCCTAAATGAAGTATATGAAAGGACAAAAAAGAAAAAGGGAAGGTAATGAATTTTTGCATTCCAACACAAGTTAGCACAATGGTTTTTTATTCTGACAAACATCTAGTACAGACACAGTCTATGGGAACTTCCTTTCAAGCACTAGAAAATTTGTAAAAGTGCCACCATCATGGAAAGTTTTTTGTGCACATACAGAGTAAATCCTAAAAAGACTAAAACCAAAAAAAATGCTAACACAGAAATTAAAAACCAGTTAGAATATAATCTAAATGCCAAAGTGAACAAACTAACAGGCAAATCCACAAGCTTTATTTACTCTTATGGTATAGCCCCCCAGCTCTTCCTAATTGAAACAAGGCCAGCCTGCAATGAACTTTCATTTTTGGCAAAGAAATCATTTACAACCCCACTGCTCAGCCAAGGCGTAACAAACACAACCCATAACACATCCACTAATGTCCAGCCTTTCTCCTTCCCTCCTGGTGACCCCACAAATACAGACCCCCCCAGGATGGCACACCAAACTCACCTGGAGAGCTGCAGTGCCCCAGCAGTGTGTTGCTACCCACCTACCTGGGCACTTTCCTGGAACAGAGGCTGCTGGTGAGCAAGAGTGCTCTCCCCTGAATGCAGCCATGGATCCTGCTGCAATCTCATCAGCAGCATCCCCTCCAGCAACTGGAATTCATGTAGTCATTCTCATTTCAAAATTACTTGTTGTTTATTTGTAGGAAAAGGCTGCTTTATCTTTGCTTCCACGTTACATTTCTCAGACTGTGACAATAAATACTGACAGGGAAGCTATTTTTAAATTGATTTTATTTCTGTGAAAGTCATCAAGAAATTTAGGTGTTTTTTTTGTTTGTTTGTTTGGGTTTTTTTTCCCACAAGAAAATTAAAGAGACAAAGAGCTTCACAAACTCAGAGGGAGCTGATTTGTGCTGTCATAAGCATTCCTTGATCCCATTCTGGACAGGTTACCCACAGAGCGCTTATTTTCCATGTCTACTCTCTGCATCACATCTTTACTAGAGGTGCCAAATACAATGGCATTGATGTTCTTTCCTACAGTCTGGAGCAGAGCTTTACAGTCAGCCCAGCTCATTCAGGAGCTCAGACACAAAGCAAATCTGACATCTGCAGTGCCAGCAGCGTGGTGCTTCTCTCTGGTGCATACAGAAAAGGCTCCCTGTGCTCCACTGCATGTTCTCTCTACTTTGTTTTGCTGCTGCTTTGCTGCAACCATGCCTGACCCTGCAGGACAGTGCAGAGCATGTGCCTGGCCACAGCCAAACCACAGGCATGAGAAAGAGCTGTCAAAGCTGGAAGAAGGAGGGAAGTGTCTAAATCTACTTTGCTTCATTTGCTGGTGAGCATCATCTTCCCATTTGATCCAGTCTAGCAATAGAAGCCCCTGGTGCCGTGCTCCCTCCACACATGGAGCAGCAGGGTGCTGTGATCAGTGACTCCACAAGTTACACACCTTGAATCAGCCCGAAGGTGGGCAGGGAGCACGTTCATCCCATGCCACAGCAAACACGAGCATGCCAGGGCTTTGTCTCGCCGGTGCCAGGTGCTGTACGGAGCAAAGCTGGGACTATGGGCTCTGACAGAGCAATCTCTGTCCAGCTGGGAGCTGATAGCTGAAGACCAACTGAATCCTTGAACTGGGCTTAGCATTTTTTCCAAATTACTTACTTGTATTAATTACAACCCTGTATATTGTTGATGGCTCTAACCTTTCAGAAGTCCTGCTAAATTCTTGGACTCAATGGCTTTCCTGTGTTAATGACTTCCACATTTCAGTCACATGTGAGAAAGTATTTCCTTCTTTAATAGAAGTATTAATATAAATGCCTGGCAGCACCTCTTCATAGACTGAAAATATTTTTAAAGTAAAACTAGCTTCCAGGCAGCATGGGGACAGCTTCAGATAACCTTTAACAGGGACATAATACAGGTATAAATATAAGTCTATGAAATTCACAAGACTTTGGATTTACAGATACAAATTCTATATGAACATGACAACTTTAAAATTCTTGGCTTTTTCAGTACTTCAAATATTAGAAACATGTTCACATGTCAAGAGTCTTAAAACTTTCTTTGAAGAATGATCTGAGAAGTTTTAATTAAATGGAGAGAAAGAAAGTGGTCAAGTTGCTAAAGAATACGAACCTTTTTCCAATTTGATTTGGGGATAACAGCAGAGCTCTAAAACATCAATCAGCTCTAAACACACATTTTAAGTAAGCAAGCCCATGCAAAATACTACATGTTGTACTGTGTGCAAGCTGATATTTAAAACCCAGTTCAGTATTTTGTTTTCATAAGGGAACAGCTACACATTAATGTGCACCTCTATGACAATCTCTGCAACATTCTGCTGTTCAAGATTACTGTCTAGATACTCGCCTACCAATTCACATTTTAGCTGGAAAAGGTACTTTACATGAATTTTAATTTTTGAGGGATCCAGGTTATAATGTAGAAGTAACCTGGGTGATGTACGTGTAACATACATGATAACCTTCACAACTGAAACATTTTCTCTTTCTTGTGAATAGGGCTGCATTGCTCCTCCAGTTACAACTGTTGAGTTTTAACAAGGCAGCTGAAGTGGCTGCAATGTCACACAAATAAGGATCTCTACTTTTTCATGGACCTGCTGGGATTACTGGGGAAGGTGATGAAAAGCCTGGCAGACTGGCTGAGAAAACCAGCACAGGCCAGAAAGTCATTTCTGGGAGCAGATGTTTGTTCTAAGTGCATTTACAGATGGATGCCATATAAGGGGAAGCTGGCATTCAACAGGTACTGCACTCACCCATTTCACTGTCATTAAGGCTACTATTAAAAAATACATTAAAAAAAAAGATTCACTTAGAGAGAAGGGAAAATGATGACATACCCAGGGCACAACTCCAAATAACGCAGGAGATCGTCTGTGACGTCCTTATTACTCATTTCCTCTCATAAGATTTTGACCCTTGCCAAAGTCATCCTGATGTTTAAGGCTTAGGGTGTCTTTGCTAGTGAAGACCCCTTAAAAAGGAAACAAAAGGCAGCCCTTCACACTTCTGCTCCCTCAGAGGGGGCTGAGGCAGGCAGGGCTGGGGGCCTGGGCTCCTCCCTGCCCAGGGCAGCAGAGATTTACAGCTGCCAGAGCACAGGCACCTAAATCCAAACTGCTGCCAAGAGGGGCATGTCTGCAGCCTGTCTGACCACTCCTTGGGTCACCAGGGACTGCACCAGCTTTAGGACTGACTACCAGCAAGAACAGTGGGACCTGGAGCAAGAGCTGAGACAGACGCTCCTGCCATCCCTCCCTTAGCTCTCGCTGCCCAAGGTCACATCTCAACCCGGTTTCTGGACAGCCACTTCTTTTTTTTAGAGTGATATAAGGCAAAGTACCAGAGTCTTGCCTACAAAGCACTACATATAGCAAACTGTAACCACTGTGGAGCTGATTCACAAGCAAATCAGATGTTCCTGCACTCAGGGCACCATCATCCCTCAGAGAGACAGGGGCTGATACAGCTCCAGCAATATGATTTTCATTTGGAGACACATGTCTGTCAGAACCCTGGATCTCACACTGTACTACCTTTGTGACTGATATTATGTGAGTCTGGAAATAATCAAAGGGCAGTCAGTTGTCTTGAATTTGATAAAATGTAAGAAGTTTTCTTACTCAAGTGTCAAAAAATATTAACATAACTTGTACTTTATAAAGTGGAAAGACTCCAAAACCAGGCAGTGTTCCATGTACCTACAGTGATAAGTAGAAGAATGGTTAGCTATAATATAGACCTATAAAAAAATAGAACTCCTTTGTAAGTTTCTTTTCCATCTGGGAGAATACTGCAATTCTCCATGAAAAATGCCAGCAGCAAACTGTCATGCTGAATTTTCCTCTACAGTATGTATTTGATTCTGAATCAATCCCACAGAGAACAGCAGACAACATCAAAACAGAAGTCTTTAATTGCCCCATAAAATGAAGATTACTTTAGACCCCTAAAAATGAACTTTTATGAGTATATCCCTGGAAAATGAAACCACTAGACATTACACAGCAGTTATCTGGGATTCATCTCAAATACTACTATTTTTTTTTAAACTGTACTGGAAATCAGATTGAAAGGCCTACAAGAAGGCACATTTTTGGATTATCATGGCTTTTGTGTCTGGGAAACAGAATTTAGAACATATCTTTAATGAAATGGTCCATTTGGCCTAAACAACCCAAGGAAAGAAAAAAGTTGTTTTCCCTTTAGAAAATGTGATTTGAAATGTTTTCCAGTTGCAAAAGTAAACGTAGGCTGAGCTAACACTTCACAGCAGATTCAGTTTACCTAGAAAAAAAGCACTTCTATCCTGGAATAAGAATGCTTGCAGCCATTCTGTTTAAATTTTGATGGTACCTCACTCCAGCATGACACGTACATGTATGTGGTGAGTGTCTGTCTACATTCACCAGCTCTCCCATCCCAGTCCTTCTGGCTGGGGAGGAAAGCAAATCTCCCAATTGTGCCTCTTTTGTAAAGTGCACATAAAGCATTAGGAAATGGCATTTAAACAATTTGAAATAATTGCTGACATTTCCTTCAGAAAAAGATGAACAAATCTGTTCTTACTAGAGACTCTGCAGCTGCACATTTATCAGTAATACAAGGAAGGGTGGTCACTGACTGACACAGCTTGCTCAGCTACCAGGTTTCTTGTGGCAGATGGTTTTCTACATTCAAATTAGGATAACCTGCTGAATAAGCCAAGGGATGTGAGCTCTGGAAGACAGGCCATATTCACTAAAAGTTATTTTTTAATGGTATTGTATCAGTGTATCCTACCAGCAAGTTATCCTAAAACAGATTAAAAAGCAATTCAAAGTGGCAACACAGGAAAAGCAACAACTCTCCAGCTCAGTGGAAACATTGCTATGGGACTTGATGATCCTTATGAAACATGGGCATTTTGTGCTACTGAACAACTGGAGCTATTAGGAAACCTCTTAGGGATTCATGGGTTGTAATGCCGGCTTGGCTCTTTCTCCTGAAGGAGACTTCTCTCTCTCTCTTCCAGAGCACAGGCATTAGGATAATTTTTATTTTATTTTTGACTGAGTGACTGGGAGAGGGAAGAGGAGCCACTGCACTTTGGAGGTACTCATGTGATTTCATGTGTCTCTATTTTTTTCCTTTTCTACTGGCTTTGACCACTTGAATGAGCTTTAGTATTGCTCTGAGTATCCTTCTCCCTCTTACACATAATCCTTTACAGATTACATGTCCTGTTCAACAGCAGGGGAATATTTGAAGCAATACATCCATTCGTATGGCTGTGCCAGACATTCTTCCTATGCTCTTCCTGTGCTGTGTTTGTAATTGTATCTATCTTTCTAAAATTCAATTAAGGGGCTGTTTATAAAAATTAATTAAATTAGTCCTCTGACAATACAGAGCAGCACCACATAGAGGACATACTACCTGTTCAAGACTGTGCAATGAGGAAGAAGCAGCAAAGTACTGGTAAGTCTCTTCTGCATCCCTCAAAATACTGAGGAAGGATGCTCTAAAGTGGCTTGTTAGAAAGGATGTCACATGATACAGAATGTGAAACAGCTGCTGCTTTCTAAACAAGGCACGAGGGAAGCTAAAAATAAAGCAAGCAGCAAGGTAAAATAGATGAATCCTGGATGTTTTCTCCTTGTTCCTAATGAAAATAACATCTTGGCATTTTTTTGAGAAACAAGGGTGTAAAATATACAGAGGAGGGTTAAGAAAGACTGTGGATGGGAACACCCAAAGGAGGATCCAAATAATTAATAAACAAGCAAGCAAATAGATAAATCTGCAACATTTCACCAGAGAAATAATTCTCCGACTGTCCAAAGTGTTTTGTTTTCCAGCAAAGATGCAAAAATCCTAAAACACATTACACTGTGTATCGATGCTACTTTTGTATTTGATTCTATTCCAGCACATCCAATACACTGGGGTGGGAGGAAGGAGGAAAGATACCCCTATAATCAGGAAGGATAAGTTATTTACCAATCAAAATGAATGTGAGGATACACAGAGGAATTTTATCCCCATGAATGCTTACCAGTGCTTCTTACTGTATCAAAGCACACAGATTCCTGACAATGTAACCTGCTTTTGAACATTTCTGAAATTTGATTTAAGTTACTCAATTTCTCCTGAATATACAAATCCAGAAGTGGAAGCATCCTTAATTGTACACTACAGCTAAAGGTGTGTGGTGTGCAGGTAGGTAGGTATGCCCATATGTGTGGGTAGGTATTCCCACTACTCTGAATGGCTGTGAATGAAAAGTTTTCTTGTCAAAAGGAAACTAGTTAAAATTAATTGCATTGCCATTTTTATTCAGAATTTTTCTGTGAAGTTTTCTCATCTTGTTCACATAATATTTTAGTTTATGTTTTAATTTATGTGAGACTTCTACTTTATTTGTTTCTTTTTGAAACCAGCTATCCCCAAGCAAAATGATGAGAGACAGGCTGAATTGACAGGGTTGACTATGTTCCCAGCATTGCTGGCTTGCTGCACCTGTGGCTCACAGCACATTAGTCACAGTGTGTGCTGCAGAGCCCATGCACGCCCCACCTCTAGGTTCCAGCACTATTAATTGAATTTGGGGATGCAGCCAAACAGCTTAAAACTTTCCCTTCCATATACAATGCAGCACTTTGTCTTGTTAGGACAGGAACCTTGGGTGAGCTTGCTGAGGCACTCTGCAGAGAATTAGCACTGGGAACAGCACGTGGGCTGAGTTTGCCCCAGCCTGCCTTCCTGAGACTTGGAGCATGGCTATTTCAGCAGCCACATTTCCCTTTATGGCAGGGCCTTCCAGAGCATCCGACTGCACTAATGGAACCTGTCTGTGAGGCAGGGCTGTGTCCAACACAGCCTTGCAGGGAAGCTGATCCACCCCTCTGGCACTCATCCTCTCAAGTGATGAAAATTATTTTAGAGTCCAGTGAAAAACAATAAATTTTAACACTTCCATGCCACTCGTCATATGGTCTGTACAAAAAAGAGGAAACTAACATGCAATGTAATTGTGTCAAACCAATTAGAGTTGATCATGCATTTCAGAGAAGCACCTTTCAGCATTACCTGCCACCTGAATTGTCAGCCAGCCCTGTTTCTGCTTGGCTCAAGAAGAGGACTGTGCCCAGCACATCACCCATTCACAGCTAACACAAGGGATATAAACAAGGAAGAAACACTGTGCTTTGAGCTAATGCTCTTAAAATGCTTCAGAGCAAAAGGAACTATGCATTTGAGGTTGAGGGTGAAGGGAGACTGAAAATCTCAGAATTGGGTATTTCAAGAAAATGATAATCAAATAATGCATTTAAACACAGTCCAGTACAGTTATGTTGTAAGAAACCAATTAATCTTCTTTCAAGTATCAAAGGATCTAAGGACTCATTAAATCAATTAATAATATGATACTTCATGCTAGTTCATTGGGTGCTATTAGTAGCACAGCGTGTTCTACTACAGCTCCTTTCCTACTTCACCACAGACCAGTATTGACTATCAACATTTTTGTTGTTTGGGTTAAAAACAGATATTATATGAAGTTGTAACCTAGTGTTACTAACACTGACTAAAAGTTACGGACAGTAGTAACTACAAAAAAAATTACAGAACCACTATAAGCAAAGCAGTTGTTACTAAAATAATTACTAAAACAATGAAAGCTCTTATTTTACAGCTGCTTTTTCCCTGATCCACTTTGGGTGTAAATGGATAAGTTCATCTGAGCTCTAGTCACACAGTTGCAGCTTGTTGGTTTACTGTGGGTAACCAGCAATAAATTTATATGCTCAAACCCACTGAGACACAACTGAGATCATTTTGATCATGATGTAGGAAAACAGCTAACACAAATTTTATAGCTTTCAATAATCCTGTATGTTTCACAGAGCAGTCATATGAAACTAATAACTGATGATGAAACTTTTTATTAAGGAAAATCCTTGCCAAAGTGAAGGAAGATATACTAATTCAGGAAAAAATCACAGGGGAAAACCCTCCACTAAAAGCATATTACACCTGAGACTGAAAATAAATGGATGATGTGAAAGTAGAAATATCCATTCAGCAGACAGAAAGCATGAGTTGCCTGCTCATGGTAGCACAGGTAATATTCCCCAAAAACAGAGGGAAGGCTTGTCCCTGGCTGTGTGTTGGTCCAGGGCTGCCATCCTCCCTGCTTGTTCATTATCCCCATACTGACAAAACCCAGCTCAACATAACATAAAGGTGGCAAAGCACACTCACAGTGTCTTTGGAAGCAAAAGCTACCTATATATGAAGTATATATATGTAGATGAACATGCCATTGAGCCAGAGGGTGTTCATTAGGCACAGTGCCCTGCTCATGGCCACCCTACCAGCTCTGGAACCACGGGCAGTCCTTCCCATGCCTGCTGTGCCATACACTGTACCATCACAGATCTCCACACTGCACTGCACAGCGTGCCATGGGCTCCTCCCACTCCACAGCCAGGTACCACCTTCAAAGCTTCTCAAAAGCATCAAAAAGTTAATCAAAGGAATGAGTTAAAAAAGTGTAAACACAGAGCTTTGGAGAAGTTTTGCTTTAGTGGTAAGATGTTGGCCATCTCATTCAAACCACTGATGTCTCTCACACTGAGTTACCATGATGCTAATTTGATGTAACTTTTCTTCAATTCTGCATGCCAAAATCAATATCACAGCAGTGGCTGTAATTCTCTTTCTCACATCATATACTTGCAGTCCCACTCCATCAGCTGGGAAACCAAATAAGAAACCAAAGAAAAAACTGTTTCATTGCCAAATTAAAAGGACACTAGTAAACAAATTCTTGAAACCATCATCTTAAAAACAGCTTTTCAAAAGCCTTAAAAGCTTTGGGTCAGACTACAGACGGTAATCCAAAATCTGAGTCAGCTTCTGAAGCAACCAAAATATGTCCATGCCTATTAGACTTCCAGGACCACACTCCTTCTTCCCCTGTTCTCCCCATAAAGGCACATTTGCCTGCCCACTTTCGTGTCTAATACCTTGGCCCCATTCCCAGAGCAGTGTGTGATATCCTCCTTCCACTCTTTAAAGATGTGACACAGAATCCAGCTGCAACTACACTGAGATTTGGCTACAAATACCATGTGCAGCATATCAGCTGCTGGAACTTTCATTCTGACATACAAAGCAGTGAGTTATGATAGCTAAATAAATAAAAGATTACACAATAGTAAAACCAACCTACTTAAGGTATTTTGCAAGCTTCAAATGAATGCTGCAAAGTACTTTGGAAAGGAGAATCATTGTAGGACTCATAAACAAAGAAAATGGTCTGGGATTGTGATGATAGGACCACTTCCATTGTCACACTGTCCATAGTTTTAAGAACTAAGAAATAGAGAGGTCTATTCCAGGAATAAAAACCCAATGTTCAATAAGAAGATTTTCCAAGCTTTGTGACATTCAGGTACCTAGCTACCCTTAAAAACAATATGAATTTTATAGTCATTAATTCCTACTTAGCTTTGTAAAACCTGACTCTATGCTGCTCATTACAAGAATCAGTTCACCTGTATGCTACCAAATCAAATTTCAGTAATACCTACTTTAATTTCATTAGACTTTGAGGGGCTGTGAAAAATATTTTAGCTGTGAAGAAGCCAGAGGAAATCTTGCTAACTCTCAATGTCAGCAATATCCCCAAACAAGATATCGAAAGATTTGCTTCTTAATTGTGCTATGCAGTTCCTTTGACTGGCAGCTGTCTCCTTCCCTGCCATTTCAGCCCATCCCAAGAGAAAAACACATGCTTTTCCTGAGTCAGTTGTCCCATGACACTCACTAGAGGTTCAGTGGCAGCAGTATGTGCACAGCTGTAAAACATCTGGCCCACAGGTGTATGAAATGGCATTTGTTGCTGTCTGGCCAGTCACCACACATTTTTTGGAAAGATAACAAACAGTTATTGTGCAGAAAGACAGATAGTACTGTTGTGCTCACAACTGTAAGTTACATTTGTCTTCAATGGTGTGATTCCAGAGCAAGGCAGAAGAATAAACATTAAGAAAGAGAACTTATATGTAAGTCGAGTATGGTCCTTCATGTTGGTACTGATAATCCAGCTTGGATCCTGGTTTATTTCCAAGGAGCAAGTGAGTGGGGCTGGAAGGAGCACTTTAAATAAATCCTCTGACACTGTCTGAAATGGAATGGGAGCAAATGCTTTCCTTAGCCAGCTTGAACTTACAAGTTAATGCCAGCAACATTGCAAACATTAATCTTAAATATAGCACCAACGACAGACTAAACACAAAACTCTACAAAAGAACTAAGGCTGTATAAAAGCAAGTTTGATATACAAGAGGCAGCTCACACAGAGCAAAGAAGAAAATGCATTGTTTTCAGCAGAAGACATTAGATATTTGAAAAAAAAAACACTTAAAAAATGAAATCAATGTCACATTTGCCAAAAGTGTTGATTGGACAAAATTGCTAACTCCAGAGTTCTACTTAAAATAGCACAAGACAGACCTACATGGTAAAACTGAGGAGGTAACTCGTGCCCAGTGCCTACCATGAGCATGCAGGCACACACGAGTGAGCTTTAACACAACAGGTGCAACACTAGCAAGTCAAGATTTTAGCATGGACTGGTAAGCCACATTCAGAATCCCTCAACAGCTTGCACTACAGCTGGAAGCTGCACCTTCATCACTGCCACTACTTGGGTATGGATTTGCTTGCTTGCAGCACAAACATCTTAGATTTCTGCTCGTGTATCGGCAGTGGACGTACGGTGGCTCGTGCTGTGGGAGAATGGAAGCAGTGCCTGCGATGCACTTCTTCACTCCCCACTAACTCAGAAAGAAACTTGATTTGATGAGACTCTGGTGGTCCCAGGGCTTTTCTTACCTGAACCAAGTTTTCAAACATCAGTCCAAGGAACAGATTCTCTGATTTACAGTCCATTAAATATAAATGACCTGGTCTATATGACATGTCAAAATCACGATTCAGCTTGCAAGCTTAACATCCTTAGCATTGTAGAACTCTCAATTTTTCCTCTTTCTGTTAAGAAAGAGCATATTCTACAGCAATACAACACCAGACTCTCAATGTGGGTAACGCACACAGGAGAAACAACTGTGTAATCCAATCAAATTATCCAAGCAATACTGAAACCAGAAAACACTGACTGGTCTTTTCCACACACTGTCATACCCAACAAAATGTTTGCTTTTTATTTCTATGTTAACTTTCTTCAGAAGGTTTTCTCCCCCAAAGACAAGGCTCCTCACGTCTCTCAAAAGCCTACGGTTACTGAAATGAAATGGAATCAAGAATGATTAGATGGATAGTCACGAAGACAGGAAACATGAGACAGGTATTTTAGAAGGAAGGGCAAGTCTTTACTATAAATCAAAGCTTTCCAAATGTTTCCAGCACCAAAATGGCTTGGCAGCATGCGGTGATAGGTGCTTTGGCAGAGATAAAACTGACAATGTGAAATGAAATATGTGTCGGTTATTCAAACAGCAAGCTTTGCTGGCAGCCGAGGTTTGTTGAAATTCTAATCAAGTTTCCAAAAAGAATTCATATCTGGAATTAGAAAGGAATGCCTCCTCTGTTGGCAGAAGCTTTAAGGCCCATTTAATTAGTCTTGAAAATGAATGGGTGAAATATTTTTCTTTAACTGATGCTATGCAAATGCACCACGTTTCCATTTACCTGTGCTTCTCCAGACTTCATACTTCCCCATCCTTGCTGTTAAGGCAGCTGGAGCCAGTCAGCAAATGTCTCTCATTTTGATACTCAAACAGCAATTCAGCTGTATCCATAACTCTTTATTTGCACTGTCTTCATTCTTCATTGAGTTATCAGTACAGGACCGAGCCCTCTGAGCAAGTTATTGGCAACTTTTTGATTCAAAAAGTAAATGCTAGAGATTTACTAGGAGAAGTGATTCTACTTTGCCTCCTGCAAAGACTCTGTTGCTACAGTGGGAAAGATGCCACTCCAAACACTTCCAAAACAGATGAAAAATAACAAAAATCTTTATTTTTGCTTAAGAGAATAATATTCTGAGACATTACCTACAGTGCTGAATCAGCAACTACCTTTACCTTTTGATCATCCTTAAAGGACGACCTTCAAAAGATGAAACAAAGAAAAAGCTCGTTTTTGCTAAATAAGTGGCAAGGAGTCAGAGGCTATATTCCATGAGCATCATTATGCCCTAATGTATCATCTACACTGTAGCAACATTTCATAAGCTATTTCAAAAACAGGCTTTGCAGCTGCTTGGCCTGGAGGATGTATCATGGGATCTACACACAAAACGAAAGCAAAACAAATACCTCAGATGCTACTAAAAATTCCTGTTGGAAAATACGAAGATTTTGTTTTCAGTTTTGTTAAAAGATTGACAGATCCCTCCAGAGGATTGCAAATAAGCAGCTGAATTTTAAATTATAACATTTAAGGTGGATTTTTTTTAGCTGTTTATGGGCTTCTTTGTTCTAACTGCCATAACGTTTTCTTATTTTATTAAAAATAAGTGAAAACCCAAACCAACAACTTACACCATTCCTATGTTCAAGACCATATGAACATCAGGGAGTGGGAAGGGTTAACCTGTGTATATTAACATAAACAGGTTGGAAAACAGTACTACAGAATAGATACTCAGTGCAAAAATTAACACAGCTCTGCATTCCTCACTTTGGTCTCTTTCCTACCCTGTACTTAAGTCTCCATTCTGCCCAGGGGCTCCATCTCCTCTCTGGGAAGGAGAGGACTGCAGCTGGGAGAGGATGAGGCTGCCCTGAGGCACAGGTACAGGTGCTCACATGCAGGCTGCAGCCCTGCCCTTGCTCATCCACGGCCAAGGGGATGGTCCTGTAGGACTGCAGGAGCTTTGCCTAAGCTCTGTGTAAGCTAACTGGGGACTGGCCATCCTTCTCTGCTGTCATAAGAATTTGTATACACACTCAGGTCAGCAGCTTTCTGATACCTGCACATTTATGGCATCTGCCACTCAACATGTGGGACACTAAACGTGCCCTGCGTAGTAAGTGGTCAATCTGTGCCTATGGAAATGTTTTGGAATAAATGTAACAAGCTTCAGCATCTCAAAGGATTTTAAGACTCAGGTTGCACTGTCAAGCAAACAAATCCTCAAGTGGCACATACTACTGCTAGCACTACTAGCTTGATTTCCACAGATGTCAGGTAATTTCCCAGTTGTGTTGCTTTTGATGGACAATTTCCTTCTCATCTGAGTACCAGGATTGCACCTAACCTGTGCCTCCTCTGCAACGTGCCAGAAAAGCACTGTGAAAGACACAGTGTGTTACTGCAAATATATTATATGATAGCCTATCAAATGGGAAGAGTGGCACTGCAGATTGATTTGGAATAGCACATTTGGGAGTTGCTAAGGATGTTCATTGCACAGTGAACATCTACTGCCTGACATCTTGCTTGTCTGCCCCTGACAACAGATTTTGTATCAATTAATGAATGACTCCCAAAATACACTTTTTGCAGCTTTTATCTAGGAGTATTGAAATAATTTGTGATATAAGTTAAATAAGCTCTTCAAAATATGCAGCCCCCCTCAAACCAGTTTCCTTAATCTAAGGTCATTTCTGACATGCCTTGTTTATCTTTCATGAATGCCTCAAGGCATAAGTAGGTACACTAAGAAATCAACAACCACTTTTACAACAAGGTAATTGAGTCTTCAAATTGCAGTTAATATCCTGGATCCCTGAATATCAGCTGAAGGCATTATTCAGAGGAGTCACTTAATCCAAAGGGAACACATGAGAAGGACTGCAAAAAAGCCAAGTGCGCATGTGGCATTCAAATGAAGACAAATATTTCTTTCAGAAGAGAAGTAAGACATTGCTTGGAAAATTAATGTCTTTTGATTAATGGAGATGTAAAACAGAATTATTAAATGGAAAAATCAAAACTTTTAAAGTCTATCAGCTGGAAGGAAAAACCAAACATTGAGAACATGGCTTTGGAGACAAGATAGAAAACAATATGGCACCTATGAAATGGTACACAAAATGGGCAAGTAAGAAAGGGGCCCTCCACAGCAAGAGAAACAACCAGATGCTGTAAATCACAGCAACTCAGATGCCAACAGGGTGGAGAGCCAAAAGACTTGTTACCTGCTGCCAAAGGGTATAAACCAGCACACAGAATCAACACATGGTGCCTACTCTGAGCATGAGTCCTGCATGATGGAGGTGACCTGCACAGGTGTGTCCTGGTGCTTGGGAGTATGTGGCAGTGACAGCCAGAGTGACTTTCTTTTTCCATTCTAATTTCACCTCAATATTTGCTGCACTGTTGCAACACTATTTTTTGTATCTAGAAAAGCTATTTATTCTTTGAAGGACATGTGGGAAAACAGTACAGGGAGAAGAAACAATTGTGAGGAGAATGAGAGGGACTGGGAAAAAAAAAGGGGGAAAATATGTCCTGTGCAAACAGGGATGGTACCAAAACCACTTGGGAAAACATAGCAGGAAGCAGGGAAAAACACTAGCTGAACTAACAGACAGATCTCATCAGAAAAATGCAAAGAACAGTAGGACATGACTTCAGAAGACAATTACTAAAAGATAGAAACAATGAAGCAGCAGTAATGATATTAAAAGTTCTTATACCTCTCTGAGGCCGGAGAACAAATACCATCTCTAATGTAGTACAAGCAACATCCATCTCAGTAGCTTGAACTCCAGGAATAATTCTGCCCTGGTGCCTGTGAACTAGGTACAATTCCCATTTTGAAGACCTTGAAGTCTAAATAGCTAAAGCAGACAAGGAAAGGAATATAAAGATGTTGAGGGTTTCTGAGAACTGCATTTTTAAAGCAGCAGTAAAGAACTACTTATTAAGAATTTATCATATGCATCTCAAAACCATTCTCAATGGAATTAAGAATCAATATGCCGTTGCATCCAAAGCCAGATAATTTTTAATGTAATTAATCTTTCCTTCCATGGAAAATATATAGAGCTGTTAGAATTATGTACGACTGACAAGAACATTATTTAGAGGTTGTGAAAAGGCAGAAACACCTGATTTCCTTTTTCCCCTCTTTTTTGGAAATTGTTTTCTTTCATTATTTCTACAGATTTAAAAAAAAATAAATTTCAGCAGCTCGTTTCCTCTGAAAGTCTATTCCTCCTACAATTTCTTTCACAGCTGGGCTCAAGTGCCTCACAGGATACACAAAACAGAAAAAGAATGGGTCCAAGATGCAGTTACCTTGAACAGGCATGTCCTTTCCCATTTTCTCTCTGAACACAAAAAAAGTCAATTCGTTCTTAACTTAGTTTTTTCCCATAAAACTACAAAAATCCTTTGAGTTTTGTCAGTTTTCTGTTGGTTTAAAACAGCTCCAGCAACTTCATTAACCATTTGTAAGAAACTGCTGTCCTATAGCAGCTGCTTTTAACACTTCCTCAGTAGACTGGATTTATCTTTTGAAGTTCTCACTGCAGTAAGTTGCATCAGACTTATTACACACAAGGAACAAAACTAATACAAACTATTTGGCAATGCTTCCCCATGACCTGCACTAGTGATGAACACACTAACTCACCTATTTGGAAAAGCAGACCTAATCACAGTATCAAAAAAGAGAACAGATCTGGATTGTCTTCCTCTGAGTATCTGGAGGTTTCTCCTCAACTTACAAACAAGTGTTACAATTTCAATTTTTTGTGGTCCTGTGTGTAATTTTACCTCATGCAAAATGACACACTAATGCCACACATCCAACAGCACTGGCCCAAATGAGAGAAATCTTTACACTTCAGTTAAAATGGATTTAGGTGAAGGTTTAAATTAATTTTACAATTAAAGCAAATATATTTCATGCACTTGGCAACCTTTCCTCCAAACTTTCCTTTAATTCGTCTTTTTCTATGAATTTAACCACAAGAAATTCCTTGAGGCTTCACACAAATTGCCTTTCTACTTTCTTTTTGTTGATTTTTACTAAACTACAGAATAAACTTTACTGGAGGGCAAAGTACAATTTACCAAAATGATTTTAAAAAGTGAAAGCTCATTCTGTGGAAAAGGCTAAATTATGTTTTCCAAGAACCACATTTGGCAGGAGTCTTAATACAGCAGACTGCCTTGGTTTCCAGAGGTCAGGTCTGAATTAAGAGAGGGCCAGCAACACCAGCCCATAAACAGTAACACAACATGTGGAAGGAGAGCTGGAGCAGGAGCTGAAGATCATGAAAAGTTCAGGACTTTCTGAGACTGAATTTCGGGTGTAAAAGCTGCTTACTGCTCAAGCAAGTACCATTACGCACACACCTTTCATTCAGTACATTCCCTGGCTCACTCATGCCTGGAGGAAGCCAGAAGTCTTCTAACTGACCTCCCTCCCCACCCTCTATCCTTTTTGGCAAGCCTGGAAGAACAAGACATAGTGACACTAATGCAATAGGATGGAACACTTCATAGTCAGGGAGTAAAATGTGGATTTGAGTGACAGAGATGGGGTCAGCAGGTCTCCCTTTCACAACCACACAAAAGAAGAAGGCAAAAGAAAGGAGGTAACAACACACATTTTGAGGGTATTCACACTCCTGCTTCTGCACAGGTGTTGCTGGCACATGGAAACACCTCCATACTTTGGATGAACTCAGGGCCATTGGCATGCTCATTTTGAAATTCTGACCACACAGAAAAATCCCACATTTGGATACACATGATTTTCAGTTCAGGACTGATCCCCAGAAGAGCATGGATGTGGTTATTGGTTGGAGTTTTTTGAGTCTGGGGATTTTTTTGGTTTGTGGTTGGGGTTTTTTTGTTTTTTATTTTTAATTTTATTTTTTTAATATACAACTTCCTCTTGGCTGGATCCCTGAAGTTGTAAATTACAGACTCTGTGTTTAATGTATGCTGTAATCTCCTTTTCCACAAAATGTTAAGTTTTATGGTGCTGACAGCATAGCTAAATTCTCTCCATTTAAATAAAACCCTTTAATTACAATTTATTCTCATGTATATCCTGAGTTGAAACTGAAAACTATTTCTATCTGAAGAACCAGAAAGAATAATCTTAATTTCTGCAATGCAATGATTCAATTGTTTTTCCTCCACTAGCTTTTCTGTTTCTCAAACTGGACACATTCCATCCTTTATGTCAAATGAGCCAAAATAAAAACTGCCTCCAGAGGCCAAAACAGCTCCCAGGAGGAAAAAGAGAGAAAAAAGAAGGACAAAACAAAAAAGGAAAAAAAAGAGAAGGAAGAGATGGAAAAGGTGGAAAAAAAGGAGGAAAAAGATTAGGCTTTTGACCACTATAATATGGTGGTCATCTATGAAATCATATCAATTTGTTGTAATGAAATGTAGTAAAACTAAACACAAAGAAGGCGTGGTTTAATGGGTAAAAAAATGCATACCTTTTCAATGCAGTCCACAATCCAAATAAAGTGTGGAGAAACAGAATGATGATTCCTAATACTCTCAACTGTCAGCAGAAATGTCTCCAGTTATAGAGAAATCTTCCACAAATTCCTGATGATCAAACTGAAAGCACCCTTCTATCAACAAATTCATTCCCACAATTTACATTTTCCTGCACTTATAAGGAAATTCTTCTTACATCACATGATGACTGCTCCATTCATTGCACTCCACCTCCAGTAATAACATTATGAATTAAGTCAAACATGTATAAACCGACGGGTGGAGAAGTGCCTTTTCAACATAAATACACAAAAATCCTTAAAACACTTTCAACAACAAAGAAATACCACTCAAAATGCTGGTCAATGGCAAGGCTGAGTAGGAACTGAACTATATAGCACATACAGATTCTCTGGATACTGATAGAGTGGAATACTCCCTGTTGAGGCTGGGTTTGAATGGGCATTTACAGAAGGTTCAACAAGGCCAAGTGCCATGTCCTGCACTTGGATCACGACAGCCCCAGGCAGTGCTACAGGCTGGAGAAACAGCAGCTGGAAAGCTGCCCAGCAGAGATGGACCTGGGAGGGCTGGTCAAAAGCAGCTGAACATGAGCCAGCTGTGCCCAGGTGGCCAAGAAGGCCAAAGGCATCCTGGCCTGGATCAGCCGCAGTGTGGCCAGAAGGACCAGAGCAAGGATTGTCCCCTTGCAGTGAGGCACCTCCTGTGCTATGTCCAGTTCTACAAGAAAGACATGGAGGTGCTGGAGTGAGTCCAGAGAAGGGCAACAGAGCTGGAGAAGGGCGTGGAAGTCTGATGACAAGTGGCTGAGGAAGCTGGAGGTGTTTAATCTGGAGAAGAAGAGGCTCAGGGGTGACCTCACTGCTCTCCACAGCTCCCTGAAAGGAGGGTGTAGCCAGGTGGGGGTTGGCCTCTTCTCCCAGGCAACCAGCAACAGGATGAGAGGATGTAGCCTCAAGGTGAGCCAGGGGAGGTTCAGTTTGGATGTTAGGAGGAATTTCTTCACAGAAAGGGTGATTATATATTGGATGGGGCTTCCTAGGGAGGTGGTGGAGTCACCATCCCTGGAGGTCTTTAAGAAAAGACTGGAAGTGGCACTCAGTGCCATGATATAGTTGACAAGGTGGTGTTAGGTCACAGATTGAACTCCATGATCTCAGAGATCTTTTCCAAACTAACTGATTCTGTGAAAAGAGTAAAATGAGAGGAGAGCAGGAGCACTATTTATATATCAACGTCCTTTCAAACAGGCACATATCCTGCATAGCAGTAACACTTGGAAACCTGAAATTGGATCTGAGCCACAACCACAAGCTGGATGGTGAGAAAAATCTGCAGGACAGCCCTCTCAACAACGACTGGCTGAATGAAGCCTGGAGATGCTCACAAGGGAGTTCCTCTGTCAGGCATTTATAATCTCATAACATGAACAGTACTGCATGTAAGATACTGAACTCCACTAGGTTTTGTTTTCCAGCAAAATAACCACAGACCCTTGTATTTTGGGCTATTTCATGAATCAGAGAAAAGTCACAGCTTTTGTTGTACAGCTTCCTTGTACAAACTCTCAGATTAGCAGTTCACTTCTGAGCCCCTGCAGTTTTTGAGAGCTGTGCAAATGCAGTAACTTCTGAGCAGCAAGCAGCAAATGTTGCAAATGGAACTGGGCAAAAAAAAGTCAGTGATACCACCTATGTGATGTTTACTCCTTCTTTTTTGGGGGTGCATTTGCCATATTATGATATGAATAGAACTGCCTAAAAGAAAAAGAAGTGTAATCTAAATTAACACCACTGACATTCAAGAGCCACAAGTGTCCCCAAGTAAACTTCTCCAGCAGTCCTTCTGCTCCTCACAGAATACTGAAACTCACAGAATACTGAAACTAAGGAGCCAAGCAGGAACTCTTAAGTGGTGTTGAATTTCATGCCGTTTTGTGAAAAAATATAACCGAAAAGTAAAGTCAAGCCAGGAGATTTATTTTCACTTATCTAATTTAATCTTAAAAAAGACTAGAAACAGTACAACAGGTTTCTAACAGGTAACAAATTGTCATAGTTCTTCCAGCCTCAGTCTACTGGTTGTTTTTATTGAGTGAGCAAGTAACAAAACCGGATCATCTCAGCATAAGAGCTTGCTGATGATTTACTAAAAGGCAAACACATTTTCCACATTTCTCTGCTGCTTTTGCTCATGGTATGCTCATTTGATTGCAACACTGAAAGCAGAAGGCTACCTCGAGACACACTATTTATATATACTCAGTATTTGTAGGGTGTTAGCCTGGTAGGTGCCTTACAAGATACAGAAGATTTGCCACTTCAGTGAGAGATATTATACAATCCCTTCCCACGCAACAATGCAGCTTTCTCACTGACACATACCCAGTGTTCCTTCACAGACTGCTTTTGATTATAAAAACAGAATTTAAGGAGAATCAGAGCAAGGTTTTCTGAAGACTGTAGGGGATATAAATGATATTTCTTTGACTATCACAAGCCTCTGTATGTCCAGTAACTGATGTGTTGGTTGCTAAATGATGATTGAAACTTTTTGAATATTTGTAAAAACAAGAAACAGTTGATTTGGACTCAAGCACTCTTTTAAAATTGCTGTAGACATGNAGGAATTTCTTCACAGAAAGGGTGATTATATATTGGATGGGGCTTCCTAGGGAGGAGGTGGAGTCACCATCCCTGGCGGTCTTTAAGAAAAGACTGGAAGTGGCACTCAGTGCCATGATATAGTTGACAAGGTGGTGTTAGGTCACAGATTGAACTCCATGATCTCAGAGATCTTTTCCAAACTAACTGATTCTGTGAAAAGAGTAAAATGAGAGGAGAGCAGGAGCACTATTTATATATCAACGTCCTTTCAAACAGGCACATATCCTGCATAGCAGTAACACTTGGAAACCTGAAATTGGATCTGAGCCACAACCACAAGCTGGATGGTGAGAAAAATCTGCAGGACAGCCCTCTCAACAACGACTGGCTGAATGAAGCCTGGAGATGCTCACAAGGGAGTTCCTCTGTCAGGCATTTATAATCTCATAACATGAACAGTACTGCATGTAAGATACTGAACTCCACTAGGTTTTGTTTTCCAGCAAAATAACCACAGACCCTTGTATTTTGGGCTATTTCATGAATCAGAGAAAAGTCACAGCTTTTGTTGTACAGCTTCCTTGTACAAACTCTCAGATTAGCAGTTCACTTCTGAGCCCCTGCAGTTTTTGAGAGCTGTGCAAATGCAGTAACTTCTGAGCAGCAAGCAGCAAATGTTGCAAATGGAACTGGGCAAAAAAAAGTCAGTGATACCACCTATGTGATGTTTACTCCTTCTTTTTTGGGGGTGCATTTGCCATATTATGATATGAATAGAACTGCCTAAAAGAAAAAGAAGTGTAATCTAAATTAACACCACTGACATTCAAGAGCCACAAGTGTCCCCAAGTAAACTTCTCCAGCAGTCCTTCTGCTCCTCACAGAATACTGAAACTCACAGAATACTGAAACTAAGGAGCCAAGCAGGAACTCTTAAGTGGTGTTGAATTTCATGCCGTTTTGTGAAAAAATATAACCGAAAAGTAAAGTCAAGCCAGGAGATTTATTTTCACTTATCTAATTTAATCTTAAAAAAGACTAGAAACAGTACAACAGGTTTCTAACAGGTAACAAATTGTCATAGTTCTTCCAGCCTCAGTCTACTGGTTGTTTTTATTGAGTGAGCAAGTAACAAAACCGGATCATCTCAGCATAAGAGCTTGCTGATGATTTACTAAAAGGCAAACACATTTTCCACATTTCTCTGCTGCTTTTGCTCATGGTATGCTCATTTGATTGCAACACTGAAAGCAGAAGGCTACCTCGAGACACACTATTTATATATACTCAGTATTTGTAGGGTGTTAGCCTGGTAGGTGCCTTACAAGATACAGAAGATTTGCCACTTCAGTGAGAGATATTATACAATCCCTTCCCACGCAACAATGCAGCTTTCTCACTGACACATACCCAGTGTTCCTTCACAGACTGCTTTTGATTATAAAAACAGAATTTAAGGAGAATCAGAGCAAGGTTTTCTGAAGACTGTAGGGGATATAAATGATATTTCTTTGACTATCACAAGCCTCTGTATGTCCAGTAACTGATGTGTTGGTTGCTAAATGATGATTGAAACTTTTTGAATATTTGTAAAAACAAGAAACAGTTGATTTGGACTCAAGCACTCTTTTAAAATTGCTGTAGACATGTAGTCTCCAACTAAAAAAAGTGAAGTAAAAACCTATAAAAGTGACATTAAAAAACAGCCCCTGAGTGGCTGTGCAGAAAAGGAACCATGACCTGATTACCTAATTCTCACTATTTTTCCTGAAAGCATGTACTCTGAGGTTAACTTTAGACTCAAAGCCTTCAGAGCATTGCTGAACTTGAAGTAGGACAGCTCATGTAGAATTTTATCATTTCTAAAATACTTTCTTTCCAATTGCAACATTCCTATATATGACTGAATAGCTCATTCTGAACTTCTTCATGTCACTACCTTTTCTTATTAAGCCTCAAGCCCAGCTCCTTATGCTGTCTAAAGAAACATGGTTATTGAAGAAAGATGCTGGGGTCAGGCACTCCAGCCTAAAATATCAAGCAATTACAGAATTTTATCTTCTGAAAATATGGAGTCCCTAGAGAGAAACTGTTTAGCCTACTTGCTCCAAACTTTGCATGTTATTAAAAAACATTATTAAAAATGTGAAACCAGTTAAAAAGAATGTTGCATTTGTATCAGGCATTTTTATATGACTTCAAGAAAAGCTGAATGTCCAGTTGCCAGGCACTAACCTGTAAAGTGTCAAGCACTGGTATAGCTAGCATGGGATTATCATCCACTGGATGGTTATGGGGGTAAGAGCCAAAATTATTTCAAAGAAGCCAAATTTTGCTGTAAAAGTGAACACCCACCCGTCTGGTGCCACATCTTGGATCTTCTGCAGCTGTCCCAGACTGCACCACTGCCTAGTGCATTTCACTGGGAATACTCTCCTGACACAGCTTCAAGCCATTCCCTCGGGTCCTGTCACTGGTCACCAGAGAGAGGAAGTTGTAGACTGCTATGAGGTCTCCCCTCAGTCTCCTATTCATTTCAAAACTGAGTGATTTCAGCTGCTCCTCACAAGGCTTCCGCTCCACACCCATCACCATCTTCATAGCTCTCTTCTGTATGCTCTCTAATAGCTTTATAACCTTTTATGTTTACGTGGCACCTAAAACTGCACACAGGAACTGACATGAGGCCGAGGTGGTCAAAAGGTAACACTCTATTCATGACATTTCATAAGTAAAGAAAGATTGCTCTTTTCAAAGCAAACCCATTACCACTTACCAAAGGCAAAATTCAGTATGCCAGCATTTGTACCTTTTGTGTTTTTTTTTTAAAATAAGGACACATGAGGAATATGTCAGGAAATACTTTAGGATTTTTATGTGGGCGGGTGGGTGGAGTAGAGGAGGAGTAGCAGCATAACTTTATCTCTTAGCATTGTGCACAGAATGTAGGTCAGCCTACTCCAATGGAAATACCCCATGCTGATTCTTCACATTCTTGGACATGAACATCTCATGATTTTGCAGGCCAGGAAATCGTGAATTTTATTCATGGTCCTGTCCCAGATTTGTCAGGGGGACCTTACTATACTCTGGACTCCTTATTAAAAAAACAAAACAACAACATGTCAAAATTTCTCTTGTCTAGCAAATTACTAATACAAAGAGATAGCATGTAAATGTTGAGTATTATACCTTCTATAGTCCATATCATAAAGTAATAAATTAGAGAAGCCCAGTTTCTAATTTCTCAGTAAATACAATTTTGTGCATAACAAATGCAGGATGCATTTATTTCAATATAAAAACGATGTGGAAAATGCCCTTCCTTCCCTATAAAAGCTATTTGTTAACTAATAATAGATATATATATTTTACTACGTAAAAGTATAACCTATTTTTAACCTCACATTGTCATACAAAGTTTATGGAGAAAATACTTAAAAAAAGGAAATCAGAGGCCATTTCCTGTTTTAGCAAAGATAATCCCTTGACCAGAAGGCACAAATATTCATCCCCCTTTAATGTTAATTAGCACACTACTTATTTTATATTTCACAATTTAACAAAAGAAAGCAAGTTGCTGGGAACACTATTAAGTTCAAAACATCTTTCTTTCACTTTATTTATCCAGAACTCAATAAAACTGTTCAGTCACAGACTTGCAGCCTCCAGCTAGGTTCCTGCTATTAGCCTTAAATCATTTTTAGAGTTGCAGTAACAGTAAGTTGCCAAGCTCAAATATACAGCTATCTACATCTGCTAGATAGTTTGTCTTACTGGACAGTCTGGAAAAATTTCAGTCACTTGGTCCAAACTGTAAAGTTTTTTTCTGCTACCAAGGAATCAATACTTTTAAAATCTGCAAATCAGCACTTGAAAAATGCTTCTGTAAGAATGCTGAAAGGACAATAGTTTTCTTCCTTTAGGTGAGCATAAGATAGACTCTCAAAAAAATTGCATACAGATGGGAGTTTTAAAAAGTAGCTACTCCTTCATTAATGAATGGCTGAATCTCTAAATTTCACATTTGAGCCATAAAGAACCTCTTCAGAAACTGCAATTTCTTCAACTGAGGAAGCTTATCAGGCTGAACAAACAAAAATAGGGAGCATGAAACATAATTTCAATTTCTCCCTATAGAGAGGAACAGCAGAAAGTTGGAAGTGACAGGAGTATGGCTGCTACTACCACACTGAACCATGACAGGCAGCAGCAATACCCACCCTGCCCCAAAGCAATCAGATTCAGTGACCCCTATGTCTGGCAGCATCAGCCTCACCACACAGGTCACCCAAAATACCATGAATGGGGGCAGAAATACCTGGCTACCCTCTCTAATGCTCAAATCTGTACATCTTCTGTATGGATAGCATAATCAAACCCTTAACACTGCTGTTTAAAGGCATTCCATAAACTGATTTTTGAGCTCTTCACATTTGATCAAAGTCCACACCCATCAGGCTGATTGAATGAGGTCTTGACCAAACCCATCCACCTGCTCTGGACACACATCAGGTGAGCTAACCAGCATGGTCAGAGCTGTGGGCTGGGACCAGGCTGGGCAGGCAGCACTGCTGCACCACAGAGAAGCTGCCATGATTCACCCACCCACTTCCCTGTCTGCCCTGCAGAACACCCAGCAAGAGGCATTCACTAACTGCTCCAACTTGCACGTGCCTGCATTTCCAGTGCAATATCCCTATTTCTTGTCTGAAGTCATGCATAAAATCCAAGGGCAGTTGTCCAAAATTGGTACTGGCTTCTGACCAAATTGCACTTTCCACTTTTAACTGATACATCTTTGTTAAAAGCAAGCCCCAAGCAAATAGGCTAATGTACATCATTCAAAGAGCCCTGCTCTCCATATGGAATATCTTGTTTTCTACTTTCTTAACTGATGCAGCCATATCCATTCTCGTCTGGGATCATGGGCTGTAAATCAGAGACAAGGGAATGAAACAGAGAGAAGACATACCCAAACTGGTTATGATCACAGGTAGGCCTCACTGGAACAGACAGCAGGGATCTTAATGACTCCCAGGCTCTCTGAAGGCCGTGAGCAAAGGATGCTTTCCCAGAGGCGCGCCTTTGGCTCCACACGTGCTACAGGTGATTCCCATTTGCCTACACTGATGGCATCTGCATGCCCAAGAGCGCTGCACTGAGTTCATTACATCCAACTTCTCAGCTCTGATGAGGGCAGGACGTTCCCAACCCCACTGAGCAAAACCCTTTCAGAGCATAACGAGCTCTCTTGGTTCCAGCATTGCTCAAACTTGCCCGCACCCGCCAGGCGCTACCCGTGATCAATGAATCCGTACTGCCTGAGCTGGCGTGTCGAGTCAGCTCATCCTAACTGGAAACATGTGCTCAAGCACTTGGGATCCTGGCACACCAGTCTGAGAAATTCCTTCTGATCCGCCATACCTTCCATGCCCTTTCACGTGCAAAGCAAAGGAGGTTAGGGAAAATTCCCACAAGAGAGGGGAGATTAGCAAAATGCATTTTCAGGGGATCAGTCTGAAACTTCTTCTGGCTAAAGTGAAACACTTCTTGTACCTGTAAATAAGCTTTAGGTTTACCGAAAGATAAACTACTTTAGGTTAACACTGATGTGTTTAAGAGCTTGAACTCAAAGTTATATTTCTATCCATGTATTTAATATAAATATATTTGGAAAAGATGACCAAGAAAACCTGATTGATAAAAGAAATACACTTGGCTCATTTTTGTCACTAAAAAGTAGACTTTGTTAAGAGCCAAATTTAAACATTTGTATAGAAAAAATTCTCTGTCAAGGCTTAAAATATAATAAAATATGGAAAAACTCTGGATACAAATAAATAATTTCACAAGAAATACTGGAATTGCTTATAATGGAGGCTATAGTAAGAAAAAAATCTCATCTAAACTGAACATTAAGTAGCTTACCAAACCACAGGGTCTATTTTCTTCTTTGATATGCTGTCTAATGATTTCATCCTGTCTCAAAACAACAGGTTTTCCTTCAACTATTCAGTTCACTGAAATAACACACATACCTACAACACTTCTTTTTTTCTTCTCAGTAGAAAACAAAGCAAATCCATTCATTCATTTCTCTAACTACAAGTGCTGGCCCTCAAGGAATGTGAGGTTAGGTGGAATAAAGCAGTAATAAGCTACCAATTTAATCTGGCCAGCAATGGGACATGGTCTTTCATTCAGAAGAGGCAATATATGGTACATCATTATGATGCAGGTTAAATAATGCTTGCCAGCAAACAAACAGCAGTCCAGAGCGACAGCACGAATGATACAGAATTTAACTAAGTGTCTTGCCTCCATTATCTGTCAAGATATGCCAGAGGAAGAAGAGAGGCTGGTTTGTGGGGGTTTTTGGGTGTTGTTTCAGGTTGCAAGGAGTATTTTACCATATGCCTGTGCCACAGCCATGGTGTGGAGGTACAGTGATCTAAAGCAAAGTATATTTACTCTGTATTTCCAACAAGCACTGGCTTATCCACATCGGTTTAAAACAGGTGAAGTAAACATAAATACACGGACTATACAGAAATTTCTATAATTTAAATACATTTTTTTTCTATGCACTTTCAAAAGTTATGGAAATGATAATGATATTTTCAAGCCAGCTGAACTCTACTCTTTTCCTCTTCAATTTAAAAAAAATCCTTAGTCATCAGCAAGGCATGTTCTGCTCTCCTGTAACTACATTCATTACTCACATGACTTCTTCCTGCCCAGATCTTAGGTCATGTCATTGTTTTAACTAATGCTTTTGGAACATCTTCAAATATCTTTAACCCTTGTGGCTTTTACGTCCGTGTCCTCTTCCAGTTCTCCGTGTATGTCTTGGATGTGTCTTCAAATTGTTTCACAGATATCTCCTCCCAGTGGTACAACTCTCAGTTTTTTCCTTTCCAGCCAATCCCATCTTTCCAATCCTGCCCTCAATCTTCCATTCCCATCTTCTGCTCAGAAATGGCCATAGCCATCCTTAAATCTTAACGGCCTCCTAGTCCACACACCTGGGATGTTTCCAAAGGTTGCCACACACTCCATTCCATTACAATCTACAACTTTTTCCTCAGCCCTTCAGCTAAACCATTCACTTAGGACTATTTTTGCCTCAACTACAGAGACCCTCCCCTCTCTGGCCAACCCAATACCATCACGACCACATCATGCAATCCACCAAGGAGCCAGGAGTAGATTTCCTATTATTACACTAACCTCAGCCTACTAACTAACTAATCTCTCAGCCTCTAGCTTTTAGACACAACAAACTGAAGCTGACTGTCCTCACCCTCACTTCTAGCCATCAATTATACCTATCTGGTCACCCACCAACCCTACTCTGAATAATTTATCAGCCTTCCACCAAGTGTGACATCATTCAGCATTTCCATGTGTGCACAGCTGGTCCCTGCACAGGAATGATGCACCCTCTGTAATTCAGAAAACCTCTCTCCCTCGTTGGGATGACACCTACTGTAATAGATACAAAGGCACATCACCTGGCAGAGGGCAGCTTTTCTTTTCCTGTTACCAATTTTTGATTTAGAACTAACAATTGTTAACCTGCTCTCCTACATGAGTTGAACTTCACGGCTTTCCTTCACTCTTACTGCTTACACACCCACTGCAGTTACCTCAGAAGCAGCCCTCAGAGTCTGTGAGCACCTAGCTTTCACAGCTTGCTGTTCTGAGCACTGCTACAACACAGCAACTATACAATGCCAAAGGCAGGTGCCAAATGCCACATCACCAGGCACAGTTTTTGGGACCAAGAGTGGTCAGAGTACCTAGCAGAGCTTAACTCCTTTGTAAACAATATAAAATTGAACTGTAAGCTAAATGTTTTACAAAGCAAATATAAACCTCACCATCATTTATGTTTTTGAAACATTACCCTGTGTTACACAGATCAGCAGGATGAGCTGAGCAATCCAACAATAATTATTCACCTGTCCCATAAAACTATTTGACAGAAGTGACAAAATGACAGTTTGGAGACAAACTGGGCATCATGCAACACTGAAAAACTACAATTTCACTTCAGGTGGCCTGGACTCCAGCTTATTTTCAATAGACACTCTCAAAACTTGTTAAGCTCTTAACCACTAAGAAAGAAGAAATTCATTCAACAGGGAACAATATTTTCCTTCTGAAAGTATTAATAAAAATATTTACTTGTGGGTTCTTTTCTCTCTTACAATATCCAGGTAATATTTTGGCAGGACAGTCCTGGCTCTCATCCACAAGTGAACTAGAACTTTATTGCTCCCATACACTGATTTCAACACTGGGTCACCCCAAGAGTTCCTTCCCAGAGGATATTGTTTCAGCACTAGTTCCAGAGACTTGAACTTCTTTCTCTATGAGGAGAAGAATATTTCTGTAATAGGTTGACCTTTCTTCAGATATGTTGATATCTGAAGGATGTCAGTTCATTGTGAGAATTTGGAAGCTGGCATGACTCCAAAGGCTCCACATATTTTCAGAGTGACCATGCCTGTAATTTTAACCCATTGAAATGAGAGTGCATGGCTGGAGAAGAGTAGTAGATACTTAAAAATCTCACTATGATTCAAACACAGATTTATTACCTGCACCAGTGATTTGGTAGCATCACTTCAAAAAGGCAAAACACAATGGGTTTTACTTCTATGACCTTCCTGCATTCTTTCAAGCCACATGAAAGAGAACAATGAAAATGTGGCTGAATGTGAGAAAGCACCAAACTGCTATGGCTTTTGGGGTGGGTGTGGAGAGAAACACACATACTACAAAAAATCTAATAATTCCCCACCCAAGCATTGCTAGTGAATGACCTCACTGGTTTCCTACATATACTCCAGCAGCTTTCCTGCCATCACTCTGTTAAGCCAAGCAATGATGTCAACAGTCCACCTGTGAGAGTGATGTAGCCCTCTGGGTCATGGTCTCCGAGAACTTGGATAAAAGCTGTGCCAGTGTTAATTAAATGCACCTCTTGTTTCACTGCTGATTTCCTCTGATAAGGCTCAGCTCATTTTTCCTGGAAAGACTTCCATTCTGTATGGGAATTGGAGCCAACCATAACACAAACCAAATACTGCTTAGAGAACATGAAGACAACATGCTAAATATTTAGTTTAAAAAAAAAATAAAATCACTGCGTAGCAGTGCTGGGATAAATACAAATCTCATTACATTGCATGTGCTAGTGACAAGGGTAAACTACAGACACTGGTTTACTGCAGATAGTTTATTATCTTTCAGAAGTACTTATCTCTCTCATTTGTAATGCTCTTCCCAATTACATTGGAGCAGAACTCTAACAACCTGCTTTACTGATATATTCTGACAGGTTAGAATATGAGAAGTTCGCCCAGTAAAAAATATGCTTTGAGAATGGAGTTTGACATTTAATTAGCACCAGAATTATCACTACAACTTTAATGAAAAATAGCATTTTTGCCTGCCATCAGAAAAGCCTTAGCTATAAGAAGGTTCTGAGCAGCTTAGGTATTAAGGGACCTCTCCATTAATACAATTAACCAGCAAGCAGTGCAAAGGAAAAGGAAAAATGCTGCTCCTTCTTTTTTTCCTATATAAAGAAATCTAATCCACTGTCATGACTGGATGTTTTCACCATATGCTGTCACTGGGATTTCTGTAATCCTTCTACTCATAGCACTGACTTCCAGCCACTTTAAGTCTTCAGGACATGCCCTTTTACACTTGCTTTGTTCTTGCAGACATTTTCAGATAGCTTTATTAGTAAGAGAATTGCTGAAGGAAGGCTTTCAGTTTTGAAACCAGACATCAAACATATTTCTTCTTGCACAACTTAAAAAGTAACATTAACCCTAAGACTTAGCTGTTGACAACACAAAGAATCTGAAGGTGACAGATTAGAAAAATGATCTCAAAAGGAGTGATACAATTATATTATGAGAGCTTGTTTCATGATGATCACAAGTCTCCACTCTGAAAGGCAGCAAGTTGCACCTCTTGCTATAAATTTAATTCTAAAGTAAGAACTGTGTGGTAACGATGTTAGGAATACATTCATATTCATTCATTCATTCTGATTTGTAGCAATTGTGATGGTTCCAAGAAGTGTTCTGTCCCACATTCCTGAGCATTGCATTCCTGAGCATTAGCAATATTTTCCAAACAACCAATGATCGATGTCCATGTATTTACATTTTTACCTCTTGGGGATCTTATGTTTATACAGTACCTCGCCTATAAACTCTCTTGGAATACATAACAAAGAGTGTACTGCCTACCCAGCTCAGGATGTGGAAGAAGTTCCATGGCCAACACAACCTCTCACTAAAGTCAGGCTAAATAACTTAGACGTATTTTTTACACTCTCCTCCAAGAAATCCCATATATGAAATGTCCTTCAAAAGAACTGTGTTTTTTGGTTCTAAATGGAAACAGAAAGAGGTAATCCTTGAACTTGTTTGGTTTATACTGCTCCTATGGACAGTTTCTATGGATTTATGGCACCAAACTGCAGCTAGTTTGTAGCAAAGCGTGCAGGGTGTGACTCATTCAGAAAGCTCAACCCAAGAATATTTCATTCTGACATCCAACAGAATAGCTCCCTCATGGATTTAAATTAGTTGCTGCCCATTACTCACAGGCACTCCTTCTCATAACTTCATGACACACAATTTGCAGTGCAAACTTGAATCCAGGCCATGAAGGAGATACTAGAAGTTCTGACAAATTTTATCCTGTCACCAGTAATTGGAATTTAGTCTCACACAATTTCAATACACAGCTGTGCTCTGCTTCTGGTGGATGTGCATAATATGGTCATCCACCAGAAGGAAAGCATATCCCCAAGTCCAGTGACTTAAAGTGACACAGTTTCCTGAACTCCAGGAACCCTCCTGGTCAGAAAGTACTTCCTTCCTCGTTTCAAACACTTGATTGTTTCAGAGGGAATTCAAAACAATAGATTAGAAACTTTCAACCTTTCCTAAGTGTACTGCTACACAAGGAAACCAGGCCGTGCTCTGGGAAGATGAGATAACATTGGGAGAATACTCTTTCCGGAAATGCAATGGCTTTTGTACCCCTTCTCCAGCAGCATCCCATGAATCAGCTACATGTAGGCAATAACTCTAGCTCTGAGATGTCAGATGCAGTTCAACTGCTGTTTGGATTAAGATGTGTGTGGTTGGCAAAAGCCATGAGCCAACTCACTGCTCAGCTATTTCGATAGGGCCTGTAGGGGAAGAAAGCATCGGGAGCTTCCTAATCTGAGTCTGTACTTGTAAGGACGGGTAGGAAGAAAGGATGATTGCCTCTTTTTAGCACCTCATTGTTTAAATCTCTAAAAAAGGAGAAGGAATGTGCTCTTACTTCTGCAGTTAAAAATCTACCCCTTCCCACCATAACTTACTTTTACAGGACCCGTAGTAATGTTCACAAAGACTGGGAGCAGATCAGGCTCATCATCTGAAGACCAATTATTTTAGGCATAAATAGCCCCAACACAATTCCTTTAATCTAAATACATTAAAATGGTTTGTAATGATGGATGAAAGAAATTTAAAATTTAGAGTAATATCTGACCAGCTATTTTCAGGCTGCAATTTGAATAAGAAAAGGCAGCAGAGAAGTAAATTCATTTTTCTTCAGCATTACTAGACTAACCTGAAAATAACAGCAACAGAAACAACAACAAGAGTCATTCTTTCAGACCCAATAGTCAAAGCTCTTACATGACATTGCATTTTGATTATTTTTTCCTATCAACGTACACCTACAAAAAGTCTGAGGATAAGATTATCATACAAAAACAAGAACTCACATGGTTCTACACATTATTTTTAGAGGCAAACAGGAAATGCACTACTTCCCTGTCAAGCTGGGTCAAAGGGGAGTTATGGAGCTGAATACTCTGCACTCACCGTTCCGACCAGAGGGTAGATGAATCCAGCTCCAATGCTGGCTCGCACTTCGCTAATCGGCAAAACGAAACCAGTGGGAACACCCTTCCTCTCAGGCTGATGGGACAGGGATAGGTGAGTTTTTGCCATACAAATGGGAAGATTTCCAAATCCCTAACAAAAAAAGGGAAAGAAAATAAAAGGAAAACGTTTTTAAAATTACAGTAAAGACATGTTATGTTTTTGTTTTGTTATCAGTACCTTCTAGAAACCCTAAACTCCACACAGCAATAGTTAACTTCAGTTTTATAACAGCTAATACTTCAGAAGTGGATCAGATATGGTGTTATACATGTTATTCTCTCTCAGCTCAGCCCTCTATCTCCAGAGACTTGGCTGCAGTGATACACAGCTTCTAGAGTGGGTTCTCAATCTAGTTAGGTGCAAAAGTTGCCTGTGCAACAGCTAAAGTGTGCTGTTTTCAGAAAGAGTCCACAGTGGGTACCTTACTGATCAGAAAACCTGTACCAACTTAATACAACTCTTGCACAGCAGATCCCTTTGGGTTCTAATGACCTAGCTAGACACCAACTTGAGACCAGGATTCAGAGCCCAAAATTTTCTAAGGGTATTAATGTCTTCTTGGGGATAAACACAGATGGTGATCATGATGCTTTCCTTCGCTTTTAAACAAGAAAAAACCTGCATGAGCTGATGGCACCCCCTTCACTAATGCCAGTGCACTTGTTACTGAAAGTGTGGGAGAAAATCAGGAAAAGTGCCTCGGCAGCTTTAATTGTCTCCGAGTTATTGATTAATCTTGAGTCAGGTACCTCCCACTCTTCTGTTCAATTCTTTGACAAACAGGGCCAGGAGGAGAGGTGGCACTTCAGGGAGTTGTCTCTGCAGCCCAGTAGTGACAACTCTTTAGTGACATTGTGAAAATATTTCCTAATACTACTAACATTTAGACTAAAAAATGGATTAGAGAATCACAGCAGGAAAAAATAAAGGCATGGATTATTTTGCTTCAAGTGCACTAAGTAATCTTCTTTTCCATTTAAAAAAATAAAATTAATTCTCAGGAAGTTTGCATTATAGGGAAGATGGCTGTCTGAAGTTTACTTAGGAATTTTTCCTGGACATACTGTTTCTACTTTCTGACAGAAAGGCTCCAGCCTTTTATATCTAGAAACTATTCTACTACAAAAAATACATTCACCTCTCCACATGGTTTCAAAACTTTTCAAATTGTAATGTGCTCCCAACACGCTTTAGGACAGGTGATCTATTTCATGTTCTAGTATTCATAACTCCTTGAAAGTGACAGGAACAGAAAGAAGTCCAAAGATTTTACAAATATTGAGATATTTGTTATCAGTGTGCATAGCTGTGCACAGGTCTTATTGTGATTGCAAACTCTTTTTTGCAGGTACAAATGAACACTCTTATGCTAAAACTGGTTACATTTGCTAGCAGCAACTTTTGCAGACATGCACTTGTCAGTTTTAAGAGAGCAACCCAAAATTATCACACTGCACAGAAAGTACAGTTTCATGGACACTCTCAGAAGTATTCTGAACACCGTTCATATCTCACAGGAGATCGCTTTCCAGGTTAAAGCCATCTGTTCTCTGGAACCTAAACCAATCCATACTGATCTTCAGTTTACTACCATGGGTAAGCTCATGCCTTTCAGCAAAGCTTGACTTAACACTCCAGTCTGAGAACACTTTGCACCCTGAGGTTTCCCAAGACTCGCATCCAGCAGGCACCTGCCTGCGTAATTCCCTGGTGCTCTTACCTGCCGGGTGTAACGATCAACTTGAGACTGTGCAACAGGAGACAGCTCTATATCCTGAGCTCCATACACCTTCTGAGCAATGATCCTGATCTTTTCAACAATGGGAAGCTGCAGAGACAAGGAAACAATACAAGGATGAACATCGGCCAAGACAAACCAGGATCTTGTTTGCTGAGTGAGGTCTCTTAATCTCTCATTTGGATTCGTCCTTGCTGAACAGGCTTGCTAAAGCATGAAACAAAGTGAAGAGCACTGGTGATGGATATAATGCACAGCTACAGGTACATGAACCAACAGCTGTGATTCCAGCTCCTCCATCATTTGGAAGCTGCACAATTTGTGCATTACAGAGTTGACAACACGAGCTTATGCTCGCCTGAAGTGGGGGGAGGAAATTACTGCCATCTAGTTTAAGAAACAAGAGCTAACCCACACTGCAGAGAGGAGGAAACAAGCTCCACTGGCTTAACAGGGATCACTGGACAAAAAAGTTTCATTTCAGAATAAAGATAACCTATACAATGAGTGGACAAGGCAAGGTAGCAGGCAGCCAGAGAAGGTTCATCTGAGAAGCAAGGAATTGTAGCAGAAAGCTCCTGAATCATCACTGCTCCTTTGATTGTGATTTTCTTTTTTTATTTATTATTATTATTACCTCCTATCCTTTCTAACATGCATTAGCTCTGATATTGTAAAGCACTTTGGACACTTAAAAAAAGAAAATGAAAGCATTCTAGAATTCATTTTGAAACCTCAAGTCACTAAATTCAATCCCAGTCTCCATGAGTATTCACATCATGCTATTCAGCTCAAAGTGAACAAGTTCTGCTTTCACAACTTTATTTGAAGGCAGAGGCAGATTCTCACATTCAATCTATGAGAAAACACTTAAGGGATTTTCAAGAAACAGTCTTCTGTGGTCAGACCAGGCATTTACTTTTTGTGCCATCATTTTTGTGTATTTAGAGTAAACATCTCTTTCCTATTTCCTCTTTCTCTTTCCTTTTGTTTTTAATGACCCAGGAGACAATTGTGACTCTTCCAACCTATTTTAAACAAGCATCCTCTGACTTCTTTCAATAGGAACAGGATGATAGAGGAGGGATCTTACCACCAGTTCAGCTAATTCAGTGCTGTCTACAGATGGCCAGAGATGTATTCAATATTAAAGGGAATATCTTATCAGTAACTTGTAGCATATTTAATTAACAAGATACATGGAAGAAGTGCTAAACAAAATCTAGAGATACCACCTAGGGAAGAAAACTTGGCAATCTCAAGCAATACAGAAAGCACCAGAACAAAAAACAGAAGTGTATCATTTTATTCTAACAAAGGTAAGAAATTAATTAATTTGTGAATAACGAACTCTATCTGGTGTATTTATAAGAAGTTCCACAGTTAACCACATTTTTGCAATGTCTATCTGGAAGTAGCTCTATCCCCCCAAAGATACATGAGTTGAAGGGTTTGTGTCAGACCTACCTTTTTGTATTTATGATTGAATTTTAGAAAAATTAAAGCTTACATTAATAAAGTAACAGAGACATCACAAGAAAAGAGTCTCACTAGACTTCCAAGTACTTTAAATGTAAGGCAGTTAAAAGCTACTAAGGATCAGAAAAAAATCCCCCCTCAGATCTGGAATTTCAAAGACAGGTTTAAAGAAGCTTCACAAGACACTTTCTGAACATGCTCTCTATACAATTATTGCACCTTAATTGGGTGGAATAATGCCACATTTTCAACATCAGGCTTTTTACAGGAATCCAAGCAGTGCAAGAAAATCTAATCAGGACTGGAGATAGCACATTGCAAACATCCTGGGTATAGTTCCTGGCAGCACTAAGCTGAATGGAATACTTAGTGTCATGGACAGCTATCACGAGATGAAACTTGTCTCAGGGTGATTATTAAGTACATTCATATCCATGGCAGTTTTCAACACAGTAGGAGAAATGCAAAACATGTCTGTTAATTTGCCTTTTGGGTGCTGTTTGCTTGCAGTCAAGGACTAACAGCAATGGCAAATGGAAAGGCAAAAGGAATTCCATTCCCTGTTGTCAGCAGGCCAACATTGAAACTAACAGCCTTCTGCTTAAACCTCAGCAAATTCACTGAGATGGAGATGGACATTTAGATTCAACTTGCATTTGTGTCAAAACATTTCAAACTAATTTGACAGCAGTATAATTGCTGTGCCTCCAGCCCCCTTCCAGTGACCATAGCTGTATTTTCCAGAAGAAACCCAGCAGGGCTCTGGCTAACGTCAGAGGAGAATGCTTTAATGACAGTGGTGGCACGCTGCTTCTCCTGGGATATGTGCAATGTCTTGCATGACTGAGTCTGAGCTGGACAGTCAAGCTGTATCCCTATGGATTTATGCTTTGTGGGTTTTTTCCTGATTTTTTTTTTTTGGTTTGTTCCGGTTGTTTTTTTTTTCTTTACCACAATTTCAGACACTCTTTGGGTTGGTACCCACACCTCAAATTTTGCAGATGTAACCACAGAAGAATCACCATGGGGGAAGGAATTGTGGGAGTGTGAATGGCAAAAAAAAGTGGTTTCCTGAGCCTGTCATGTTTTTGCCAGGCATGCACATATAAACAGGTGAAGCAATGTGTGCATGGTGTCAGAGGAGAGTTTGAGCCTATTTAATCTCAACAGAGGCAAGATGAGTCCTGGCTGAGCCAAACTCAGACAGAAACCAGCAGGAAGGCACAGATGTGCTACAGACACTAACACAGCCCATGCACATGCACACTCTCAGATATGCTTCCTTCCTGAAGTTTCAGGAGTAGGGAAAGGAGTACACTACACCATGCTAAGGATCCACCTGTTTCCTAGTATTTGTTGGGACTTTTAAGGCATTATCTATTTAGAATCATGGTGTAACAGGGCATTTCAAGCTAAAAAGTTTCCTGTGTTTCAGTTATCAAGTACTACTGCCAGGAAACTTCACTTTAATTTAAAGAAATGTTTTCCAAACTAAAAACCCCTAGTGCTTTACACGAGAAATAAAAGTTCATTTTGCTTGAAAGTGCCATAATGGTATTTAACAGAAAAGAAGTTCCAGTAATTCAAGAGACATTTTACATAGCAGAAGCCTGCATGTTTACAAAACACTTGTTTAGCTTTAAGTTTTCAACAAAACTGTTGATTTCAGCACTTCACTATCAGAATAGTCTCACTGATGGGCAAAGACATACATCATATGCAGCAATAATGCTAATTCACATGGAGAAGTGGGCTGAAAAATAAGACTCATATTACTCACAAGTCATTAAATCACTAGGGGCTTTTAAGCTGGATTTTTGCTACAGCTGATACCAGACTTATTTAGGAAAAAAAATCATATGAACTACCTATTTGTGCCTTATGTACTTTGGTCAAATGTCTGCCAGCAGAAACCACATGTTTTTAGATACTTTGAAAAAAAGAGTCATTTCACAGCTGTTGTGGGAATGGTACTCTCCAGTTCAGTGTCCCCACCAAGACTGTCTAGGAATGCCTTCTGCTAGGAAGCAACTCCTTTTCCCCTGCTCTGGGCAATGACATGACATGGTACAGAATAACCTCCTGGCCATGCCCCCTTCCGACTACTGCAAAAATTAACCCTGTACTGGCCAGAAGCAGGACAATATCTCTCACTTTTTCTTTGGTCTGAGAATATTTTACAATGGCCTAGGAATTTTCTGAACCATTTGTGTTCATTCCCATTAGCAAACTCCACTGCAGCACCCTTAGCTGTGCTGATGCAACCATTTTCAGGCCATCAGCAAAAGAGTCTTAAGGAAAGGAGGATGAAAAGTCTCATCTGAGCAGTGAGTGTTGATACACCCCTATCAACAGCAACTTGGTTCCACAGTACCTCTGCCACCTGGACAGCTAGGGTGAGAAGGAAACCTGCAAAATGTCCAGGGTGTCAAAAGCATGAAAGGTTTAGGATTGACAATAAAAGCTATTCCTCTTCTCAGTTCCCTTATGTAAAGTTGTGACTGTTGCACAACCAAGTACATTTAAGCAAAGATTAGGTGGCTGTTAGACAATAGATAGTATGGATTTAGATAAAATCTGACTTTTATAGATATGCAACTATGTATTAGTACACTAATGCTGAAGGATTTATGGCAGCTTCAGAGAATTTGTTCCAAACTCAACGTCAGATTCCTGAGAAAATGGTAGCGTAAAATAGTTAATGTAAATTTACACTGAATATGAGAGGATGCTACAGGGCCACGTGGTACAAATATCTGCTGACAATTCAGTGGGTTTCTCTCAAACAACCAATCTTGCCAGTCCTGCCAGAGAGAATGTGCACTTCTGAAATCTCACACATCCAGAGCTACCAAAGCCATATGCTGCTTCTGAGGCAAGCACAAACACACGTGCTTGCTGAGACTGCCAAGCTCCCACACCACAAACAGGATTACCTCCTAGGCTAAAGCAAAACAAGTGCTAAAGAACAAACTGCTTTCACAAAAACAGTACCTGTGTAGCTGTACATCTCATTACTTGATAATGATTAAACCACAAAATCAGCACTGATAAAGATGAGAGCCTGTCATTCCCAAGATTGTATTGATTATCTAAACTGAATCACACCAGTGTTATCATCCAGCCATACAGCCACTTCCAGTCCATCTCACTTGCAAGACATGATATTAATGCAAAGTGGTGCTGTTTATTACACAATCTTCTTTCTTCCCTTACTATCAACAGCAATGCTTTCACCAAAACATAAATTAATAGTGCTTAATTTCTGCTAATGTTTTCTCACATTTCCTTCACTCTTCATCTCTTCCTTCACTTCTAACAGCTGACTTCAGATTATCTTTTTCTCATGTAGGGCTTGATAAGGATTTCCATGGACAGCAGACCTGCTACAATAGATCCTCCTTTCATCCTCGTTTCCTCTGCTGCTCACACTCACCCATGTGCCAGTGCCACTGAGGCAGCATCACTGTTTGTGCAGCTGCACATACCAAAGAAAGTGATCCAGGCTAAAACACACCCCAGGAAAAAAAAAAAACCCCTATTGCAACCCGTATCAGTTCACACATCCACTTTATCATAAAGGCAAAGGCCGTGAGAAGCAGGAAGAATTGCTCAAACTGTTCAAATCTGAGCACTGAAATGTACCAGTAGAAAAAGCGAGTTGGGGCAGGGACATACACCTTGGCTGGGCTTCCTGAAAGCACTCTTGCTGCCAAAAGGCAGTATTAAGTGAAACAAAGCATGCACATTACCAGGAATCTGGTCTGAGACTATGCTCAAGATTTCCATCTTTCGCATCCTAATTTGGACACCTGACTTTTTAAGCTCTTCAGCTACTGGAGAAAGGAGTTAATCTTTTTAATTCCCCACAGCCAGTCCCTGAGACTGCTGAAAACAACCCCTGTTCCCTTCCTCCTTCATTTCTTCTGCTTTTAAACATCCTCCTGACTTCCTCACCAACAGAGCACATCTCTGCAAAGCCAGAGACAACAGAAGCAAGTCCCTAGTCATACTACATTCCACTAGGTTTCAGCTAAGCCACACTTCTAAGAGAAGCCCTGGTATTACCTAGTTTAAATTGAGTACCATAAGTGAATGCTTGTCAGTGCAGCACTGTCTGACAGGATCTCTTCACACTTATACAACATAAATACTTAAAAATACTTTATTCTCCAACAAAACTAAGATTCTGTTGAAAAAACATGTATTTAACCAGAGAATATACAAAAGCACTATTCACTTGTAACTTACACATTTAATACTTCAAGCACTTTAAACATTCACTTTAATCTCAATGCCTATTTTTAATTATGGCATCACCAGTTTAATTAGAAGGTGACAACCTCTGGGCTTACTAAGCTGTTTGTGTTTTAGCAGAAATTTTTAATATAATTCAAAATTCAAGGCAGTGGCACTTTTTTTTTTTAAAACTTACACATTCACTGAAAGCAATAAAGAAGAATTGCTGGTTGGCTAAGTGAAACAGTATGCAGACATCGCTCATTCCTCTTCTTGGGAAGGCTGCCAAATGAAAACATGATGGGAGTATGGCTGAAGGTGCTGTGTGGGGTGACAGAGTGCAGTGCTAAAACAATAGCTGACTCTGCACATTCAAACTCCTACTTCTAGCTTTTCCCTTGGATAAAATAAAAACACATTTATTAAAGTATCTGTATATTCTGGTTCCAGAAGATCTGTGGCTGACAAAAGGATTTCCAAGTCTTTAGCACTCTTCTTCCTTTGCTGGCACAGGACAAGAGTTTGTCTTTTAATTTGTGGAAAGGCATTTTCAGTCAAGTTAAACAGTTTGTGAATCAACACCTAAGCCTGTGGCCTTAGAGATTTACTTTCCATTTCCCCAACTTTGAAATCCCAGCTGTGCCTAAGAAAACTGCTTCATGCAAAGAATAGGGAAATAATGAAAACAAACATAAAAGTACAGTGCCTACATCCAAAAATAAAGAGATGGAGTGGCAGAAAGATAGCTTCCAACCCTGGAACATCCAATTCAGTGAAACAAGTGTCCAGACTCCAAAGAAATCTCCTTGATGGGAGTGGGAGGAGTGGGTGGTACAGCCCTGTGGAATGCCTCTTCAATGTGGCTTCACTACTAGATGTCTTACTACCAGCAGAGGGGAGGGGGGAAATAGTTTAAAGCCAAGAAAACACTGCAGGGCAGCACAGGCTGCATTTCAAGATGAGAATTATTAGGAAAAGTTTCAGTAAGGAGCATGTATAACCTTATTTATTCCGACCTCAGTAGTATGTAAGGACTTTCCATTAGGTCCACGCATGACTGGACTTCAAGCTGTATAGAGAACAACACAGAAGCTATTTGTTTCCTGGACAAGTGAGCAGAGGTATGCTGGGCTGGTGTGACAGCACACACATGATGGATGGCTTTCATGGCTTAGCAACTTCATGGTATTAGTGGAGCAAACATAAAATACCCCTGGCACCTCCCCACACCTCCCATTCAATCACTGGGATTGAAAAGACGAGAAGTTTACAAACTGTAAGAAACACCCTGCCTTGGGATATTCCCCTGGAGCTTGGCATCCTCAACCCCAGGCCCCATGAGCTGTGCCTTCCTCTTTGAGCTGCTCCTCCTCTCTCAGTACATACTCCATGGAGCCTTCTCCTCTACTGATGGGGCTCTTCCTCCTGCATTACTCACAGCTCATTCTTGCTTTTGGAGACCATGGCCAGAGGATGGAAGAGAAAATAATGCACAGAGAACCGTTGCTGGCAGAGTTTTCTCTGTTTTGATGCTACCCTTAGACCCCTCTGAGTGACCCATTGTCCATGACAGCTGAAGCGAAGACTGGAAGAAATGAGTTAAGTGACAGCCCACACCACACTGCCACAGCACAACAGAGGCAGGGGCAGACTCAGATGCTCCAGATTTGCCCAAACTATTATTATGGTCCCAGCAGGGGAAGAAAAATACCAGTGCTGAGGCTACTAACTGCTTGAATGCCTCCCTGAGAAGTGCTGCTACTCAACCTTGCTCCCAGCGGATGGTCCCAAGCTGGGAAAACTCTCCTTTGTTCTGCAGGCTGGCCAGGCAGTGCACTGCACTCTGCCAAAATATTTGTGCAATCAACTTTCACTGTACAACCTGGAAATATTTTCATTTGTCATGATTCCACCTAAAGGCATAGCACTGTCAAAAAAAGGTGTCATCTGACAAATTTGGAAGGATGGAACAATCCCATCTCTTCCCTCCCATTTGTGACCTTTACAGTCTTGATTTAGTTTTCCAGTGCAGCATAAATCAGGTGATTTGAGGCTCTCCAATGATATTTGTCAGGTTACCATGTCATTCTGTTACAGGGACAGTGCTAACTCACTGACCAGCCAGCCAGCCCGATCCTGCCTCATGCCAAGTGCCTGTCCTTCTCCTTTCTGCTGTCTCCTGAGCTCCCACTCTGCTCCAGCTGCTTGCAGGAAGGGGCAACATATCTCTTAAAAACCTAAAGCCTGCCTTCTTTCAGACCTAAGCTTCCTGCCTCAGGCTGAGGAGGGCTGCTCTAAGTCCAGGGAGAGCTCACCCCAGCAGAAGAGAGACCAGGGCAGTGAAGGCAGGTTACTCAACAGGCATGCATTAGTGAGGAATACAGCTTCCCCCCTTCTCCTGATCAAGAACAGGCACTGAAGCCAGAGAAGTTTGGGAATGGGATGCGTACGTTTCCATCCTCTCCTTTCCTCCCCCTGGTTATCTAAACTTACTTTTAATGGCTCAGTCAACTTTATTTTGAGTAATAGCTTTCTGCTGCAACTTAAAGACCCATACTTCAAGAAAACTGAACCCAGAAAGGAAGTCAACAGTGATAAGAGGATTGATATTTTGATATTTTCCATATGTAGCAAGAATATATATTAAAATAAACTGCCACAGATGATTTCACAAAGAGTTCAGGAGGCCTTTTAAACAAACCCATCCTTCAAACACTGAAGAGAAACACTCTGCAAGAAACCAACTCAACAGTAACTTAAGAGAGGTTATTGTGCCGAGGGGCCAAAAATCCATACTAAAACCACACAATACCATAGTATTGACTTCAATTACTGCCAGTAATATTTTAAGCTATGTTATAAACTCTAAGGCCTATGACATGAAGACTCATCCTTGCTCCTGAACCACCCTGTGCCCTGTGCAATTCCTAATACTGTAAGAGTGTACATGGTACACTCTGTTTATGTGTTTTTCCTACACTTTTACAGTGGCAATGGTGCAGTTTTTAGTTGTCAAAGGTCACATCTTTTATTTCATCCATGAAATGACTGCCACACATATGCACTCCCAAAACCATATATGAGCTCTTCTGTTCTCATTTCAACTCCCCCCAAATATTTGTTCATCTTATACGAAATGGCAAACAAACACTTGCTATAAAGACTAAAAAAAGTCAAACTACAAGTACCAGCTACTAGGATTAAAAAAAACACCATTGCCTGCTTAGAGAAATAAAAAAAGAGAACCCAAAAAGCTATCTAAAAGTGGGACTATAGAAGAATGTGTCATGGAAGGACATTCAAGGAAGTTTAAAGAGACCAAATTAGATGCTTCAATGAATAAAATTAGCACAGTCTTCTAATTAGACTAGCTCTCTATGATACTGAACAGGAGCAGAGCCCAAGTTCTGAACTGACACAACTGTGTTGTGTCCAATGTCTAAAACTGCTCATTTGGCACATGCTCAGGTATCACTGGACAAGAAGGTACAAATGGATATATAAACATACCTCAGAAAAAACCCTAGCTAATTCTCAACTTTTTACCAGTATTTGACAGATCTAGGAAACACTTTCTTGTTCTTCTCACTCCATACACATTTGTAAATATCCTTTAAGGAAGCTTTTGTTTTCTGAAGTATATTTGGAAATTACATAAAGCACTGCAGAGATGAATGCATTTGGAAAAAAAATGAAACCAAGAGAGCCCATTTGACCTGGACTATCCTCTAATTGCATGTCTGACTACACACTAATAATATAGTGTACTGCAAAGTTTGTTCTAACTAGAAAGAAAGGTTATAAACCACTTTTACATATAAGAGTTTGAAGCTTTTTTTTAAATACTCTAGGTGATGCTTTCTAAAAAAAGATCAAAATATCGAATGAACCTGTTACAGCTACAGTGGTCTGTGCTGCTGGAAATTTTCCTAATTATATACTGGAAGTAAATTCTGATGAAGTTTTCCAGACAGGAACACAAGGTGCATAGACATCACAGGATTAAAATGGAGACGTGGAGTAAAGGGAATAGTAGAGCAATCTCATGAAGATAGACAGCTATATGAAGTGGTAGTGGTTTTATGCTGAGTATTTCCCCTCTTTGACCTTCCAAAAGGGAAAGAAAACAAAGTAAAAACCACCCACAGTACATCCCGTGAAACTTGAGGCAACCAGGACTTAATATTACTCAAGTAACTGGACAATCAGATGAGGGATGGAACTGTGTCCTTCCCTTACATTCCCTTCAGGCACAATGAAGGGGGAAATAATCTGTCTGAATCCCATTTTACTGCTTATTATCTTCCTTAAAATTCTTAATTTTACCCCTTTGAACAATAGAAAACCACACCTCAAAATTGCTACAACAATAACAAAAAAAATCAGGGCAGGCTTATTTGGGAGAGGTGGTTTTCCTTCACTTCTCTGTGAGCCTAGTAACCAATTGACCTACATACTGTAAAAGTGACAGCATTGTTTCACTCTCCTACTTCCAGCTGCTTCAGTCTCCATCTTTTGCACAGTAAGGATGAAACAGAAGCCTGAACTTTACACTTGAATGTTTTTGTTGGCCTGAATGTACTTTTTAGCAGTATTTAAAAATCTTTATATGTTTTCATAAAGTCCCTTCAACGTATTTTTGAGGCTTACAATACTTGTGTGAAGTTACAGGATGCTAAGTTGATGTGAAGATGTGATTCATTCCCTTTGTGCTTAAGATCATGCTGCTTATGCAACACAGCACGAAGCGATGTGTCTGGGAAAGACATTAAAGTGGAAATCAATCTGATTTTCTGTAGAAGCAGAGTCCACCCCTACCAGTCCTTTCTACTCACTTGTACCACCAGATTGTAAGCTACAACAGTGTACAGAGATTAAATATGGGCCTTGTCAAAGGCTAATGTGCTATCCCTGTAACACAAATGCACACTGGAGAAAACTATTACATGTATTTCTCAAAGAATTTTTCCCCCATTTAATTATACAAGTCCCAGAATATGATAGCCTCAGTTTTCAGAGCATCTCAGTAGAGACAAACTTAAAAAGGCATATACATTGTCCATTTTTCAGCTGTAAAATTGTTGCATGGGCAAAATGGCTTGAATAGATGCTGCAGCACTAATATTCCCAACATATTTCCATCTATTCTGTCAGGGCAGTGGCTAATACTGATGGGGCTTGGCTGGATTACTGACATTTTGTAAAACAGCGGGGGAGGTGGAAAGAAAAAATAAAATGGGTGCAACAGATACAGGGTGCATACCAAGGAGAAGAGAGAATGAAAGATGACAGCAGGGCATATTCTACCTCAGGCTGAACTTTTTGCTGGAGAGAAGAATCAAAACAGGAACTTCCAGCCATTTAAAAGAATGAAGTTGAGGTTCTGTTGTAAAAAAATATCATTCGAACATTTTCTAAAGAAACTTAAGTAGCATGGGCACAGGATCTGAAACTTGACAAGGGCTTCCTTGGAGCCAGAGAAGTCTGTTTGGCTGTTGAGATTTAAACCCACCCACATTTGGATAGCCAGGAAGGCCCTGAAAAATCATTTGTATAACCTTCTTGGCAATATGTCCCTCCAAATGTTCTGCCAGCAAAGTGGTACCCCAGCACCTCCACTGCTCCCAGGGGTCCAAGCTCCTCTTGACAGCTCACAATGCTGTGATGTTACCTTGCAGACAACTGCAATAACAGTCTCCAAGACATGGAAAAAGAGTCACTACCTCTGGCAGACATAGGACTGAAACTTGGACCACACCATCCTTTGTTAGGTTATCTAAGGGCTGAGCAAATTAGCCACAAAGCCCCAGCAAGGATCAGAGGAACAATGATAGGTGGAGGAGCACTGTAATGTAATCACTGGGAAAACCTAATCAGTGAAAATTAGAGCACACTGAATTGCCTGTTTCCTATGACAATCCAAGGGGAAGATGAGACCATTGTCCTTGGTGTGAAATGCACCAAGGTGGGTCAATGGGGAAACTCTTTGATCAGAAAACTTTGCAAATGAAAGGAAGTGATTGGTACAGGAGCAGCACAGGGCTCTATGTGATGAATGAAGAAGCAGACTTTGGGACTGTGTAAACCTTATGATGGGATTTTCAAAGAGGATTGTAGGAATGTGTAAAGATTGTTTAGTGGGAGAAGCAAGGATGGGAAAAGGGAGTAATCAGTGTGGACTGAAAAGGAATAAACATGGGAAGAAAATGAGAGAATAGAGGAAGAAGGGGTCAGTTGTGTGTAAAGGTGCCTGGCCAGTAGTCTGACTAACTGAGCTCTGTGCTTGAGGACCTCTCTGTTCCTACTAAATCTGATTTCTGACTGCCTTTTGTGTGGGTGTGCCCTCTGCTCTAAATGTGTGTGCATGAGGACTAGAGAGTTCGAGGAGAGGGCTGTGGCCAGCAGCTGTAGTGAGCTGTGAACCTCAGGGGCTTGTGGACTCTGGTGCCATCAGCTGGAGCAGGACAGGGGCCCTGGGGCTGCTCTGGAATAGACTGAGGGTGTGGGGGCAGCAGCAGCGGTGACCCATACGTTGTGTGTACCACGCTGTGCTAGCAGACTCCAGTCTGATCATCGGGAGAGAGGGCACAGGACTGGGCCAGCTGCTCCTTGTGCTCACCTGAGAGCTGTGATGTGTAAGGGGGTGCAGGTGAAGGCAGCACCTCCGCTGTGGTGAGCTGTTTGGGCTGGGCAGATGTGTGGGATGAGCATGGATGTGCTGGATGAGGATGGGTGTGCTGCTCTTACATCCTCATACAGACAGTGAATGCTTCAGGAAGCCACAAGTGGTGCAACAGGTGTGAGACAGCAACTATGTGTCCTTTTATCTGACTGGCAGGACAAATACCATGACTATGAGATCTTTGGAGAAGTCTCCCAAAATAACTGGTGAGTGTTCCATCTGCATACATACTTTATGTTAAGCATGAAAGTATCAGAAGTATCGCTCAATGCGCTAAATAACAACCATTACCAGCAAATATCCTGCTCTCTGATTAGACAAGCCACAGATTGCCTGTTCAGCTCTCCAGCTTGTATGATTTTAAACCAAGGCAAGTTCCTTTCCAAGCATTTTAGATAACTTTGTTTCAATATTCTCAATGCTCTTCTTTTAAATCCAACTCTGACGCAGAATGCATTCATTAAAGAAAAAAAAGAGAAAGAAAAGAAATCTTACCTCCAAGCTGTAGAGATATTTGAAACTGTTTTTTTGATTGGCTGCCTTTTCCACAGCTTGAGCTAATTTTACTGCTCCTCTACCACCAGCCGACCAGTGATTGCAGGGTACAGCATCAAATGCTCCAGACTCCTTTGCAATCTTACACACCAGATCAACCTCAGCTGGAGAGTCAGTTCTGCCAACCAAACAGTCCCATCTCATTATTTTGTTTAATTAGTTCTCTTTTATAACCTTATGAACTTAGCCTTATTTTACCATCAGCAGTGGTAAAGCAGGTATAGAAATTGTATAGAAATTGTGCCATATACACAATGCATTTATATACAGCGTATGTTTCAAGAAAATTTTGTAAATGTTACAGCTAATTAACATGGAAGATTATCAGCTCCATAATAGTATCTACCTTTTTTTGTTGGTTTTACAACCTTAAGGACAAACTAAATACTTAAATATCTTTACATTCATGATGAAAAAAAGGAATTCTTTAATAGCTTCTTTGTTCATGCCAAATGGAATAATTTAAAAACCAAGAAAAGTGAGAAGTTTGAACTGCGTATTTACTCACAAGAGTAATGAAAGAACAGACTTACTTGAAGACATTTAAAGCAACTACCACAGGAACTCCAAAGAGCTGAGTAATTTGAATCTGTTTCTGTAGATTACAGCAGCCATCAGCTACCAGCTGGAGGTTCTGTGCAATTAAATAAAAATTAATGGAAATGGTAAGATACATAGAGTCTCACCCAGCCAAAGAATTTTCCATAAATTTAAGTGAACATAAACAGTGTTGATCATGACAGTTGCAGGCAAGTGAAATGCTTCCAGAAATAAGTATTCTGTCATTTATTAATTCTCATTCCAATTAATAAGCATCAGACATATCTAAGTAACTAAGCAGTATCCAAAATTTGTACACAAAACCATTGCTCTCTTGTGAGACACAGAAAGATGGTGCAGCTGATGACTGGCTGCTTGTCATGATTGTGAAAGGGATGTTAGTCTGCTGTCTGCAAGGTTTGTAAACAGACTGCAGCAGTGGGGTGGGGTTTGACATACAGATGTGTTAGATGCAGAGTTCATATATACATACATCATAACCCAGATAAAAGCACATGACTGGTTTTCCTTATTTACTCTTTTACCTCACACTTTGTAGTCCTTGTCTTAATTGCAACAAAACACACATCCTTAGCCTCATACAAGCAGAGGACCAGAACTTGTCTGGAGTGAAGTGACAAAGAAAACAAACTAGCAGAATTCATTCTTTGCTTGAAAAGTGATATTCCTCCTCAAATGTGAAGCACAAACATATTAAATGTGTTGTTCAATGAACAGGTTATGCTATTTTTAATTCCAGGGGATGTCCTTGACTCTTACACCACTCTACTCTTGTGCTTCTATAAATGCCTGTATGTTCATCAGTCTGAAAATGCAGTGGTCCTGGAAAAACTATTGAAAAAAGGTTCTTTTTCAGCTATTTCAGTTCCTCATTACAATCCATCATGCAGTCATACACATAATACAGACAAAAGGGCTGAGGGAAGACGATGTGGTTTTACTCATTGTCAATGCCTGTTAGAGATGTTCACTGAATATCAGCATTAGAGCATGCTATTGTCAAACCTGAGGTTGCACATCATCCAGCCAGAGCAAGGAGAAGTTCTAATTCCCTGTACACCATATTATTTTGTTCCTTTAAACAAGTCCTCTCTGAAGTTTTTTAACAGTTCCTCTTACCTCTTCTGTGTATTCTTTCTTCAAGGGAGCACCAGCAGTAACCTGGGATCAGGTGATAATAAACAAAGTCAGATCACAGATTGACACCTGCCCTAACCCTAAAGGGTCTGAAGTGCAATTTTGCCTACTCTCTGCACTGCCAGTTAACCCACACCAGTGCACACAACATCACAGCCTGACTGCAGCTCATGTTCTATTTCTATCCCACGTCACATCAGCACACAAAGAATGGCAACACTTCCCATTGTACTTGGGTAGCAAGGCACAGGCAGTGCCTCAGCAATTAGCTGCAAAAGACTGCTAGGGGAGGCAGCTGGATCTCATTCTACATGTTGTTACAACACACCAGCAGTGCAAAGACAATAGGCAGCAACTTCCAACAGCTGAAGAAATAACAGCAACACACAAGAACTTTGTCTTTGAATGTCCTTTAATTACTGCCTGTGGCAAGCAACTGCATGCAAGTGATTTGCTGGAAAGCACAAAGTTATACATGCAAGTGCATCACCAGGGTACTGGGATACTATACTGAGTCTTCCAGGACCACATAACGTCAATCCCAGGCACCAGACTTACTCTCTTCCATCTCTAGCATTAGCCCTTTTTATAGTTAATCTCCCAGTTAAACTATCTGGTACTCTACATGCCTCAGTGATGAATGCATCACATTTTTAAACAAATGAAACCTTTAAACTTCTAAGGACACAAGTGAGACAGAAATGGAGACAGTTATTAAGACATATTTAAGTCCTATTTTTGCTAGATTGAGTGATAACACATGTGAAAATATACTGGCCTTGATAGGGATGGAGAAATATAATTCAAAATAAAGAAAACATGCATTAGAAGTGGACTAAAATGATAGAAAATTCTATCATTATATCAACCTGAAACACTGAAAAAGGGTAGTTCAGCTTTAACTCTTAGAGATGATTAGCTGTAAGGGAAACCATGAATTCTAAAATTTTGTGGCTGTGGAAACAGCTTTGGTATTTTCACCCAGTGTGACTGTTTCCCTGGCAGCATCACTCTCTAGCATGCTGCTGGGCAGATGAAAGTGCCCCTAGGAGTTAAGTGTCTGTCTGCTTGGCTAGCAGAGTCTGATCTGATTGCACGTTTGAGGAGCATTTCTACAATCAGTAATCTGCAAAGTCTCCTTGTGGCTTAGACAGCAAAAAATGATATACAAAAAATGGTGATTGTTGGTACACCAGGAAAACACTCACAAAATTTATTCACTGACTTCAGCATCCCCGAGGGAATTAATCTGAGCAAAATACAAGACATAAGGGGCACCCACTACTGGAGTAAAAGAAATCTCAAAATCTTCACTAACAATGTTCTCGACTTCCACTCACACACTGCAACTTGAACATGTCTCATTCCTCCTTGGCTGTCAAATTTCCCAGCCTGTGACGACTTCAGTGCACTTACAAATGCTATTTCAAGGGGTAGGGAAAAGAATATTCATATCTATCTCTCACAGCACCTTTTTTCAAATGCAACAAACTTCCCTTGCTCTGCAAGATACAGTACTTCTTCACAGCTCTTTTGTCCCTCTTCTTTCATTTGTGCCTTAACTTCAGAGATAGCATTAACTTTAGTGATAACATCTACACAATGAGGTATCTCAGAAGGGTTATCTAAATACTGCCCCATAGACTACCCCAAATATTTCTTAAATCCAGGTATTTTACTTATTTCAAATATTAGCAACAGTTTGATTTTTCCAAGAAAGGTGCAAAAACTTACATTTGGCCCACCTCCATGCATCTTCAAAGCCCTCACTGTAGCAACAAGTACAACCACACTGGGAACCAAGCCAGACGCTCTGCATTTGATGTTGAAGAATTTCTCCATCCCAATGTCAGCACCAAAGCCAGCTTCAGTTACTGTTAAACATTAAAAAAACAAAACAAAACCACACATTAAACATGCTTTTGGTTAAACACTGGGGGATATTTCTACTTTAGCATACAGTGCACTTAAATACACACCAGTACTCAGTTTTGAATGAACTTTTAAATAGAGGTCTATTTACATTACTGAGTCTGATTAAAAACCTATTCCCAACTCAGAAATAAATTCTCTTAGTCTTCATATGTACAATATGCCATCAAAGGTAGTTACAGGGGGGAAAAAAACAAGCAATCTAAATTAGTTTGAACCAAAGTATTTTAAAAATACCTAGTCCTCTAAAATCACTGTTTCTCTGTAATTATGTGTAAAATGTTTGCAAATCCTCACAGATACAAGACTTTCTTATATTATTCCTCCTTCCATTTCTCTAAAGATGTGCTTTCATTACAACTAATGCACATAAATTCTCCTAGGTTTGCAGAATTTCTGGTGATCTCTTGCTTTTGCAGAGAGAATAGTTATAAACACAAACCAGCAGCTACAGTCACATCTCAGTGTTGAAGATGCTGTTAAATAGCAAATTTAATAATGGGATTTTGCACTAAAGAACTCAGACATGAATGTAACATGACTCAAGAGAAAAATCTGTGTGGAATTAGGATACACCTGGCAAAGCATGTTTAGTGGAGCTACAAATAAAGAGAAGATAATCGTTATTAAATGCTACCACTCTCTTCAGAATGAGCTTGTTCTGATTTGTCAAATAGAAATTATTTCGATTGCTTCTTTTAAAATCCAAGCAATTTCTTCATATTAGACAAAGACAAGCACACAGCAAATAAAAACTTTAAGGGATTAAATCCAGTTGGTTGACAATTTGCCAATGCAATGATTTCCCACCAGAACACACTGAAGAGCTGGGCTGAATGCATGCCTCTGAAAGATGGGAAGGGACTTTCAGGCAGACAAGTCAGGGCGGGAAAACAGCTTGCTCCAGAGGCTTCTGGACCTGACTCCAAGCAGGGCTGGTAACATGTTCTCAGAGCCCAAATCAACTTGTAAAAACTCGTAAATTCCCTTCTCTTTCCCACTTGCCAGCAGTTTTTTCTCTCATACTTAGGAGGGGAAGGGACCACAAAGAGCTGATTGAACATTTCAGGGTTGCAACCTTCAGCAGGGTCAAGGAGGAGGAGGTAGAGATCTGCTCTGTTGCTGTGGCAGAAAGTATCTCGCTTTTGGCAGCCGATGCACTTTAGGAAGTCCCAGCCTTTGTGCATTTGTCCTAACCCCACTGGTCCTTTCCCACCTCTTCTTCATTTTGCACAGGCTGAAACAATTGCCTGGATCTGCTCTGAGGGAGGAAATGGCTGCTGGGGCTGGAGAGGAAGCAAGTAGCAGCAAACAAGGGGGTGGGCCTGCTGGGGGGGAGCAGGGACCTCTTGGAATAGTAACATGGCAAGTGCCATGATTAACATTCTCCTCAATCATTGTAATAACTACATCATCTTTTTCTAAATAGCCCTGAGGAAAACAGACACACCAAACATGGGAAAAAAAAAAAAAAAAAGAAAGAAAATATGTTTACACAAACGCAGTAATTCATAGGAGCAAAGCTAATGTCAGGATAAGTAACATTAAAAGCAGAGCCAGGGATCACGTTTCTGCTTTCCAGTAACCCTCATTCTTCTTCTCCAGTCTCTTATGTGGCATAGGGTGATTAATGAGAACCCTGAATTAGGAATATATAACCACGATCAATCTTTAATATAAACAACAGATAAACTACCAAGTGCTTGAGAGGGTGGGAAAATAATTTGTCTCTTACAGAGATTGCCAGCACATGTACATAGCAGTCTCCTAACATTTCCAAACAAAGTTTCCAGGGAGTTAATCCATTTCATGCCAAGCCTTTTCAAGGGTCAGTTTCCCTCTGAGAAAGGGGGATTGCAAGTCAGCCTTTCAGTGGGAGAAAAGCAGAGATGTCTGCCTTCCACAGCAGCTGCTCGCACAGCAAGCCACCCTTCGGGCAGTCCAGGCAGCCAGGGCTGTGCACATCCCTCTATTCTTTGCAATCTTTCCTTTGCTACAGAGAGCAAAATTCACATTTGCCTAAACAACCCAAATACTGTGTCAGAGTTCACCAGAGCAGGCACTACAACATGGAGAATGGGAGTTTTTTCACTGGAAGTGGAGGAAAGGGACACGAACGTCAGTGCTTTCTCCAGTGTGCGGAAGGAAACAGGATGTAGTAGAAAAGCTGCCTGGATGAAAGTTGCAACTCCATTTTATTTCCTCCAAGGAATAGTAAGAAGATAGAATAACATGCCAAGCTATTATATTTTAAAATCTTTGTGCTGAAACACTTAATACAATTACTTTCAGATTGTTTCCTGCTTCCAAATTAAAGCATCAATGAAAAACACAGACTACGAATGGGAAGTTTCAAGCTACTCTATATTTAGTGATCATGAGATAAACCAGCTAATCACTTTAAATGTAGCAACAGAAATTGAAAGTAGTACATGGCAAGCTAATCACTTTACATATAACAACAGAAAATTAAAGTAATACATGGGTCCATTTATTTTGATAATAATTTCTCATAAATAGTTTGTCAACAGAAAAAAATTACAGATTACAGGTGAACTCTCATAAATTTTGGGCAACAAACATCTACCTAAGTTATGGTCTGCTGTACTTCAACTGAAGAAAAATTAGTGACACAAGAACTGCTACCCATGAATAGATTTTTGCCCAGCTTCAGCTCCCCTCCCTGGATGCCTCTTTATCCTGTGCCCCACTAAGCAAACATTTCTAGCCTCATGAATCAGGATGCTGCCCTGAAAGCAGGTAGAGGGTTTGTAATAGGTACCAGCATGGTGTTAACTGCTTGCTTTGATTTCTAGGCCACAAACACAGTTCTAATGCAGTTTTAATGAAAGTAAAGAGCTAAATTATTTGCCTTCAGGAGCTCACGGAGAACACACAGGTATTTGCACTTCCAGGCTGAGAACACAACTCCATGGCAAACATATACTGACCTAGATCAGTGTTACTACAGTCCCAGGCCTTGTTTGGCATTCTGGATCCCTTCCTTGCACTGACAAGATTCGATGATGAGCTGGACAAGTGCAAAAAACTTGTTGTTTGATTTTATGCTTCAGTTTTAGAGCCTAAACATCCTAAAGAATATTGGAATGAGGATTAAAAACTAACATTTCATGTATCAGCAGTGCACTACCATGACATTACTATTAGGAGTGGGCTATAGGTCTAATCTAGCAATTAATTTGCACATATGTATCAGAAGTAAACTGCATCAAAGTGCAAAAATTAGGTCAAATAATTTGTTCTCATAAAGTATCCAATATTGAGTGTGACCAAAAGCAGCTCATTCTAACACCTCAAGGTAACTGTGGGATCTTGGTTCAAAAAGCCAGCAGGCAAAACACAACACACAATTACTACAGGTCTTTCTAGAGATATCATTTATTTAACATCTACTTCACTCACTCCTCCTACCAAAATCACCAATAAAGCATTGTTTTCTTTCAGAGCAAACCCTCAAAATATTAAAATTAGGTACAAAAGGGGAAGGAGAAGCCCACAGGGGTGAAATTAGGCAATAGAGGTAAGTCTGTCGGGTGGTGTAAAGTCAGAACAAACTCTTCACTGCAGTCTGTAATTCTGTTTCAGGGTTCAGGCAAATGAACAAATCACTCTGATGGTTCTGTTTCTTGTTTATAATTATCATAACGTCCTTTGTGTAATTACTGCCTTACCAAGGACATCTGCTAATCACCTACATGTGACAATAGCTTAAACAGACAGTGTCGTGTATTAAGCAGCTAATCAGATTTCACCATCATTCCTAATACAAAATGTAATTTTTCTCCATCTAAAAATACATCTATCTTGCTAAAGCTGCATAAAGTGGTTCCACATTAGTCCTACATTGATACAGTGCTTAAAAGCCTCACAGAAAGTGATGTTTAGAATATTTTTCAAAAAGCTATTTCACCCACAATTGAACTTCAAGCATACTGAGGGTAATTTCTAGTGAAAGTAGCTTTTCCCTAGTCAGCCCTTTGTATCAAGAAATCAATGTCAAAATAAAGCATTTGTACTATAAAGGGCCAAGTCAGATGCACACACATGAGATGAAGCCTGAGGACGAATTGTGAGCCTGGATTCCTGAACAATGTAAAAGGAAATGGAAACTCTGAGCTGCAAGTTGCCATTTACTCCCCACATGTAAACATATCTGTTCTGGTGCAGCTGCCTGCTGGCAAACTCAGGAAAGGAAGAGTTCAAAGTCACAGAAGCACATGAACTGTGAACCTGGAACTGGAGATATGCTAGCTATAAATTACTGGTATGTTCTTTTTTAAGTGAAAAATACCAAGGTGCGCAATCGCCAAAGTAAACCAGGATGATCCGTGCTTTCTCTAACAGGATATATCGTATTTTTTTTGGTATAGCTAGGGATGGACAAGCCAGATGTTTGTCCATTCTGACTCTAGCAATTATTTGATGTGAACTTCCATTATTATGACTGATTTTGGAATGTAACAGATACTTTGTTTTTGCCCTCCCTACCCCCACAACAGAGGGAGTTTTCCTGTTCATTTTTCTTTCCATGCATTCTCAGATGTCATGGAACACAGGAATTCACTGCCACCACAGCTGAAAGTCCAGCAGAAAACTACACATGAGTATGTTAAGCCTGAACATTTTCCATGCCATGAAGAAAATACTTTGCATTGGTTGTCAGAATTTTGTGTTGTTGTTGTGAGGTCTAGAAGAAAAGGTAATAGGAAAAATATTTGCCCCTAAGCCTAACAGACCATAAACTAACTGGATGTAATGTGCACTTTCCACCCTCTGCTAAAGAAAGATGCCAGGGCGGTGTTTGCCCTGCTGAGGTCTGAGCACTGGAGTTTCTGATTGCTGACATCCAAGGCTGCTTTTGACTGAAGCAGCAGATATGGCAACTCATTCTGCCCTCCTTCAAAGGAGACTTATTATCTCCTTTGGCTGGGTCTCAGGCCTCGCTGCCTCCTGGCAGCAAGGGCTGCACAGGAAACTTGGCTCCCAGGAATACTCTTAAATTAAGTGCTGATTCCCTTGGGACTCCATAACAAGCTATTTCAATCTTTTCCTCAGAAACATTTATTTTTCCATAAGAAAGTAATTTTACCATTGAAATGTGGAGCAGCTTTAAATGAGAAACTGAAGGTTACCTCATAACCTCTCACAGTTACTCACTTTTAATATCAATTGCTGTTAACTTTCCAAGAGCATCCCATATATTAAACAAAAGAATAGGCACAATGACTCATACAGATTATTCCCAGGCTACAGACAAAAAAGAATTGCAGAAAGTTCATTTATTCACTCCAAGCCAGACAGGTGAAGAAAACCCTTCAATCTCAATTCTCTGACAATTAAGGACACAATTCCTCTTTGTGGGTGTTAAAGGCCTGTTTATGTGTGTATGCTACAGATGTTGGATTTTAAATTCAGGGTGGGATCAAAAAAACTCCAGGAGCTGACAGAGGTAGTAGCACTGTGTGACAGAAAGCATGTTCTGCACATCTCCACAGCTCTGCTTGCCTCCCTGTCTTGAAAATATACAGAAGTGCAACTGCAGTGATTCCTGCCTCCAAACCACCAATTTAGGGCATGGTTTTACACAGTGGCTGAACCAAGTGAGCACCCTGCCTTGCTGAAAGGGCCATTCTTGCTCATTCTTAAGTCTTCTACCTTTCTCTCCTGCTCTGTCCCTGCTGCCCAGACCTTTTTGGCATTCATTTAATCGGAAGGTTAGCTGTTGGAATTTGCAAAACAGAAAGCAAAAACACAAAACCACAGAGCAAATTTAAAAAATCGTCATTTTTTCCCACTGAGCTATATTCGAATTAGTTGAAGTAAGACCAAACAAGTATCTGAACATGTTCAAACAAGCAGCAGAAGCAAGGGAAGGAAGGAAGATACATTTCAGCAGTGGAAAACTTAATTTTTCCCTAGCCACCTTGTCAAACCATATTCTGATACTTTGAATGTAAAATTTGACATTTTCTTGCAGCTCACTAGTAATGAGCTCATTATTTAGATTTATTACTAGAGATTAAAAAACAGAAGATGTCTTACAAGTCATAAACGATTCATTCTAATAGAAATTAAGTGAGCTGAATGTGGCTTCATGGGCTACATGTTTCTTTGAATCCCCCTGCTAAGCCTGCTGGGTTTTACAGTCACTCTCTCTTAATTTCTGTGTCCTGTACTCATGTAAAGACTCGTAACTCTTAGGCTAAGTGTTGAGCCCTGACATGAATTGCAATGCATAGCTGAATACACTAACCAATATACATAGTCCCCTCTTTTGTAACCTCCTTCTGTTACAACATTAACCAGAAAAATCCAAAGAAAAGAACTGTGAATTTTAGGTTGCATCCTTTCACCATTCACAGCACGTTTCCTTTGAGGTAACAGTGTAACATTTGCTCATAAGACAGATGACCACGTTTGGAGCACAATTAATGGCACAGGAATAAGGCAATTACATTACATACTTTAAAGATCACCATGGCCTTTGGCAAAAGAATTATTAGTCTTCTGGTAATTACAAAATTAAAACCTCACCACTTTTTTATTTGTAGTTGCGTGGAAGGAATAATTAACAGCAGCACTGATGGATCTTCATTTAAGGCCATTCTTCTACAATTCAGCAAGGAGTATATTAACTTATGGTACCCACAGTATTCCCCTAAGAGCTTAAAATAAACTTCATCACACTTAAACCATGTTACTCAATGCACATCTCACCACCAGACCTTCATTTACTTTCACTTTTAGAAGATCCAGTTGGCTGAAGCTCCTGCCACCAATACACCTTTCATCAAGTGACACTGCTTTCTGTTGAGCTCTCATGTTTGGGGTGAAAAAGCTACTGAAACAGGACTTTGAACATGCTCTGAGAATTCATGTTACAAGCACCTGGAAAACACTAACTTCAAGGGGCAGGCAGAGAGCCTGAAAATTTCTTCCCTGGAAAAGTTCTAAGCATTTCATCAAATGCTCACGAAGCACCACAGTTTTGTAAAAAAGCAAAGAAGGGATGCAAAGAATCCTGTTCTTGAGAGAAACCACCACTTCAGCACATGCCCTGGAAGAAGACATGCTTCTGAAGAGCAGCAGAAACACAGTCGGGCAATGAGTGATGATACAGGTAGCGGGTGAGGGATACAGAATTGTTGCAGGCAGACAAGCTGCCATCAGAGCCTGTCACAACTCGGAGACAGATCCATTTAGGCAGCACTGCCACCACACACGAGGCTGTGGGTGCTCTCACATGCCTTCAGATGGGCATGGCAGGGAGAGGGGGCGAGCCCAGAGCTCGCTCGCAGCCGCCCGCGCTCCTCCTCGTTCTCATCGCTGAACGAAAGCGTTCGCGCCCAGCGGCAGCGCGGTGTCGGCCGAGGCTGCGGCACCGCCACACGACAAAGGGCCGCTGACTCACCACGATCAACGCTCCTGTCACTTGCACAAGCACCCGAGGCCCGCCGGGCGCGGAGCCATCCATCAGCGCCCTCAGAGCCCACCCCGCAGGCAGGCAGCCCTCGGCCCTGGGCAGCCGCCGTGCCACAGCTGCCCCTGACTCCGCACCGAGGCTCCCATTCGGACACACATTCCCCACGCTGCCCTTCTAAAATCCGGGGAGCACTCGGGCATTATGGTACTGATTTTTTGACTTAGGCACCGTCGTTTCCGTGTACCCGTGTAGTGCATCCTTCTAGAAGGACAAACAGGTTCTGATGTTATTTCATTCCACTTTAGGCTTTGCTAGGAGACAGAATGCCTTCCTTTTGTGATTGGCCTGGGAGAGGACACCAACAACACTATTCCTGACAGCACAACTACATGTTTTAGGAATTCATGGAAAAGGGCATCTCCTGTTATATATCCCCAGGAAGAAGAGTATTCCCTGCACTAACAGTTTGTCTTGATGTAAAAATGGCCTAGTGAAACATCTGATGCAAAGGCTGTACATTACTCTACAAGACCACCCCAAGAGCTTTGCTGGAGAGCTCTGTGAGAGAGGAAATTATCCTACACAGAGTGCAATACATGTATCAAACACATACAAAATTTAAGATATCAATAAAAGGAAAGATGTTCCACGGAGACAGAGAATGCCAGGTACTACTGTTAGTATTTTAGGAGACAGGAAATAATGCCTGGTAGTGAGAAGGTGCAGCATAAGCCACAGAAGAGCAGGGGAGGGTAAAAGAAGCAGGGCAGGTAAAGCCCACTGTGCTGCACAGACTTTGTGAAATAGCCACATACATGGAGAAATACAGCAGAAGCAATTTTGGAAATCATGGAAGCTTTTCAGATGTAAGCTCTCCAATACCTTTAGCAGGTAGGCATTAAGTTTGGTTGTAATCACCTATATTTTGGAACTAAAATACACAAAACTGGTATTTGAACCTCTACTCAAAGTATAATATTGATGCTTTGTGACAAACTTATGAATATGTATTTATTGTTTTCCCTATAATTTTTAGATAAGGAAAAAGAACTCAAGTGGTTAAAATTGCTATGGAAAATAACTGTGTCTGTTAAATGATATGATGTCATGTGTAATTTATCTTACAGAAAGAATTACAAACTGAGGAGAGAGAAGGTACTAAGGTCACACAGCAACAAATACCATCTTCCTACATGGAATTCCCAATTAAAAATGCAGTCAAAACCAAAATCAAATCAAACCATAATTCTGCTGGTTTAGAAGACAAATCCTTTCAATTGCTCATGGCTAAACCAATTCTTTAATGCCTGTTGTGAATTTATCCACTTAACCACAATCATGTCATCAGGGCAACAGAATTGCCATTGCAAACGACCCATTACCATTTCAGAAATATTTCTACATTATTAGTTGATCCCTCCTTACTACAGATTATAAATTATTAATTTTTTTTTCAGTTCCTCTTCATAATTGCCCATCATCTTGTCATTTTAGCTACTCTATCATCCTTTAGCCCTCCCCCACATTTTTGTGCTTTCTTGCTCCTTGTGCAGCGAAGAACCCCAAAACGTACACTGAATTCCTAATTGGCTTCTGGAAAGGCTGAACCTGCAACCTTTGATTTATGAAGCTGTTCCTCAGTCTCTTGGGAGCTCTGTTTGAGATGCAGTAGGTGGAGGCAGCACAAAGATACCGTGTCCTCATGCATGTAAAGCATCTGCTTGTCCCTGAAGCTTCATTCCCACTCAGGGCTTGCAGCCAGTGCCGAGCTGGAAATACATTAGAAGCACGTGCCTTATTCCTGCAGGTAGCAAAGCTGAAGAGCTTGAGATTGTCAGCTTCAATAAAGCTGTCAGCATAGAAAACCAGCAATAAAGGGACCAAAAATAGGCCCACCGTATAAAAGACAGGCCACCCAAAATTTAAAAAAGGCTGTAACCTACATTTTCTCTTATTGCAGTCAAACCTAATCTGTTTTCTCAATCAAATCAGATTAATTAAACAGCAGTTTTATAAAACTGCAAAAATTAAATTACAAGGTCAGAGCATTAAACTGACCCTGAGATACCATTTAGGATATTAAGCTTTTCTTTTAATGTATTATTTTATAGAATCAGAGAACAGCCTTTGAACACTTTCAAATATTGTCAACATCTGACCTTCAAAAGCACTTTGGCTATTTGCCAAAATACCACTCTTCCCACTAACAAATCATACTGGCTATACATAACCTAGCATTATTTGCAGTCTCATTTACATGTTTAAAAATGGTTTAGAAACAAATTTACATCCCTAGACGTGAATTCTTGAACTTTCCTTTAAAGCTACTCCCATTAGGTGATAAGATCAGATATGTAAACAAACCTACTTTCTGTTTTCAAAGAGAAATAGCTATTTTTCTGTAATTATTTTCTGTGAAAATACCCAGCATACAATAATATATACAGTTTGTTGCCTGAAAATTAAAAAAAAACCAATAAAACAACAATTTAAAGTTAGCATATTTTCAGAGAAAACACACTATTTTTCTTTTATATTGTATTACCATAGAGTACTTAATTTCTGAGGTAAAACAAAACATCTGTAAATAAAAATATTTGGAACCCTTAGCATCTGCATTTTTCTTCTAGGAATATATAAAGACATAAACTTAGCCTTTTCCCCAAACCACATTATTTTAATTGGGCTTGTAGAGAGGGCAGCACAGGATGAGAAGAAAACATATCAGAGTTGTGATCCTGAATAAGAAAATGTAGCTTTAAACAATACTTTTTGAAACACCTGTTAACTGAGCTCTCATTGTGCCTGAGCTTATGAAATACTAGCAGAAAACAGAAAATCAACTGCAAAATATCAACTTGTACTAGGTGATATTAAAACTTTGCCTGCTATAGTTACTATCATCAAAAATGGAAACACATGTATTTATGTCCTTTCACATTCCACATTTGTATTGACTTCTCTGGAGCCTTGACAAATTAAGTCAGCCAATCCAAAAGTAAATATACAAAGTAAATAAAAAAATTGTCCCCTCTGTATGTGTACATTATTAACAATTTTAATTATAAAAGCTTTCAGAAAACAAAGCAATTCTGCCTGCAGATTCAGAATGAGTCAGAAAATAAAAAGCAACACTAGTTTCTCCAACATGATGTAAATATCTGAAGAAACCTAATTCTTATACAAGCTGTCCATAGAAAGAACATTAGATTTCAGTATCAAAGGTCAGTAAACCAACCAACCAAAAATCTAATAAAGAGCTAACATTTTCAACTGATATTAAAAATAAACCTTCCACTAAAATTAAAATTCAGCCTTTGAAATGAGACTTGTACTCTTTATGCATACTCTGCCCTGCTGACCCTTGCTAAAGGGTGTAAGTCAATATGAAATACTCACAAATGGAGAGAGGATGATGGATTTTCTGCCAAATAACCCTAAGCAAAAGCAACGCTGTTAGCTAGGGAGCCTGCTTTTATTTCCTTTGCCAAGTGATGAATTAAGAGAATTTCCTAGAATACATGATGCTTTACTGTTTGAAATTCTTTTAACCCCTGGTTCTTTTCTTCTTACAAATAAAAACAATACAACCAGTAGGTAACCAGAGAACAAAAGGAACTGCTTCTTAAGTGTTGGGAGTTTTAAAACTAGGTAAGATTGCTAACTTGGGGAAGGGAGGGAAAATAAACAGAAGTTGCAATGTCATCAGTTTCTACTCAGTAGAGTGGTATCTTATTTATCAGGAACTGGGCAGTGCCTCTACTTTCTGAATGAATGACAGATTCTTCCTATCTATTTTTACCCCTGGGCAACTATCCTGAGACTGAGAATAATGGATAGTCCTTAACAGTTGTACACTCCATTTAGTTCATGAATATCACTGCCAGAGGAAAGAGTTGTATTAATCTCTTACATGTTGCAGAAGAGGTCAGCACACAGGACATCAAAATACCATGTCAGCTTGTAAGTAAATTCCTGATGCATGTTTAAGTACTGGCAGCTGCCATGGCTCTACAAAAGCCCTGTTACCTGAAAGTTCCTGTTCCAGCAGTGCTTGCCATCTCCCCATTTGCTATGGTGAGACAGCTTTTGCCCCCAGGAAAGTTCACAAGCTGAAAGAACACATGGGGAAGAATGGGATTATATGTGCAGGCACAGAAGCTGAAATTACCTGCTTAAGGCCAGAAAGCCAGTCGAGGATGGAGTGGGACTAAGATGTATGGCTCCTGTCAGGCACTGCAGTGCCACAGCCACAGGACAGACCAGGAGACCTCCATCAGAGACTGTGGGCTGCTGGTGGCAAGCGATGGGCTCGGCAGCTTTGCCTCCTTGCCTTTCTCTGGGTGAGAAAGAGGAGACAGGACCGGTTTCCTCACGGCACCAGCTCCTCAGGAGCCAGCCAGCTCTACCTACCAGCCAGCCAGAGGGACACTCACACTGCCCTTCCTGCCTGCCCATCATCACTGCAGCACATTCCCCATCCCAAACACTATCTCACTGCATCTCTGTTCTACTCCAAAAACCCACATGAAGGGAAGAGAACATGGATTTCTCAAACAAGCTACGTGTGTCCAGTTCTCCGCTTGTTTGTGACCCAGCCAGCTCGGTCATGGTGTGACACTTCCTTCAGCACACAATCAACACACACCTACCCCTTCACAGCTCCTAGTCTGTGAGAAAACCATTTAATTCCCTTTCCAGTGAGGCACAGAGCAGCATCCATCCACCTGGAAACAATAAAAACCCCATTGAAAATAACTCTGGCAAGGCCACACTGTTTCTTAATTATTTTCTGTCGTGTAGCCATTAAAATTTCTTTCTTCATACTGAAATCACCCATTAATTCAAAATCCTCTAGATGTACAAATCAAAATGCCTGGTCTCTCACATGACATCTGGCCTGAGGACAGTGGTAATTTCTGGTCACTAGGAGGAAAGGCAGCCAAATAAACAGCTTTGCTATCCTGCAGGGTTAACTTCTTGAGTAGAAGATAATGTCACTATTAATTACACAAGCTCTAAGGACAGGAAAAGATAGAGTGAGCTGCTACACTAGAGAACAAGTGTCAGAGCCTGCAAAGGAAATGCAAAGAAATTACAAGGGTCTTCAGCCCCACAAACTAAAAACCAGAAGTTAATAATGTGAGGTGACTGTAATATATTAAAAATGGAATTAAAACCCCAAAATACACAAGAGTTGAATGCATTGCTCTTAATAAAGTGTGAATCAGAATTTTCAAAATTCTGGAAGAAGAAGAAAAGTACAAACCACAATGCTTGTATCAATATCTTAAATTTAAGTTCCTTTTCTTTTGGTGCCTTGTACCTGAAAAATATCAAAACCTATCTTCAAGTAATGTATGAAGAATGGGGGGAAATCAGAGTGACCACAGGCTTGATGGTTTTCTAATAGATTTTTAAGAAAACAATAACTTAACAAAAAAATTGAAATAAGTAAGAAATATAACCTTTGTCTACCAGAGGCAGGCTATGCCAGATTAAAAGCTTTCTCCAGTGATGAAAATCTGACATCTCATCAATGATGAGGAACAAAAGAACCTGCTACAACAATACACAGTAATCTGTCAGCAAGGCTAGAAGGACATAACTGCATGATCAAGGGAGAGAAGAGGCAGCCACCACAGGAGCACTGTGGGACAAGAGAGAGGACCAGCCCCAGGGCTCTCATTTATTATTTGTTAAACCACCTCAGCAGAAAGACTGAGGAGCACTGATGGAGTTTATTGGCAATAGCAAAGCTTGAAAACATATCATGCAGGAGTAGATTTCTGTGGATTTATGAAGAAGAGAAACAGAATGAAAGCTATTAGTAAAGAGTTACTGCCATTGGAGAAAAATGACAAAAATCTGACCTATGATTTGAGAACTTTGTACTTGCAAACAGCAGGAAGGAGTCTGGGAGCCAGCAGTATTAAGTCAATCACAGTCACATGTGGAAAATATGTGCTTAAATAGTTAGAGACAGCATTATTAAAAATTATCACTTGAGAAAGAGAGGACTAAGCTGTAACATAGTATCACAAAAAAACCCCAAATGAGTGCAAATTGGCCATGGCAACCCAGCCAGCTTACCAGCAGCAAGAGTTAAAAATCTTAGCTAGTTTCAGACTGGAGCTCAGTCAGTTTATGAAGGAGATCACTTGATATGCTTGTCAGATAAAGCAGAGAATTCAGCTAAATGGCTGATGATTTATAATCACATGTTATTTTATTCCTGTAAATTGCTCCTCGCAATTCTGGATATAAACAGCAGATTTAGGAACAAACATTAATAAATATGCTTTGTAGCAAGGAAAGAGTAAGTGAATTTCTAACATGATTTTTAGATGCATTTTTTTTAAAGGGAAGAAGGTAAAATCTCACTACAAGACAGTCTATAACTTAGGAGGTTTTGTCTTCAAAAGAGCACCACCACCTCTCCTCACTGGGCAAAACACCACGTTTTTATGCCAAGTGTAATATTGGTTGGACATAATTCAATAGTTCATGATCAATACCAACTTTCAGTTTTGAGTTCAATTTGCATCATTTATACGGTTTCAAATTAATTCAGCTCTGAAATACAGTGACATACGATACTGAAGTCAATGCTAGAATGCTTCCTTACACACAAAAACATTCAGGACAGCTCTCTTCTACTCAGTCTTCCTTCTGAAAAGCTTTATTTTACAATGCACAGAAAGAGCAGAATAAAATATTTATAGAAATCTGCAGTGACAAGGTGGAGTCAGAACTTTCTCAAGGACTCTGAACACACAAAAATGTAAGAAAATATTTGATTCTCATTTCACATAATAATTCATAAATTATTTCAAGACTGTTTTAAGCATTTTCTGCAACAGAAGTAGAGAGTAATTTAAATCATTGTCACCTGACTTCCAGTTGCAGCAAGCAATAAGCAAGCACGATTTGCACTCAGATTATTTGTGACCAGGCAGTAAGTAAACTCAGCTTTCAGGAACTCTGACTTCATGCCAGTGAAAAAAACCACACTGCACTACATCTTGTCTCTGAAGACTTTCCTACTCACTGGCAAGAAAACTTGCTAAGATTTTAAAAGCACGAAGAAGGAGACGATTTTTTTGTTTCCACTTTACAACAACTGAAAGAAATGGAATTTACTTTTACCTCAGCAGTTGTGAGAGTAATAAAAAGGGCAGCCTGGATGTGAATGGCACCACTACTCACAAGTGAACAGCACAGACTCATGGATCTTCTAGCAGTAATGGTACCTCATTTTGCAGTTTGTGGTACCACTGGGACTTGTATTATTAGAGCGTGACTTTAAGAGCCTCGCAGCAATACCAACTCACACAGTATCACCTTCCATCCCCCCTGCCCCACTGTCACAGTTGTGCCCAGCACAGCTGCCTGAGCAGCTGCACTATGAATGGGGTCAGAGAAAACTCTGTAAAGTTCTGAACATCCTTCTTCTACTTTGTAGTACACACAGAGCAGAGCAGGCAAGCAACACCTACCCTGATAATGCTGTCAAAGCACCCCGTACCATGAAACCCAGCCTTGCTTTAACACTTTAACAAGAACAGCCATATTGTTCAGAGAGCAAAATACTGGAATGCAATCACACTACATTTTGGGGGCTTTTGTAAAAATAAGAGTGAAGAAGTCAGAGATTAAACAGTGCAAGCTAGAAAGATGCCGGGCAGATTCTTAAAAATTAAAGCTTTCTGGAGGGTCACTGCATGGAATCCCGTTCTAATGGTATCAAGCAAAAAATATTAAAAATAAATCCTTGAACTTGACATTTAAATGTAATAATATCACATGTACTAGTGGTGCCAAAAGAAGTTTAGCTTAGCCAAAGTATTTGGGCTGGGTTTCCTTTTTTGGAAAAAGAGTACACTAAAAAATGGACTGAAGTGTCATATGACATTAAAAAAAAATCTACTGAAGATTATTCACTTAGTGTATTAAACACATACAATTTTTATAAGGTGCCTTATAAACTTGTTAAACAATGTCTGCTCTGAGAGTATGTAAAATGGATACCCTTTGAAATACAACTTTGTATGTACTGAAGAGATACTTAGAACAGCTAGCATCATTAGCTTACTCTAACCAACAGAGTACCCACACAATAAAAAGAGTAATTACTTAGCTTATAAAAATTTACTGCTTCTACAAATTCTTTCCAATTACACCAAGTGTACCAACTAAAGAAAGAAACAGAAAGTGAACTTTTCTTAACAACAGTTTGCAATAATCCCCCTCTTGTCACCTGATAAAACACGCCAGGTCAAAGTTGCCCAGCCCAGCATACTTTCAGCATCTAATCCGACATGCTTATCCAGAGTAGCAAAGAAAGCAACTCACAAACAAAGTCCAAACCTGAAAAACAAACTTGAGAAGAACTTTGCTTTAGGATTTCAAGGATCTACTCATGCTTCGCTTGTCTCTGATTTACAATAACCCTTCTCTTCAGCTGAAACACTAAGGGATTAAAGAGATGGATGGGGTAGCCTGCTGAGTTGTGTAGTGCAGTAATTTCTGACACACTGACAGCCCAAGAAAGCCCAGAGCTCAGGGAGCCACAAACTCTACAGTTCCAGGGACACAGGCACTGCAGTCGTGCTAAGGGGAGCATGGTACTGCACCATTACTCCCTCTGTGCCCTTCTCATCTGGGCCACCTATGGGGCTGGGCATCCCAGCCTCAGCACAAGGTGCTGTTAGGTTTAGGTTCAGTTGAAATCTATACCAGGTGTAGCCTTCAGTATTGGCCAACTTCTATGGATCAGCCAAGAGTTTGACCATCCTACCCTACAGAAGTGATGAAGAACAAAAGGGGAACAAAAGAGGTTAATATCACAAAACAAATCAAGACCTCAAAAGAAGTAATTGCTTAAATATAGATATACTTCCCCTCTCAGTCATACCACAGGACTCAGCCCTAATGCCAAGCTCCTTTCCCCATCAGTGCTGAGATCAGCTTTCCTTGTTGTTTAACACTTTAAGGTGCACCAAACCCAAGTGATGTAGAATCAGTTAATCAGGCCAGTTTATCCAACCTTTTATACAAATGGAAAATGAAATGCCAGAAATACATTTTGGGTTGCTGCCAGAGGGGTTAAAGAGATGTGTGAGACACAAAGCTCTGATGGCAGTGGTGATGATGGGTACATTCACTGTGCCACAGCCTGGGTGCTCCCCATGCAGGGGCTGCCTGCAGCCATCCTCAGTGGGCCACTTTTGCTCACAGCAGGGCCAGGGGGATTCTTCAGGGAAACACTAAAAGGCTGAGAGGACAAACAAGTGCAAACCAGCCAGTGGCAGCTGCAGCATTGCACTTCAAGTTCAGTAGCAAAACTCGTACCAAGAACTCAAAATTAGAGCAGAAAGGCTGAGTTATCAGTACATAGCAACAAGGCTCAGGAAAGAGAGAAAGGAAAAGATGGGCTAAAAAGCTTAAGCTATCTAAAACCTAATGAAGGCCTGTGATTCACTTGGATACCTGAAACTGAAGCAGGGAATGCCTGCAGTTAGGGAGAGTTCACAACAGGACTCAATGGTTAAAATTCATTTAGGTTTTTTTTTAAAGCAGACTGTCTACATCACTGTTACCTGACACTACTCAAAAGGCACAGCACGATGCCATTCTGGCTGAAAAGCAAGTAGAGAAACAGGCAATTCAGGCCAGAGAGAGAATGTAAGGTTTAAAAATAAATTTTAAAAGAACATTTTGAGAGGGTCTCTTGTTTTTTTTTTCCTTGGCTGTGGCACATGGTCCCACAAGCAATTGGATCTACACAACAGATTGGTTTCTCACTGCTGGCTGTCCCAGCTCACCCTCTCCTGCACCAGCTCTGGTGTTTTTGTGACTCTGGGCTGAACTGCTTCTGTGTTAAGTCAGCAGAAAACTAAGCCAACAAAAAGGGCAATAGGTTTCTGCTGGGATGTCATGCAAAAACAGTTGAGCACAGGCTGAGAAAGGAGACTGGCTTAGCTGCTCTGGCAGTGCAGGCTCAGTCTGGTCAGCTAGTGCATCCACAGTAGCTCTACTGGCAATTGAAAGCTCCCGATGAGGCTATAATACTATAAATATTTATTTCAGCAAAAACACCATCTTATGTGGCATTATCTCATCTTCCCCCTGTCACACAAAGCTGTTTGCCCAGACACTGTCTGTGAGGGGGAAGGAAAGGGGTTTTTTTCAGTTGTTTTCAATTGAGACCAAGTCTCCAGCTTAGCTTGTGACGTGGCTCTGTGAACAGGTGTGCTGGTGAAACAGAGGGGTTGTGAAGGACTGGAAACAAGCAGCTGGAGGAAGGAGGGTGCTTAAACCAGGACAGAGAGTTAAAAAGATCTGCATTTGTAAAACTGTGTTGCAAATTCAAGCCATGCTATTCTCCTTAGTACTGTCCACACACTTAACAGGAAATTCTGCTCTAAGATAAATATGGTGTAAATAAAAAAAAAAGAATAAGTAAGAAATAAACACTAAATATATAAGACGATAAATATATAAATTATACATATTTTATATCATTATCCCATCTCACAGTGAGTGAGCTAACATATGTGCATTAAGATATTTATTCTACTATTCAGGATAATAATTTAATTGCAGACTATGTCACAGATTTCTTATGTTCCTGCTTCAGATGCAGCTGAGAGCAATCTCATAGTCTTTGGTCCCTAAAATGTCTCTCCCAGCCACATGGTTCTGCAAGATACCTTACTCTATTCCTAGCACCTTTTGGATTCTTTCCTGAGCTTATGCAACTAACCTACATGGCAGAACGTGACTGTAATCACTCATACAGATTTAATGAGTGTCAGAGCTAATGCACGAGAACACTGACAGAAGGGAAATGTGGAAACTTCCCCTTTTAGCAAGAGCTACTTACCTAACTGCAGCATAGCTGTCCTGCACCCTGGCTACCTGAATTATCTACAGGATCAGCTTTCTCCAAGGAATTTCAATGGCCATGCAGGGTCCAGGCAAACTCCACACTGAGCAGGAATGCAGTGGAGTTTCTTGCTACCTGCTTTGCTGTGCAGATTCACAAGGCACTGGGCTCTCCATCTGTATGGATGTCACCTCAGTGTGGACTGGTGCACACTTTGTAGCTGTCATTTTAGACTTCAGTTGTGTAGAATAGGATAGGACAATATTTAATAAACCAGTGAGTTCTACATGTAGTCTCTGCCCATGTGCTCTGACTAGTTACCAGAAAAAAAGTATTTTTTTGAACCATAAAGCCTATGGTAATTACAACCATTAGAACAAACATTTAGGCTTGTGACTACCTGCAGAGTTTATTTAAGTAGGCCACTCTATGAACTATTGCTTTTAATAATCTAACAAGGATCTACAAATCATGCTGAAGTTCCTGGCTCTGCAGAGCAAAGTCAGTCTTATTCTGAAGTCAGTTTCATGGGGATTTGTGTTCTGTGGAATAAAATCTGAGCAAGAGCCTTCAGCTGGCAACGCACAAAGGTTTTCCTATATTGAAGCTACGCTGCTTTGTCTCCCAACAGAGAAACTGGAGCCAAAGACAAACAAAGCAGAAAAGAGAGTTAAAGACAAACAGGTGGATAAGACTGAAAAAAACACAAGCAACGCAAGGATACGCTCTCTGCCTGAGGGACGCACTCAATGGAAGGGAATCCAAATCCAAGGCAATATATTTTGGGCTCCAAAACCTGGATTGAGACTCAAGACTGTTGCCAACACACTTTCATTCAATTGATACACAACTGAGTCCTCACTTGAAAAGACTGCACACTGCAGAAACAAAGTCACCTCACATTGCTTATGAAAAATGTTACCTACCCTAAATGCTTTTGCTCTTCATTCCACAAAGCCATGTTCCTTCCACAGACAAACATGGCCCAATAAAATACAAACTGAACTGTCATTAAATAAATGTATCCAGAATGCGAAATGTTCTTTGAATGGATGTTTGATTAATAAAGGGAAATAAACAGACCTTTAAGCTGTACAACACTGTAAAAAACAATCCTTTCCTGTCTGTAGGTATGACATAAGCATATAAAGACATGTTTCTCTACTAGTTTAAGGGTGCTCGCATAAGAAACCTCATGTTTCACATTGCTGCATCTTTTCAAGAGCACTGTTCCACTCAAACATCAGCTTTAGGATTAATGCAATACAACCTGGGTGTCCAGGACACAGAAGAGAATGGCTGCAGAAGTGCAAAGGCACCACTACTGCAAAGCAGCAACACCCCTTTTATTTAGTTAATTGTAAGGTTTAAACACTCACATCGCCCAGCCACAAGTTTATTTTGCCTGCAACTGTAAGCTCTATGTGTCTATTGTTGCTGGTGCAGGCTGAATTCCCAATATAAAAAGAGTCTGCCCACTCAAATGCTTTCATGGGAACAGAAGGGCCTCATGGTGAGGATTGACAATGCAGCTGGACCAACCTAATGGCTCACAGCCACCAAAATGAGGCCGTATTAATCTGTCTTCTACACCTTGCCTCTGCTTGTCCTCTGCACTGGCTCAGGGACATCTAACCTCTGATTTGGCTGACTTTACTGAACTGGTAGGGAAATAATTCAGCAGGAAGAAAGAATGGTTTCTGTAGGTTTATCAAGTGAGGCCAGGTGAATACTAATAGAATGAGAACAGGACACCTCTTTCAAAGCAATCCGACCATTTGATTGGTTCAGCCACTTTGTGGAGTTTCAAACAAGTGACAGGCCTTGAGACAAAAGACAGGGTAAGAGAAGTGCATTTGGCTTATTACACATTCACTTTAAGATTGTTTTATACTGATGTTAATAACAAAGTAGGATTCTTACCTTTAACTGTCAATTTTTCCATTCATTTGCATCACTGCCAATTTACTAACAGATTGTAATACAATAAACTGAATCTTTACTTACCTACAAATCCTTTCTCTCCAACTAATTTAAGGGCAATTTTATCTGCCAAAACAGAAGAATTTCCATGTGCAATGTTAGCGAAAGGTCCGGCATGAACAAACACTGGTGTTCCCTGGATGACAAAAAAATATATGTAAGTAATTCACTGTAGAGATGCCATGGTTTAGCCCCAGCCAGCAACTAAGCCCCAAGCAGTGATTACCCTCTCCTCTATTAGTGTGATGGGGGAGTAAATCAGAAGGGTTAAAGTAAGAAAACTCATGGGTTGAGATGAAACAATTTAATAGGTAAAGAAACACACATGAGTAAAGCAAAACAAGGAATTCATTCCTGCTTCCCATGGGCAGGCAGGTGTTCAGCCCAGGGAAGCAGGGCTCCATCACCTGTAATGGTTACTTGGGAAGGCAAATGCCATCACTCCAAATGTCCACCCTTCCTCCTTCTTCCCACAGCCCTGTGTGCTCAGCACAATGCCATAGGGTTGGGAATACCCCTTGTGCCAGCCAGTTGGGGTCAGCTGTCCCAGCTGTGTCCCCTCCCAACATCTTGTGTACCCCTAGCCTGCTTGCTGGTGGGATGAGAGACAGAAAAGGCCTTGACTCTGTGCAAGCCCTGCTCAGCAATAACAAAAACATTCCTGTGTTATCAACACTGTTTCCAAAGCACAGCCCAGTACTAGCTGATGTGAAGATAATTAACCCTATCCCAGCCCAAACCACCATACTATGTATGAACCTCAATAATTTTTCAGAATTATCAAAGTCATACATAAAGCACATACAGCAAGGAAGTGCAATTAGACAATTTAGGGTTTCTAGGTAAATCTCAGTTGTCTGAGACCTCATTTGCCTGCTTCATTCCTGGAAAGGTAGTGCAAACCTACAGAACTTCCTTGTACTAGTTCATGGCTCATATTTCCACAGCTCTAATGCTGTGGTGTGGTGTCCTGGCACACATCCTACAACAAGCACTAAATGCAGCATGCAGGTACACAAGTAAGAGCCCAGCTCCAGCCCTGTGTGCTCCTGTTTTCCTCACTGGCTGCATTCCTGTGCAGGCAGAGGAGCCAGAGGAAGCTGTGAGGGACCAGAGTCAAGGGTTAAGGAGCTGGAGAGGGAGATGGCAAGGGACGTGCTGGGGTGCAGTGGGGATACTGACACAATGGAAAGCATTCACTGCTGTTGGGAACCCAGGTGCAGAGCCCTGAATTCTCCCACACTAGACACTACACAAATACACATGGAAAATCGACTTTGGAGCATGGACCAATCTAAACCAGAGAAAGGAGAGGCAAGGAGTAAGCAGATTAGCTACATACAGGGAATTTGTCAGGTAGGAAGCAGTTCTCAGCTTCCCTCTTATATTTTTGGCAGGCATCCCAAGGAAAGGAGAAATTAGAAAATAAGCATTCACAGAAAGGGATTAGGATCAGGTGAGATTACATTAACTGCTATTTTTTTTTCTCTAAAACAGAATACACAATCAGACAGAAGTATGTCACTTCAGCTGTTTTACTACAAAATACTTAGGCAAACAAATACCCATTGTTGTGCTTATGCATCCTGAAGTGCCCAGTTGGTTAAAGAAAAGGTAACCAGACAATTTCACATTATCTCCATCGATGTTCTTCTCACATTCTGCACTAGGAGCTACTCTCAACAACTAGGAGCCAACTCTCAACATTTCAGGCAACCTACCAGGCAACCTCCCTCAAGTTTTGATCAGAAACATCACTTTAAGGAGGTCAGTGTTCTACAGATCAGCTGCAGGGCACATCTAACAGTCCCCTGAACCACACCTTGGAAACTATTAACCATATAATACAAGTTGGTTCTTCCTCCTTCCCTCCCCCAGCCACCAGTATCTTAAAGAAACAACCTACACAGGAAAATCTCTATTTCACTACTGCAATCTAAGTGGTGTTTTACAGAAAACAAGGACATTTTAATAATGATGAATAGAAATTACACACAGAAATGATAAATCAATAAAAAGCATCTTGTCTCATTGCTTCCTTTAGAACTAATAACATATAATTAATTGTTTTGCTCAGAGGAAAGACAAGTAACTTTTTAGCCACTGCCACATGCACACACATGGGTGGGGGCTATTCTCCAGGAACAACACAGATACAGCTACAACTACAATTAAACTACAACTCAAATAACTCTGCCTTGTACATGTTAAAGTAGAAACAGAAGCCAAAAAAGTAAATAAAGGAGAAATCATGCCCTGTAACAAGAGAATTGATGCAGATCACTATAATCCTAACATAGTGTTTACTTAGTTTTGTTTTCTTGTTTTCTGTCTACTAATGGACACACACTGCAATATCAGCTGGGATTTTACACAGGTACACAAAACTTTAACATGAACTACATATGCTTTCAAAGTTCTTATATGGGCATCAGACTAAAAGGTGCCATGCAAAATGTTATCCATATCCCAAAGAGCTTGTAACGCACAAAATAAAATGCAGACAACTTCCACCAAACTAAGTTTAAGCTTTATTTCTGTTTTCATCCAGTATTTATGCTTCCGGCATTCAAATAAGTAAGACCACAAGTTTTCAGCTAACAGACTCAGAACCATAAGACTTATTTCAATTTGTCTTTTATTACTCAATAAGTCTAATTTTATTCTTCTGAGCTCTGACTTCTTGTGGTGAGCAATTACAGGGCTGGTCTGTACAGAGCCCAGTGGACACGTGGGCAGATGTGATGCACGGACCCACAGCCACAGCCAGTGCCCAGCACAGACTGTGGTAGCTATGCAAAGACAGGTGCCAGAAGGGTCTCCTCCTACACTCCTTGCACAACTGTGCTTCCAAGAGTTGGTCCACACAACATGAACAGGAAGGAAATTTGGACTGCAGGATCCAAAATCCAGAATATTGGAAGTAGTCAAGAGGCTCCCATGACTAACTTGAAATCCAAACATACTACTAAATCACTGGCATAGACAGATGCCCCCCTGGAGCTCTGAAATCCACCAGAAGAAAAGGAAGAGCTATTGGAATGTTTTTTTACAAGAGCAATCCTGGCAGAAAAGTAGAGACTATTTACTGAAGAGAGTGAACTCCAGCAGGACCTTGGGAGCCTCAGGCACACCCTGGAACAGGGACAACAATGTCTTCTCAGGCCAGCTTTAGTGACTGTGCCAGTCCATTTGTCCCACTTATTTTTGCCACTTATTTTTGCTGCACTCTTAATAAACTATATGGAGAACCAAACAGTGGCACAGGGATGCATTCTGCCAACTGTTTTCAGTACAGAAAATTTTATTATCCACGTTTCAGTAAAAGAAAATAAACCCAGAATGTCAATAAAGATCTGAAGTTATCTGGCCGCTAGAAGGATGTTTATAATACTTATTACCATCCTTCTCTCATCTTTAGTGTGAGTGGCACTTCAAAAGTAACACAACAAACCACCCCAGAGCAGCCAGCCTACAACTACAAAGGGTTGTCCTATAGAGCAGCTGCTCTGTTACGCGTGGTATAAATAAATGCTAAGCATTAAGGGATCAGTTGACAAGAGAACAAATCTGTCATGAGAAACATGGATAAACACTATGAAATCATTATGTACATTCCAAACAAAGTAATCTCACTTCTACAGCACTGGATATAAGCTCCACTGAAGTCTTCAGTTATTGTAGATGGAGTGCCCTGCGTCTCCCATTTTCACATTTTTACTGTCATTCCTGCATATAAAACACTGTCAATCACTAACACTTTCAAGCAGAATTTCTGGTGTCAGAGTAGCAGGACTGTGACAGAAAGCAAGAAATCGCTTTAAAAACCAGCAAATTAAAACACATCAATTCACATAGGAAAAAAAGCACTGACATAAGTTGCCAGTTCAGCTCCACACAGGACTGACATTTGGTAATTTTTGATTTATGACCTTCTAAGCTTCTTCTCCAGTGCACAGAGACATCCAAATAAAGTTGGTGCAAATCTACTGAGCATGTTCTTCTCCCTTTTCACAGGCCCTTAGAAGCAACTCCTCAGACTCCACGGCTTAACACAATTCCCATCTACAGGCTTGTGGCCAGATCTCACAGGACTGCAGCTGCACTGGCTTCTTCCATCTGGCTACTATTCCTGCAATGGCTACTCCCAGCCACTGCTACCCACAGACAGTATGACTTACAAATTATGCCAGATCAACTGTCAGTCATCCAGATCTTCTGCTCTCCCTCATCCAGCAGCCTTTTTGCCATTCCCCAAAGTGATCTGGAAGACCTGCTCTGGTGAACAGTTTCATCCCTAATTGCCAGACAGGTCCATGGCATATTCTGAGCTGTATTTGTGTTCTCTGTAATCATATTATTCTGTTTTTCCACAACCTATGCGCTGTAGGATCATTTCTAATTTTACTGTTGTCAAATTGTAGTGCTGTTGCATCACTCTTGGTAACTTCTTTGGAAACTTAAGATGCTAACTTTTGAGTGCTACTTATCAGGTTTATTTCAAGTGTAATGTAGGCTTCAGTTATCCTCATTTCTGTTCTGCCATTCACACATTCATCAGAAAGATGGCATTACCTATAGCAGAAGAAATATTACATCTACCGCCTCAGAGTACTAGGATTAGTTTGGCTTAAAATCTGTCATGCTAGAGGGCTCTAAACTCACAAGTGGATCACCAGAGTACGTTCAAGTGTGCAGGGCACAACATCTTCCTTGTTCCCCTCCTAATTTTTTTTTAAACTGAAGCTATTAAAAGTAGCACCTCTTACAGTTATTCCAATGAAGAATTAAAAATAATGAAGAGAGCTCAAGAGCAGCAACAGCACAGACAGTAATAGAGTAGGCCAGTGCATCCCAGGAGGGCCAACCCTGTCCTGGGGGGCATCAGGCCCAGCATCGACAGCCGGGTGAGGGAGGGGATTGTCCTGCTCTGCTCTGAGCTGGGGCAGCCTCACCTTGAGGGCTGGGGGCTGTTTTGGTGCCAGAGTATAAAAAAAGACATTGAGCTGTTAGAGAGCGTCCAAAGGAGGGCCATGAGGATGGGGAAGGGCCTGGAAGAGAAGCTGTGAGGAGCAGCTGAGGTCACTTGGTCTCTTCAGCCTGGAGGAGACTGAGGGGAGACCTCATTGCAGTCTGCAGCTTCCTCACGAGGGGAAGAGCAGGGGCAGGCACTGATCTCTTCTCTGGGGTGACCAGTGACGGGACCTGAGAGACTGGCCTCAAGCTGAGTCAGGGGAGGTTTAGGTTGGATATCATAAAAAGGTTTTTCACCCAGAGGGTGGCTAAGCACTGGAACAGACTCCCCAGGGCAGTGGTCACAGCACCAGCCTGCCAGAGTTCAAGAAGCATTTGGAAAATGCTCTTGGGCACATGGTGTGACTCTCGGGGTTGGTGCTATGCAGGGCCAGGGGCTGGACTTGGTGATCCTCCTTTCCAGCTCAGCAGGTTCTGTGATTCTACATGACAGCAATGACAGAGTCCAAAAGGACATCAGCAAAAGCACAACACTATTTTGGAAAACATTTATATAAACTGGGGATCTCCATTCTTGGATAGGTGACTCATATTAGCCTGCAAGCTAGCAAGTATCCAAAGGGTGACAAAAATTCATCTTTAAGACTCAAAGTGGAAGAGTGGAACATGAAGCAGTCTTCCGAGCTGTTTTAAAAATAACTTTGTGAGAAGAATTCAGGCAAAAAATGTATCTTTGGGTAATGTGGTCAGGGTCCTGCTAACAAGCAATAGTGTTTGATGAAAATTGGCAGATGTTTCAGCCATAGCATAGATTAGACTAGAAAAGAATACCACATAAAAGGCAGGAATTTTATTGCATAGAAATGTGAATATAAAGAAATGCAGGGAAAAAATTAATGCATGCAAGTCCCAGAACCAAATGCCTATCGATCAAAAGAAACTCATTCTGACATTTATAATTGTCTTTCAGAACACTGCAACAAAACCGTGGTATTTTCCAACAGATATGCAAAGTGCAAAGAGAAGGACTAAACAAATCAAAGCTACCTTGTCATTGGTGCTTAACACACACAATGCTATCCAAGTGGTGATTTAATACTGAGTTCTGGCTGTGACATTCTTGATCCTATCTGACCTCCAGTTTCGGCTATTGGATGTTAGATTAAAATTATCACACAGATGTACATTCTTCATACAGCCACATCAAAGAACAGGTTTTCTTTGCAGGGGAAAATAATTAAGATGGCTATAATAAAATAACATAGACTTAAATTCCATTTTTCTAACATTCCCCAAGACTAGGAAGTTGTCCCTGTCCAAACACAAAAGCAAAAAGGTAGTTATCACTTCGGCATGCTGCAGAAAATGAGACATTTTTATCAACTGGCGATTACACTGGTATCTTTCTGCATTCTTCAACTTTTCACCATATCAAGAATTGTTGTGAAATATTCCAGCTATGTAATTTTGATGGTCAAGCAAAAAAAAAAAAAAAAACACATACCCTGATTTTTCTCTGAGTGCATTTGTTTTCAAAGCTGCTCCATTATTTCATCATTTTCCTTTCTCCTTCTCCCCTCGAATGCTGCTCATCACTCAGTTTCCCAGCAAAACATCAATACCAAACTGCCCAGGCACAAAGTTAGCTTGCACTGATTCTACATTCTTTAGGCTTTTGGAAGAAAGCTCACTAGGGTAGGTGTAAAACATTCCTCTCATAGCCCATCAAAGCTTGATTTAGTCCACAAAGGCTCTATGGCAAGATAGGGTGTCTGGGAGCCATCTTTTGAAAATGCATAAACAGCTGAAAGGGCCCTCCTGTGATTATGAATGGCACAAACTCTAATACAGATTAGAGCAAAGCATCTTTTTTCCACACAAAATGCTGGGCTGTGGGAATCATCATGGGAACATCCATATAAAAGAAATACAAAAGAAGGAGACTTCCCCATAAGAACAAGATGGGAAACAGGAGTAAATCTGTGACTCAGAACACCAACCTACCTCCCATTGTGCTCAGAAGCAGCTCAACAGTGCACTGCAGCTTGTTTGTAACACTAGGTAAAATTATGACTATAGCCAGATCTCAGAGGAAGAAAACCACCAAAAAGACATAAGTGCAGACAGAGTCAAATAGTTAACATAAATAAATGAAATAAATGAACATTTGCTAGAATGCCTTTATGGACCTGACCCTGGCTTGAACCTTGAACGTCAAGCACAGCCTTGAAAGTTGCTGAAGGGAAACATGATCAGCACAATATGGAATTTGAAAGTTGGAGAAGGGCAGGCGTTTAAGCCATACTTACCTCTAATGTCTGCATTAGCGTGGGCTTAATTGCATCTTTCATCAAAACTGCCAAAGCACCAGTTACTCCCTAAAAGACAAGAGTCCACATTTTAAGGAAGTCAGCTCTAAGGTGTAACATTTCCAAGTTGAACTTAAGCTTAAACAACCCTTCCAGTTCAAAGCAGTGTTACAGTGATGCATAAAGAATTTATTTAGATATTACCTCAAGACTTCTAAAATTCTGTATTTACAGTGTGTCAAAACCAAAAATTTTTTTGATCCAAACACGCTTAAAAGGCAACAGGTAATTTCATTGTCCTATTTCATGGAGAGATCAGAAACAGAATTAAGTGATCAGCATGAGGACGTTTGAGGTAACAAAAGATGAAGTGCCAAAGGCCACTGAGACCTGAGAAAGCAAGAAGGCAATAGCTTGCCAGAACTGCCTAAAGAATTGACAGATGTATTTCTTCTATGACAGAATCAATAGCATAAATCAATAGCTAGCAACAACCAGAAAGGTATTTCAAAACTTGTACAAATATATATGTAACAGATAGACGATGAAAGCAGCCATGGAGTTTACTAGGGGTAGATAAAGAACACATCATAAGATTAAAAGTTAGAGGTGCCTTACACTGATGATGAGAGCACAAAAGGAGCTGAGAAAATTGCTGCATTTTGGTTGTAAGAAACCTTACTCTTCCCTAAAAATTTTGTTGAAGTATAAATTTCACACTGACTGACCTTAAAATAAATAAAAGTCATGACATCCCTCTACATCAAATTTCAAGGCTCATTTTAGAAAATAATAATAATAATAAAAAAAGGCTACAGAGTGTGCCCATCACTATCAGATTATATGAAGAGTGCTATCTAGAAACCACCAGCATATGTTCAAATTTATTCTTGAATTACTTTGATTTTGAGATGACGTGTTTCGTTTTGAAAGAACTAGATCACGGTTCAAAAAAACCACAGCAGTGTTATAAAGAGTGGCTCATAGACTTGCCAGAGAATGCAAAAAAAAAAAGAATTTAATATATTTTTGTATTGAAAAGAAACATGCAAACCAAACAAAAATCCTAGCTGCTGTAAATTGTTTAAAATGAAGATTGAAATACATGGGTACAATACCCAAGTAGCCTATAAAGGGATGAACTTTATTCAAATAAAGAAAAGCAATAAAAACAGTGCCTGTATAATTCTCAACACAGCTTTTGTCAACTAACCCAAAATTTGAGCAAGCAAAGTCTGCATGAAAATTTTGACGGCGGCAGATAAGAGAAATAAAAGTATGTGGTGATGAACTACAGTATTTTATAAAATGAAATTTTCCCCTTTCTGAGCATCACATCTGAGCATGGACTTCAGAGGAAAATGACGCAGACTATTTGGCCTTAGATAAAACTGAACTGGAACCAAAATAGTAAAACTGGTTTCTACTAATACATAGCAAGTGTTTCCTTGGAGGACTGTGAAGGAGAGAGAGAAGGGAAAGATTTTTCTTTGTAGTCTGCATCTCCCACTATTTACAAAATCCAATGGATCCACAGAGATACAATATGAGAAAATGACAGGATAACAGCATAGTTTTTAATCTTCTGAATTAGCAAAGGAATAGATTACTGTTTCCTAAGAAGTTAATTTTAGAAGCTAGGATTAAAATGCAAAGAAACATAAGTACCCTAGCTCTTTCAAAATGGGTGAGGCTCCACCACTTCTACAGAAACAGCTTGGTGCTATGTTGCTTATATACACAAATACTCTCATTTCTGGAGGAAAAAAATAAAAAGCCAAATGCAAAACTTTATTTCAGGTCTTTCAAGTGGTTGACAGAAAGAATAACTATCTGAGCACCCACAGATCAGCCCTACTGGAAGGAAGATGTGGGGGAAGAAGAACTGAAAAACAAAATCAGGTCACATCTCCCCCAGCCTCCTCTCCTGCCCCTTCCAGATAATAATGGCTCAAATCCTGTCTCTTTTGCTTTCTGGTATCTTCACCAATCTGATAAAAATAGTGAAGTAAAAAAACCAAACTTCCTCTGCATTTTAACAACAAAGCTTTCATATCTATCTGACACAACTGTGAAAATGAAGTTTTCATTTCTTTGTATATTCAATCCTCCAAGTATCTAGTAAACAATTCCTACAGCTCACTCCAAGACCTGGATTTGATTATCAAAGCCATTTAAGGAATCAAGTTCCTATTTCCAGATCAGAAAAGGTAGATAAACTTCTTATAAAAGAATCAGTGGCTTCGACACTTACACACCAATTAAGCTTGTGAGAGCCCAAAGATCATTAGCTTTCCCCTAACTCACTGTCAGAAGAAAGAAGCAGGGTTCTGAATCAATTGTATACAGACATCCAACTTTGCTGGGTTCCTTCCTGGAACTGATCACAAGTATTCCTGAAAATAATGCTCCTTCCATCTACCCACCAGCCACCAAGGGCAGGTATGCTCCCCAGGACAGCAGAGATCACAGAGCACAAAATAAATTATACACGTGATACAGGAAAGGCAAACTTAGATGAAAATCCAAAATACTTTCAAAGCAACTTCCAGTGGAGCAATCTCTGAAGTCTATCAAGAGTGGAAATAAAAGCCAGCACTAGATGACAAGGAAAGTGATTGAAAGTAACTACTATAAAATGAATAAAAGCTACAGAGAGTGAAGGGCAGAGAAAAATCCTTTCCTTTATAAGAAAAATAATGAAGTACTTGTAACTTGCCTTCAATTGAAACTATAGTCTCTAACAAAATAATAATACTTTCTGCAATTTCAGTCCTGTAAAAAATGAAACCTTAAACTATAATCTGAGAAGAATTGCAACTCCTTTTGTTTGAAGTGAACACTGTACACAATGTTTCCAATGAGCCAGAGAACAAAACATCACTATCTGGCAGATCATTTATATAAGTAAATATGAAGCTATTCATTTTTTTAATTTTTTTTTTGTTTTTTGTGCTGGAATTACTGAAAGCTAACAGTATGGCACAGAAAGTAAGATGAGAAGAAGTCTTATTTAAAAAAAATAGTGACATATTTATTTAATATTTTTCATATCTGCTGAAATACTGATCTAGGGCATATAGACCGATTTAGCTTCACACAAAAATATAGTATGTGTCCATCAGAACTCTACCTCACTGTAAAAGCCAAAAAGCAATTAAGTCTTCAAAATACTGTACAATGAGCACCACATTTTGGCAAAGAGTTCAACATATTCCATTACAGAGGATAGACATTTAATCCATTACTCTTGTGGAAAGAGTCTTCTCAATTCATGAAATATTCAATTTATCTTTTTTCTATTATTCCTAGCCTGTCTCTGCATATGGTTTATATCTGCCAATGTGTATTTTAGGTTTTACTATTGTATTATGATAAATATATTGCATATAAAGTCAAAATTAAGAGCAATTGTATTTTTGTGAAGTATTTTGTGTGTACATCTGGAAACAAATCACAGAGAAAGGTTTAGTGGTTTTGGTTCACACAGATTTCAAAGAAGTAAAAACTACTGTCAAATATTTAAACTTGCATAAATTCAATCTGTGTAGGATATAAACATGAACCCTAGAATTTTTTTCAATGATAGGCAGAACTGACCCCATTACTCAGGTTGTGTGGTATTTCTCATGATAAAGTTGCCTTTAAATTTCTTAGAACTCTATGCAATTACAGTTCTTTGGGCTAAAATATTTCATGTCAGTGGACTATGATAGATTCAAGCTTTTAAACTTTATTTTGTTTTACAAAAATAGAAGTCAAAATTATTGAATCTGGATTGAGAGCATTCTAAAATCTTGTTACGTATTTTTCCTTTGCTCAACTGTCTTGAAATCTTTCCTTTTTGAACTATAGAGCTTTACCTCTTCACTGACCCTGACTTGAAAGGAGGATGAAAATTCAGGAGGAGAATGGTTTCACATCCAACCCCTTGATGTGTGGGAAAATTTTCTCAAGGAATAATCCTTGGATTATATCAACATAGGCAGCACAAGCTGCAGGGGAAGAGGTGAAGAGTAGAGACTGCATTTAAAGTCTAGAAACAGTAGGTTTATTGCAAGCTACTCAAACAGGCTGACCTGTAGAAAGAAAACAGCAACAGAGATGAAATGCTACATGATAAAACAGAAATTTATCTTCTTTGTACATATGAATTGTGACTTGTTATGGTCTTTGATTATACTTCTGCTGTTGTTTCCAGAGGATTCAACTTTATACAGTACACTTTCACCAGTGCAGTACAGTTATTCATAAACTCTATTCCCTTGTACAAAGTAAGCATTATTTAATTTGATACAGAAATTGTAGAAACCCCACTAATTTCTTTTGACATTTTTAAAATCTCAGCACCACAGCATGTGACTTGTTCACCAATATTAGCAAGTCTTCAGGGATGAACAATTGTTCCAGTTCTTCAAAGGAGAAATCTGCACACACAAGAATCAAACTCAAAAATATTCATCAGTTTTGAATGCTCAGCCTGAGACAACAGAGAGTAATTAATCCTTGTTCAAAATTCTTGATGAGGTTTCACTCTTTCCATAAATTTCAGTTGTTTAGCTCCCTAGTATTAAACCAGACTGAAGAATGTGTAACTCCTTAGGTACTGTCTCCTGCATAATTGGGACTAGAACCATCACATTTAAGTTTTGCAAAAACCACAGGGATAGAACTCTCCAAAGAGATGCCTTCCATCCTTAACCATGAAATCATATTCCTCTTACTCCCATAGTTCTCATACTCCTTTTTAACACACTGCACAACAAAAGAGGTAGGAGTTTCTGCACTTCCCAACTATGACATGCACCCAAGTCTTTCCTGTGCATGGTATGGAGAACTTTCAGAAGAAAAAGAATGCAGCAGCATAGCTGCAGATGCTCATAACACATGTCCCTCAGACTGTAGTGATTTTTTCTTTCTGGGCAGTTTTTCTTTTGTATAATAGAAAACACTGCTTTAAAGAACAACCAGAAACATATGTTCAGTACAAGCAACACTATCAAATGATTGAGACCCTAAGCATAGGAAGTTTGTTTTAAAAAAGGCCAAAGAAAACTGAATTAGTAACAGACATTTTGCTGAGCACTACTTTGATTTTAGGGACACAGTGGAAAAGTTGTAAAATTCTTTTGCCCCTATGGAAAAGCCATTTCTTGCATTCATCAAGCTGATTAGCATTAAGTGGTTAGCAGGTCAAATATTTTGCAATGTTAATAAATTAAAGTACCTTCATACAAAAGAACTGTCAAAATTAAAATAATGTATTTCAAATGCAGTTTTAATTCTAACACTAAATAATTTTAAAGTTTTAGCATATGCCTTATAATGTAACTTATTCCCCATTCCCCTCTATTTGGCCAAGACAAAGTTATGTAATTGAAAAGCAAAAGCAAAACTTCAACAGCTAGAATATTAGATGCAGTTCTTCTCTCCTGCATAATTGGGACTAGATGATTTACTCTGAATTGTAATGATGACTGTACTTAGAAATTTATCTCAATTTCATTCTTAAATCCAGGCACGCTAGATATTATGTTTTCATTTCTTTATTAAACTGGAATCCACTAAGCCTGTGAAGGTGTTCCTGACTTGCAGATTTGCTATTTTTGCTGACAAGGCAGGATACTCAATGCTTTACTCATTCATTACAAACTTAAGTTTGAGCAGATGTTTACAAAAACAGGGAGAAACAGGGGAAAACACACAGGAGAGCCTGTGGGATACAGGCACCCATCAGCAGTGGGCTGGCATTAGACTGGTCCTGGCATGCAGCTGGTTACAAACATCCACTGGTAGCTTCTGGCTGCACCAGAACCTGCCATACACAACCACATATGAGCTTCCAACCACTTCAATGACTCACAGCCCAGATACAAGGCATAGAAAGTGATTTAAAGAAAAAACATACTGACTTTTTTCAGAAGGTGAAGTAGGGAACAAGGAAACAACAACTAATTGAATGTAAAGAAGAAAAAAAATCTAATGACAGATAAACCTGTCCCAAACACTAAGAGCAACCTTTGAATTAAGAACAGCTTGTTTCCAATCTGATTCAGTGGAAGAGGCATTCATGTGGTAACTATCATTGTAACATCTGAGCAGACTCTAAAAGCACAGTAGCAAACATTACCAGGTCTCTCAATAAGAGCCCGCACTTCGACTCCCTCCAGCACTGAATTTGTTTGCCTTAAGAATTGCAGAAAATGATCCAAGTAGGTTATGGAGACCAGAGACTTCCTGATCCAGATGTTACCAGAGTTGCAGAAATGAGTTCTACATCTTGTTCTCATTCTCAAGCAGGTTTTGGCCCAGAAGACGATCTTTCTTTGATATCTGACTGTGCTGTTCAAAGCAAAATCCTTGGCATGCACCTGCCTTTTTAATGCTTCAAGAGGCAAAACAAACATGTCTGAGGTTATTCACAGGTCTCTACTGCACTGAACATACCAAATCCTCTGCTGTTACTGGTTCTCCTTTCTTGTCATTAGCCACCACCATTCTCCCCAGTCTTTCTTTCATATCTTGAAGGCTGGTGGTAAGTGCCAGGATGGCCATAATCTCACTTGCAACAGCGATATCAAATTGAGCCTGTAAAGCAGAAATGAGAATCATGAACCAAATCAAACTCAGCTGAAATACTCACAGGGGATCATCAGGAATAAACTCAGGAAAGACAAATTTCACACTGGAATCCAAACAAGTTCTAAATGGTAACCTACAGCTTTTGAGATTACTCAAGACTAGAGTAACTTGTATGTACAGACTGGGCAATGAGCTGCTGGAAAGCAGAGCTCTGGAAGGGAACCTGGGGGTCCTGGTCAATGCCAGGTTGAACATGAGTCAGCAGTGCCCTGGCAGCCAGGAGGGCCAAGCGTGTCCTGGGGGGCATCAGGCACAGCATCGCCAGCCAGGCAAGGGAGGGGATTGTCCTGCTCTGCTCTGAGCTGGGGCAGCCTCACCTCAAGGGCTGGGGGCAGGTTTGGTGCCATGATACAAGAAAGACATAAAAATATTGGAAAGCATCCAAAGAAAGGCTATAAAAATGGTGATGGACCTTGAGGGGATACAATCTGAGGAGCAGCTGAGGTCACTTGGTCTCTTCAGCCTGGAGGAGACTGAGGGAAGACCTCACTGCAGTTACAACTTCCTCATGAGGGGAAGAGGAGGGGCAGACACTGATCTCTTTCCCGTGACAGGACCTGAGAAAATGGCCTGAAATTGTGTCAAGGGAGATTTAGATTGGATATTAGAAAAAGGTTCTAGAGACTCTTGGGGATGGTCCCCTACAGGGCCAAGAGTCAGACTTTGGTGCATCCCTTTCAACTCAGGATATTGTATGATTCTGTGAACTTCAAACACCTTATATTCCCTCATTAATACTCTGTATTACCCTACATTTATTTGAGGACCAGTGTTGCAGACTGCTCAGTCCTGTAGCTCAGATTATCCTTAGAGATGCTCCCTGAAGGACCACGAATTTTTTTTTCTGTGGCAGAAAAAGAAAATCACCAGATGTCTTTTGAGCTTTACTGGCCTCAGCAGAGGAACATAGTATTGTGAAGGGTTTTTTTCATTATTTTTTTTTCTGTAGTGATCTCCAACAGCTTTTTATTCTGGTTTCAAAAACATTCTTGTTACATTTGATCATTCTTTTTCTACTTAAGCTCAAAATTTGGAGTCTATGCTGTTCAGTCTTGTGCTTGACCTATGAAAATGTAAAATATTTCTCTGCCCCTTTTTTTAAATTAAACGAACAAATATGTAAGTCAAAAAGCACAAAAAACTATATGTGGCATCAGTTCTACTGCTCTTGTAGAAATACATCCATACTCTGCAGCATTTCAGCACAATGTAAGCAATAGTTTTCACTTCTCTTTAAGAGCTTGCAGTACAGATTAGTAGTATTTGTACTAATTCACTACTGGTAAAGCTCAGGGTACATGCTGTCAGAACATAAACAGAGGAAAGAAAAGCCACTTAATGTATTATGTGACAGGAATGCAATGTTGGCAGTGATCAGGAACTGCAATTCCTTTAGTAATCTCTCCATCTCCAGCAATAAAGTTTACATAAAGTTTAGTAACTGACATCCTGCTTTCTATGTAAGAAAAAAGCCCAGGACTGTTTCTATCAGACCTCTGGCAGATGAGTCCCATACTAATACCAGAGGAATCTGTTCAAATTGAGAGCTTTGTCTGTTTTTAAGAAGCATCTACATAGAACACACCTTACCACTCTTGTGCATTTGCCTAGGACTTTAAGAGCTTCTGTCCTTTTTTAACCCATGTCCCTGCTTTTAGATTTTGACATCTACAGCCCAGAGCAGCTCCATTCAGGCTGACCTCTATGTACCCACTTGTTTAGTCAAAACTTCTGAGGACACCTGAGCACTCTTCTGCTTTGGGCACAGGTAGGGATTCCTACACACCACAGAAAAGAAAAATCATTCTGTAACTGAGATTTTCAGCATTGAGATTCAAGGGAAATAGTGAAATTACACAAGAGATTTTCTGTCTTCTTTGGAAGCAGTTCTATATGCAATGAACTTTGTTAGCATTGTGTGACATGGATATCACTCTCTTTTCTGAATTTGAGAATGTCCTCAGGAAGTCATTGTAGCATATAGAATTCAAGAAATAAGCCTGAGAAATCTATGTCCAACCCATATGGTGAAATACTTCTAATTTATCAGAATGTTTATTGGAAGACCCACAAAAAAGTTTTTATTATAGTTTCTGTATAAACCCAAAAGGACAGGAAAAACAATCCCAGGCAGATGCTCAGAGTGACATAAAACTTAATTGAAGAAGCACAAAAGATTTTAGTAGCAGGTGCTATTTTAACTCTAATAACCTTTATACACCTATGAAGTGCTGACAGAAGTCTTAGCTGCAAAATCAGTTTTCTATTGATGAAAGGATCCACCCACATGGATTCAATTGCAGGATCAAGGGCATCAGTCATGTAATACTCTTCAAAAACCACAGCATCCCTGTTCATTAAAATGCAGACTTTTGTGCCTGCTGTGCTCTGCCATTTTACACAGGTGTCATTGATTTTAAGAGTGCTAGAACATCACTCCAAATATGTATAAAATGCATCTGCTAACGATGAAGTCCTGTTTTCTCTGGATCTCCGGCTAGGCTCTGAAATGAGTTTTCCTAACTGCTAACTCTATTTCTTGAGTCACTAAGTCCATGTTAAAATGTGAATGGATATCCAACATCTCAATATTGAAAGCATTAATTTTAACAGAGAAAGTACAGAAGCAACATTTGACAGCCATGTTGTCAACTACTACTCTGTAATAAAATAACCCACATTTAACTCAGCAGTAAAATTACAATGGTAAAACACTACACAGTAAGGCAGGCAGAACCCAGCTGAAAACTAATAATCGTGTTGAGTCACAGAAACAAATCTAAACATATGAAAAGGTCTCAAGTGTTGAAGGAACTCATACCAAGTATAATATTTTGTAGTCCCAGCCTATAATCAGAAATGATTATTCGCTAATATTGAATTTCCTGTAAGCTGCAGACAGAAAAATTTCTATTTTGTGCATTTAAAACCAAAATAAGTGAGCATTTCTAGTGGAAGGCGTCCCTGTTTAGGGCAGAGGGGTTGGAACTAGATGATCTTTAAGATCCCTTCCAACCCAAACTGCTCTAGGATTTTATGATTGCTCTTTGAAGTTCTTCTCTCCAATTTGGCTTTGCTTTACCTACTGTAAAAAATACAGCACTGTGTTTTGGTCTCTTTATTTAGGCATAAGGCCTAAAAGAGATCTGAAATGTTGAAGAAAAATTAAAGCTAGGATATCCAAAAATGTGAAAGCCTTATCTCTACCACAAGAGCTGTTCACATCAAAATAGTCAGAACCTTATGAATTTCATGATTCAGAATGTTAGATTACAAGATCTTCATCAAATTAGGAGCAACTCCACATCATCACAACTAATTTACTCCTCTTGATGCTGCTGTTCCATGCTGCATTGTTTCAGAAATTCATTTATCTGCCTTACACCAGGAACACTTGTTCAGGTGGTGTTGGAAAAGTCTGGCTTTCAATTTATCAGTAAGTTCTTTCATAAACTCCCACAATCTCTCATATAGTAATGCAGGTTAGGTTTTTACACCACTGCAAAGTACACACATACTTATTTGTTAAACTATCCCTTCAAGCCCACATAGTAAAAGCAAGCACATGCTCAAAGTTCTTACAGTTCAGATTCCAAAGTTGAGATGCATGACAGGGAAATGAGAACTCTGAATAAAAAGCTTATTTTAAAACAATTTTTAAAATTAAATTTAAATATAATTTGAATGACATGTATCCTACAAAAATTGTTATAGAGATTAAAAAAAACTAGAAGTCATACAAATGAACTTTATGAAGGCATAAAGGCATCTTGTCATGGGACAATGTTAAACCCCTGACACATGCAGTTTTTTAAGTGCATTTGACAAATTGTGGAATATGCAACTGTTTTCTATTTCTAAAACTTCAGATTCAGTTACTCATTAACAGTTTAGATGATCAGTTTCACTGCACTATTACTAGACAAGAGCAGCAGACGACAATATTGCGATTAAAAGCACGCTGAAAGAACTGCAGAATCTCTCTCAGCCTCTAATACAAAGTCTGTCCAGGATATGATCTCTTAAGTCTGTCCAGGATGTGATCTCTTAAGTATCTTTACATACCTGACGGACAAATCCTTTCTCTGTATTTGCCTGCCCAACTGTTACTTTGCGCAGGAATCTGTCATTTGTATCCACCACTGAAATAAGGGAAGAGCAAAAGCAAAACATGTTAACCAGGACTCAGAACGTGGGTTTTTCCAGACATACCTCTTGTTACACATGTAAGATTCAACTGCTCCAACAGCGTAACCAGACAGCCACAATTCTGCATATCAGCACTGGCACTGACTTGGTTGCTCCCTTCTAGTTGACACCATTTGATGACAGGTTGAAACAACTCAAATACAGTTTATTTGAATTGCATTTGAAGCTAACAGGTTCTTAGTATTCTAACATACAATTCAGTATTTTACCCACATGAGAAAAATCAGTCTTAGTAGATACAAAGCACCAGATCTACTTCAAATCGTCTGCTTCATCACTGACTTGTTAAGAATTGATTTTAAGACTGCATGATGTTGGTTAGACTTGGTCAGTGTGCAGTGGCAGCCCAGAAGGTCAACTGTGCCCTGGGCTGCATCAAAAGCAGCATGGCCAGCAGGTTGAGGGAGTGATTCTCCCCCTCTACTCCGTTCTCCTGAGACCCCATCTGGACTGCTGCATCCAGCTCTGGGGCCCAAATAGAAGAAGGATGTGACCCTGCTGTCCAAAGGATGTCCATGAGGATGATCAGAGGGCTGGAGCACCTCTGTCATTAAGACAGGCTGAGAGAGTTGGGGCTGTTCAGCCTAGAGAAGAGAAGGCTCCAGGGAAACCTTGCAACATCTTCCAGTACCTAAAGGACAGGTAGCGATAGGACAAGGGGACATGTCAATCCCTGCAGAGTGCAAAAATAGACTCTTTCTTACAGGCTCTGTTGTCTTAGAAATGCTTAAGTTTGCACCAACCCTAAAATAAAGGGTGCAAGGTACTCTTGATAAGTTCAACCTGTAGCTTGGCAATGAACTCAATCCTCTGGTAGATTTGAGACCTGTTCATTTGTAAGCAGAGAATCCAGGAACCTCCAGAGAAGTAGTCTGTACTCAAGGTCAGTGAAATCACCTCCTTCCACTTCTCTTGCTGCTTTTGGAGATTAAAAGAAATTCTGTCTGTACAGAACAGGATGACATAACTACCCAAGAACAAGAGGGACTTTGAATGTTAATCTTCCACAACTCCAGTTCAGGGTTGTAAGTGAGCTGGGAGAAAACCAAGATTTAAGTCACTTCCCCCCTTCTTGGGCATTTCTCTTGGGGCTGTTGTAAATACCACACATACCTTCTTCTCCCTACTTGGTCTTTAGGCCCCTAATTTCTTCAGGAATTCCATTTAAGGGATGGTGCAACACAGATTTGGCTAACTCATTTTGGTTGCTATATATACTCAGTCACACTCTAAAATACTACACTACCTGCAGAAACTGCAGAACAGAGGCTGGTGCATGGCAGCTGTAGCCTTGCACCAAGCTGTGGTACCAGATGGCACTCTGAAGCCATATGGCAAGCTGAGCTCTGCAGCACAACACTTCTCCTCCTCGGAAGCTCAGTCTCACAACACGGCTTAAGCAGACCTAAATCTCTTTCCTGTCTCCACAGGCTCTCCTGAGGGCAGGAACTAACCTGCCCACCAGCCTGGACAGCCAGTGAGCTGCTTTTTTATCTGGTCCTTCCTCGGGCAGCCATGTAACCTGAACACCCTTACCATGAAATTGTAACTGCCCCTGCAACTCCTGGTCACTGAGAAATGCTTACTCTCTCACTGTGGTCACTCACTCACTCTCCAAGAAGATTCCTACAATTGCACTAAGTAGTAATAAAATAACAAATAACTGTTTTGCCACATAAGCAATTTTTCCTTCTCCAAATCTTCCCTCTTCCTTTACCCAAAGTAAACCTTTCACTAAGGTTTAGGTTCAAGTAAGTGTTAGGTTTAATGTATCCACTTCCTTATCCTCTAGAGATGTAAACAGAATCTGAATATCAGGGGAAGACTAAGAAGGGGGAAACTTTCCCACTTTTCAGTATATTGTACATTTTCAAGTTAGTGTAAGCTGACAATGAACTGAAAGTTGGTGATACTTCTATGGAAACAGGTCCTGACTAAAATGAGTTTTCAGAAGATCTGATAGCTTAACTCTTCCTCCCTACAAATTCCCTGGTATGTAACAAGCTTCATATGGACTGCAGAAACCATCCTAAATAAAACATTCTTCAAGTTATCTAAACCATTCCTAAACCCAGGGTTTTTTTCTGAAATGTTTAAGGTATGTACATCATATAAAGCTGTGTGGAACAGAAATTTCACTAACATTGTTTGAGATTAATTAAATAACTCCCTTGAGATTAACAGCTGTTGAGCAATGTTGCCTCCTCCCAAACCCATAGTGATAAAAAAGAGGAGTCATATTACACTAAACATTTATATTACTTCTTTATCCTAATACAGGTCTCCTCCAGACACACTGTGTGACTAATAAAAAACATCTTATGCCACATCCCCAGAATTATCTTGAGAAAAATATCCCAAGTCTGAGATGACATGCACAAAAAGGGCACAGTAAAGCATGGCCAAGACTCCTTCCTTCTCAATAGATTCACCTTTTTTCCTAAGCTTCACAATACATTCCCTTTAACAGTGATAACTTTAGTGTTTGAGAACTAAGAAAGAAAGTAAAATCTAATGGTATTTAGCTCAAAACTTTATGCAGAGTTTACTTCCTGAAAGAAGAAAAGGATAGGTACAATAATTGAGGTAAACACTGAAATTTGACCCAGCACTAGAACTGGAAAAAGCAGAGGGGAGTTGTCTAAGGGTATCAGAGTGGATATCATTTTCCTTGGCAACAGTACCACATCTTTCACCTCTTTTTCCAAATGAAGCAAACAACTCAAGAGACTTCAAAAATCAGGAAAACACTTAATCCCTTAAGCCTATTGAGTCTCTTGAGCTACCCAGGCTGATGAATTTGGGAGGATGAGGGACCAAAATCAAGAAGAATAAATACAAACAATCTACAACCATAACAGACACAGTTATGAAAAGAATGGCTAAGATTTGCAAAATGCACAGAAGAGACACTTTGACATGTCTGTAGAAGTATCACCTAATGTGAAAGTGACTGGGGATGTATTTAAACTGTCAAAGAAACCCATCTTTCAGAATTTTAGCAAAGTCTGTTGAGTTATTGCAGATACTTGACCAAGTTTAGAGCAAAATGCTGCACCTGAATTTGTTATGAACCCACACTTCCCACTCGCAAATTGGTTATTCTTACAGTCAGAGCAAACAGCTCTGATTCAGGTAAAATTAAGCAAATTAGGAAATAAGTTATGATGAAATCCAAGGTGAAGTGAGGCTTTCTGACTACATACCTCTTTGCCAAGTTATAGTTGATGGGTCAATGTCGAGGCGCACAAATTTGCTGATCTCCTCTTCTGTTAAAGTCTCAGGATCAGTCTTGTTTATTCCCAGTCTCTATGCACAAACAAGTTCAAGAAGTGCAATGAAATGGCTTATTTCTTTCAAATGGTGTAGCTGCTCTGGCTTATTAACTCCACACATGTAAGTGAGGAATTGCAGTCTTAGTAATCCTGTTTTAAGAAAAATGTAACCCGATCCCATAATGATTCCTTTACAATTGACATCTTGTTAGATATAAGGAATCATTATAATGAGAGCAATTCACAGCAAAATAATTCAATTATGTTGGAAATTACAATCCATGTATTTGAATGTTATAAAGTCAAACTTTAATTTACTCAGTTGCAGCTCATGTGAAGAAAGAAATCCATTTAAAATATAGAGATATTTGGTATGTTGGTACGAATAAAGCAAACACTCCCCGTCTTTCCCTAACCTGTTATCTGTAAGAGTGTAAACAAGAACAAAACAAAAATATCCCAGAATTCAAATGGAACAATCTCTGAGCCTGACTCTGCATTAGTGAAGCAGGAATCATCCTCATTTTAGTTCACTGACATTCAACTGAGCAGCACAAAAGTTTAAAATGTTAAGAGAACTCTTTTTCCCCCCACCAAAACAGAGGCTGGCACTACCTCTATCCTTCTTTCCACCCCCAAATTCCAAGTGTGCACTTGGCAGCTGTCTATTGCCATCCAATGACTGAAACATGACCAGTCAGGACTCATAAGCCAACCACAAACACAGAACTGGCCACAGAAGAACTGGAGCTGTCCTTAGAGGGTCATATTCAAGGGGTTCATATTCTCTTTCTCCTACACTAGTGGACTGTGTTCCTCTCCAGGTTTTTATCAGAATGGCACTCTCAAACCCAGACATGTTATTATTATATACATGAATTGCACAGGAAGCTCTTCTCAAAGTATTCAGGGAGCAAGATGGGATGCAAAAATATACTGAGCATACAAATGTACCCCTTGAAGGAAGAACACTGTCAAACTGACATCAATAAGACCCCAGAAGTATATGCCATATTAAACTTTCAAAATCAGAAAATATTGCAAAACCAAAGAATGTGAGCTTTCAAATATGACTATACCATAATTGGAAAAGTATTTAAAAAACTCTAACTTTAATATTTCATCAGAAAAGACAAGGCATTTAAAAACATTACTGGTTTATTTCAGGAGAAAAGAATAGCAAAAATGTTAAGTTATAAAAATAATATCAAACTCAAATCCTATTACTCCAAGGATGATGTTTTCAGAAAAAAGTCTAGACTGATATATTCATGAGGGTTTATACAAACTCAGTCTCATACATCAAATAATTTTAAAGAAGTTGTGCAAGAGAATACATTTCATGAAGAGACACCATAATTGAGGACAGACTGAATTAATGACTTACTCTCAGACGGGCAAGCTGAATAGCAGAAAATCCTCTCACGCCATTAACTACTGGAACCAGCCTATTATACAAAGACTAGAAAAACCACACAAGAAGTTGAAAGAAAAGTTGTAAGAAGATAATGCTTTTTTAATTTATTCCACCTAATTTCAGTAAGAATTTCCTAACCACATAAGTTGTGGACTTCTGGTTAGAGACTTAAAAAACAATTCTGAGAAGGTGGCAGGCTTCTAAGCCATGTCTACGATTTAACAGTCTAAAATCCAATTGCCAGAAATTACTGGTTTTCTCTGTTTCACAAAAAAAAAAAATTTTGAAACTAGGAGTCTTTTAAAACTTTAGCCAAGATCCAAAGTATTTAATTATAATTAATTTAAATTATAATTAATATTTAATTTCCAAACTGCCCTAAATGTACACTTGTGTTGTACCAAGCAAAAGGAATATGACAACCCTGCTCAGTTTTAATACTGCAGACAGAAAGAAGAAGCTCCTTCTTTGATCTTCTCCCTTCCCCTTAAAGCTCCAAGTTAAGATTTAAGGTCTCAATATATTTAGCAGAGGGACAAGGATCTAGTTTATTGTCCCATAACTCCTTCTTCTTAAGGTACATCATACCCAACTACACATCAGAAATACAATTTGTAACTTTAAACTGAGTTCACAAATTATTGAAAAGAATAGGATTATATGTAGGGAAAATATGCTTTATTACACTATTTAGTACAGTCTGGCAATAGCTGTCAATGTTCTGGGCATGAGATCCTTATCTTAAAGACTACCTTATGATAGCTGTTTGCCAGAAAAATATGTTGTATATGGAAAATTTGCCAGCAGAACATAAAATGGCTTCAGCAAGTTGTTGTCCACATGGTAAAAATATAAAACAATAAACAACATGTTTTTATCTGAAATGCAGTTTATTGAAAAACTGAAAAGAAAAAATGTCATCTGGATAGGAGAAAATAATTCTCACCTTATCAGATTGAGTATTCTCATGCAAGATCCTAGCATCAATAGCAGCAGCCAGCAAATTATTTGCAGCAGTTATAGCATGAATGTCTCCAGTCAAATGAAGATTGAACTAGAATGGGGAAACAACAAGATCTTATTGTAAGAAATTATTTAATTCAATTCATTAATACAAATTAGCAGCAGCAATTGTTGCTATCACCTAGAGACTGCAGCTCTGATTAGTCAGCTGTCAGTGTAGGCGAAAGAGTTGCAAGTGAAAATACACTGAGCTGTATGCAGGACTTGTTTTCACCTGAGTACATGGTAAACTACTCCAAGTGTAGCCAAACAAAGCCAAGAACATCTTCCTTCTTTCCTAAATGATTCAAGAATAAGCAGCCAAGAGCTCCAGTTCTACATCACTAATACTGAATCAGTTCAGTGTTAGTAACTACGAACTGACCTGGACCAGAGGTGTGGATTACTGCTGAATCTGCCCCAGAGCACAGCATGCCTGCTGGCTTTGGGGGTGTGTGCCAGCTTTCTGTTAGCTGCAGGAGAACAGCCCCTAACCATGAACTTGGCTGATACAAAGTTTGACAAACAAAGTTTTGTGAAAACTCTGAAATGAGCATCTTAAATTAAGACTTGTGCTACACAGATCCTGTATTTTTTTATTTATCTGACAGAAAGAGTTGGAAGGTCAGTTTTAATGGCACGTCAAGGCTGGCATTAAAACTCTGCTTGCACCAGCTGTGCAGTCAAGGTGGTTCTTCACCAGTTCTGCTCACAGAGAGGTTTTGCTGAGCTCTAAATCAGACTCTCTTGGGGTGAAACTGCCTCACATTTCCACACAAGCACGGTGAACACCACAGAAACATTAAGGTCAGAAAAAACCTCCAAGATCATCAAGTCCAGTCTTCAACTGAATGCCCTGATGCCCATTAAGCCATACCACAGACTGCAAGTTGAGGCTGTCTCACCTCCTCCATGGGGATCACTTGAGCATATCCACCGCCGGCTGCTCCACCTGCACGAGGAACAACATGGTCACATCAGGTGCATCAGTTTTGGGAAAAAGCAACTATCTTTAAACACACAAAGTGAAACAGACAGCAATGATGACACATTTTTTAGCATTTTGATATTAGAAGACCAGTGATGCACCCAAATAAACATGATTTCCTTATCTTGCTGGCCTTTTTTTCAGCAGGTAGTAAAAAGGGAATTCTTGCTCTGAAATGAAAGCCTACACATGATGAGTGGTGCAGGCTCTGGCTGCATCAGGGCTACCCTCTGCTTCTGCCCAGATTTAGGACATGCACATGCAGCTGCTGGCTAGCAAGACAAAGCAGTCACACACAAGCACTGCTTCTGAATGGAATTTTCACACCCTGGGCCTGAGCACTCCTTCCCCACTACTTGTGATGGTACAGGCAAAAAAATTTGCTGTTGCCTATGCACAAGTTGAGTGGAGGGATTAAAGCACTCACATGCACCAGTCTTAGCTGAGAAGCACCAAGCACCAGGAGCCTTCCAGCTGAAACCAAACTTGTTAACTTAAACTTCAGCAAAGCAAAGCAGGGCAGATGAGGAGTGCTTTCCCAGTTAGGCACCAATTTCAGCTGAGAAATGGCAAAAAAAGAGATTGCATTACTTCCTATCAGCATTGAAGATGGGCTTGAAATCTGGCTGGGTCTTACCTGGCCCTCAGGCTCTTACAGGGTTTCTAGGCAAAAAGGCAGCAGCCCACGATTAGAGGCGACAGCTCAGGAGAACAGAGAGAAGAGGTTCAGACCAAGCCAAACGTGTGCTGCTGACACAGCTGAGCCACAACTTGAATTCCTTGTACTGCTTGGAAATACCCAGTGTGGACTCTTTCTCAAGGAATAGTTACATTACAATAGTAATATCTAGAAACATATTTAAAGAGTCTCCAAGTAGAGGGGTGGCTGGAAGGATGTGTACACACACAAAATTCCTCCTGGCTAATACATCCCTCTGCCTTTCATTATGTTTAGGCTTTATCTGCATTATCAATACATGTTAACTGCATGAACACAGGCATGACCTTTGCAACACAGGAAGTTGTGTGCAAGAAACCTTAATCTTTTAGTTACATATGCATTAAAAAATCGAATATGCTGCCACTGGGAAAATCCACTGAGTGAAGCAAGTAAGAAACGAAATAAGAAGAAATAAAATTTAAAAAGCAAAAAAGCAGTATTTCCTTTTAATCTGAAAGAGGTTGTCATAGTTTCTGCAAATATTATGTACCTTTCACTCCAAAAGTAGGTCCTTGAGAAGGTTGTCTCAGACAAGCAAAGGAATTAATGTTAAGGTGTGCAGTAAGCGCCTGAACGAGACCAACTGTGACTGTGCTTTTCCCCTCTCCTAGGGGTGTAGGGGTTATTCTAGCAAAATAAGAAAAAAGATTAATCAAATTCTTTGCTGATGTCAGCCTGGCTAAGGATATCAGAACTTACAGCTTTTGATTTCAATGATGAATATTTGTACAGCAAATTTCAATAAGATTACTTTATCTTCACAAAAATACTGCCACAATGTTAGCCCCTAGCTCAAGCTGGAATGCTAATATACATGTGTCTTCTATTTAAGCAATTTACTATGATAGCAGAAAAAGAGAAGATTATTTTGGCAAAAGTTCTAAAAAGAATATATTGAATTTAGACATTTTTATTACAGCACAAAAGTCTCACCAGTTTCATTAACAAACCATCCATCACGATATTCTAAGCATGTATTAATATTTTTCTGTAGTAATGCATGAAATCTTTTATTCCCACTGCTCAAACTTTGAATGAAATAATAGAATATTTTAAGTTAAATAACCAACACTTTTGTTTGTAGAACTAAGCTATCCCTCTCCAGCTTCCACGTCACCATAGCCTCAACAATGACAGATCAACTGCTTTTAAAATTAAACAGGACACAAAATTCACAATATTCAATTGAACATGATTTATTGTACATTTTTGTTTTGGAGGTTTAAGGGCAATAAGAGACAGTGACATTTAGACCATGACTGAAACAGGACAGAATTTCAGAAAGACCTCTAAACTCAAAGCAGAGACTCTAAAGTCCACTCTGTTTTTGTCCCTAGAGGAGACTCTATTCTTGCCCCTTTAATAAGGGACAATGACAGCTGATTTTGCAAGCAGAAAAGCCTTCAGTGAATGAGAGACACCTCAGTTTAAATGATCTTCTCCCTACTTTCAACATCAGCCCATGTGTTCCTGATGCACATTAAAAGTGTGTGGGGGTGCTAGGGTTTTTCTTTGCTTTCTCTTTTCTTTTCTTGAGTTATGAACACATCTCAAGTCTCCAAAATGCACTCAAATGATTCATCTGAGGCGCAGCATTTCTTTTGCTGATTGGCAAAAGAAGAAAGCCCCAGTCCTTTTTCCACTCACACCACTCCACACAAATCCTCCTTTTTGGCAAAGAGCAACCATCTGTATCTTTGCTGCCTTTTCTACCTGCAGAGAAGTACTTTAGTAAAGCTGATGTTACTCCCAAGGAAATACAAGCATGCACATGGATCCCAGTCAAAGGGGAACCCTTATCCTGTGACCTCCTCAAAACTTGAGCTGAAACATCTAGCTCTAATTAGAAACACTTCCTTCCCCAACTAGTGATTTTTTCCAAGGTATTGCTATCCTCAGATCACAATTCAAATGGCACAAAAACATTACTGTAATTGTAAGATTCAGCCTAGTTCAGTCAGTTCACAGATTGGCAAAAGCCCTTCTTCATCCCACAAAAGAAAATAGATGACAAATGTTAACTTTTCACAAATCTGTCTTTTACAGCATCTTCAGATCCTTGGCTCTTACTTTAAATAAAGATGCCTTGGATAGATGTGTCTGGAAAAATTTGGGCAATAGGAGGCAAGCCATATTAACATCCTCATATGGTTCTAGGGAAAAAAAATCCAATTCAGAAAAGTAGTCTTTTAACTAAAGTTGCAGTGAAATCAGTGGGGTTAAGGACATCTATAGGAAATTCCCTGTATTCTTTGCTTTGAACTACTCTTATGTGACCATGAGTCACTTGGTTTTAGCAATTTTCTCCCACATTTTTATAACATTGTGTTCATCAGCCATCATATTCTAAAACATCATCAATAACTTAACTATTCAGAATATTTCATTATCCTAGAATAGCACTTGTTTGATTTAAAAACTAATTCAGAGAATTCTAGCAAAATATCTTTGTAGAGCCAAAAAAAAAGGAGATTTAGAGTATATCCTTTATCTACTCTCAAAAGCAGTTTTGGTCCCTGTCGTTTTTTTATCCATACTAGGCTGCCTTATTTCCTTCTGCTCTACTCCAGGAACACAGAATGCTACTTCATTTCTTTTGCTTTCAAGTTTGCAGTTCCTAGAAAAACTTTGTCAGGACATGAGCTCTCAGGATACCACAAGGATATGCCACAAGGATAGCTTCTTTTTTCCCCACACTCTTTCTCTCATCTCCTTTTTGCCCCAGGATCCTCACTTTTGTACAAATGTGTTTCTTTCAGAGCACCACAGCCAGGTTAACTCACTTTTACTACCAGTTTCACCCTCTGACTACTGTTCTAACACTGGTTTCCCCAAAACCATTCAAATAATTCTTCACAGGGTTTCTCCTTACCCCTTGTTCTCCCATTATCTCATTCACTTTTGTCTATTGTCCTAATCTCATTTACTTGATCCTCTTATTCCTGTGCATTAAAGCCAGATTTAGGGAGTATGTGAGTAATCCTGAGGCATTACTGCATTTAAAGACTTAACAATGTAACAATTCTTGAAACTATTAACTATTTAAAAACAATAACAACAAAACAAAAGGAAAGAAGAATAACAAAACATGCAAAAGAAAAATATTCTACTATGAAAGAGACACCTATAATTGTTTACTGGAAGTTACTAGTATAGAACTTTCCACAGACACCAAAAAACTCAGTGCACACAATGGCTGTACTACTAACAGAAAAATTTGCATTTGCAGTGCATCCTCTAGAGGTGGCTACCTCTATTTTTGAGCATCAGACATTTGAAGTTCATATTCAAGACAATTCAGAGATTGTCCCTAGTTATTTACTCAGTTCAGCTCAAAACATGGCAGGTGGCTGGTCTGGCATGCACAGCCAACACAGAGACTCTTTAAAACTCTTACAAACCCAGCAAAATCAAAGATGCAGCCTCTTATCTAGCAAAGCAAAGGAAATTGCCACTGACAAATGCATAACCAGAAGGCATGTTTGTAGCATGAAGAATAATATCTACTTGTCACAGAAGATAACAACACACAATCAAGTGTCACATTACTAAAATGCTCTGGTAACTCGACTGGCCTATTCTAAAATGACTATGTAATGTGAACCAGAAAGTATTGAGAGTTTTCTATGAGACAGATGTTTTTCCAGAAGGCAAAAAGAGAAACACACCACTGCTCACTGATTAAACTGGCAGGAAACCTCTAGAGCTATTTATTAGTTTCAACAGTTACCAAAATCTCAGCTTTAAACATTATTTAAAAGAAAAAGCGCCTGAAATTAAAAAGAAAATTCTACTCCAGTAATTTCCTTTTGAAAGCTTAGTTTAAGTATCTTCCCTTTTGTACCTGTTCTACTTTGATTGGGTTTTATAAATAAAATAATCCACTTAGGCTGTTTTGTGGACACTGAGCTGTTTTTGCTGGCTGCATTACTGAGCCTACACTCTGGTAGCTTAGGTCACTTGCTCACATGGGTATAAAATTACAACTGCCAATGGCTAACTTTAGCTCAATCGTGCAATGCTGTGTTTTAGCCTTATGCAAATTGAGGAAAAACCTCCTTTAAAATGCAATAAATTTTAATGAATTTCAAGAGACTTTAACAGCCATTTGCATTATTCTTCAAATTTCTTTAGTATGTTTTCAATCAAAACACAGAAAGCCCACAATAATTTTCTGCCTTAAAACTTACTTTGCCACCTACCAAGCAGTCATCAGCTCCTTGGCAAAATAAAGTTTTCCATAACATTGGAAAGCCTTCTCTCTTTATGTATATCAAAATAAAGATAAGAATATGCAGACTTTTTGTTTGTTTGTCATACATCACATTAGCTTACAGCAGAGCTGTTTCTGTGGGAAAGCTACATGAGGTCTCCCAAAGAGAAAATAAACAAACAGGGAGACATACACTGCACCAGCTGTAACCTCCTCACAGCTACACCAGCCACTAGGACTCCAGCAAGAACTTCACTGGATATGTGTCCTTTTCCAAATTCCCTACGTTCAGCTCATAGGTATCAGCAAAGGTTTTAATGAGTTTGTAATTCCTGTAATCCACACGGAAACCTGGGAAGCCAGGTTGTGGAGGCCATGGGCAACTGAGTGCCCACCTACATACATCTCCCATCCTAGATTACAGCTGACAGAGATGTATTTCTGAGCACACAAGTGTTGTTGCAACTGCTGACACCTCACTGAGATGAGGTTGTGACAGTGCTGCAGTGGCATCCTTTGGATGGGGCTGGAGCTTCCAAGTACAAAGCACAGAGATCACAATGAAGCTAAAATGACTGAACAAAGACAGGAAAGGACTGAGGAATCCTCCACTACAAACACTCATAATCCACTACAGACTCATACAAGACAATCCCAGTCAGGAGCTGTGTAATGATGTGACCAACACATGACAACTGTCTCAATTATGACTTTACTTTGCACTGTCAGACAATTCAGGGCATTAACACAGGGGCATTTCCCCCTCTTATCCTTCCCTGTATCTTTCCTCTAATTTTTGTTTTTCTTTTTTCCTAGCTTTTAAGCACCTTGCAGCCCAAGAGATACAGTAAAAAGAAATACAATCCATTTTTGTTCTTCTCCATTTTTACCTTACTGAAAAGATAGCTCATCACAGAACAATCTATTTCTCCTAATGTTAGGAGAAAGGTACTGATTTTAAATTTTCCAACATTCAAAATCCAACACACTTCTTGCTAAAAGCAGCATTGTATTTCATAATTTCCTCACTTTTTATTCTTCCTCATCTTGCATTTTTGAAGTGAACAAGTTTCCAGAATTATCTGCTACAAGCCACAGCACTGGAGCATTTAGAAACAAGATGCTGAAACATCTTGTTTCTAAACACACACACAGACATAGATTCTAACAAACTGCAACTGTAATTTCATATTGTGCTTGTGAATATGCCATCTACATGCTTGAATGCATGATTAAGTTACCCTGGACACTAAACTTAGCTCCTAGGTCAAGCACAAGCTGCATTCATTTGCATGCTCTCAGCTGGCAATGAGTGGAGGCCGTGAGTTAACAGATCCTGTGACGTATTATTCAGCACACTAAAAGCCTGTCTGCAGGCAGCTGATGCCCAAAGAACCAATTATTCCATGATAACTTCTGGCTCTGCCCCCACAGTGTCTAAACACAAGCCCTAGAGCAAGGCAAACACAGACAAAGAAAATAAAGAAGCAAGAATGAAATAAAAAAAGGAAATAATGGTCCCCATACAGAAGAAAATGGAAGGAATGAAGAAATGAAGTCTTCATCCTGGTTTTAGGTGTCATGATCTGTTAATCAAACTGCAATAATTCAGCATACAAAGTTCATATTGGATGAGACACTTAACTATATTTGTTTCCATTTAGTAACAAAAAAATAGACTTTGCAGTCAGCAATTTTTTTAAGAGCCACAAATTCAACTATATATATATGTGTAAAGGTACATTTTAGTTGCATTTTGCTATTCAGAACAAGAAGTTTGGTCTTTAGCGTACCAGGAGTAAACTAGACATGCATTTGCAGCAAATATTTATAAATTCCTATACATTGTGAAACATTTAAACATTAATGTGCAATTAGAGGCACAAATGTTGCTGGCTGCATCATGAATGCAGGTTGGAGATTTTGCAGTTTCTTGAACACACACACACACTTTACATTCTTTTCACACACGAGAAGTTCCCATCATACATTATAAATATTTCCACCAGACCCTTAAGTATAAGCATGCATCTTAAATGTTTCCTCTGAAGCACTGAAAATTTATTTTGAAGATCTGTACTGTATCATTCTAAAAAAAAATTAAGTATCTTTGGTTATTTTGAACAAATATGATAATCCAAATGGAAAATTTTGGTTGACCTTGCCTTAGCAAGGGAGAGAATGAAGGCAAATGAGGACACTGTTTCACTCCCCGATTTGCACACTTCAGTGATACTTGATTTTCACTGCATTGAACATTTCCCCATCAGACAGAGCTCCCTGCTTTTCTTAAAATCACTGTCATCTGCTACAGCCATTTTAGAAAATGAGAGCAGCTGAGAACATATAAACACACACTGTATGTATATTTTATATGTACAATATTTCAAAGTCAAGCTTTGAACTCTCTCAGAAGAGAATGTTCCCACTCTCGTAGTGACCTTGCCCAGGCACTCCTCCTGCAGTAGATGTGGCTTTGCACTAACCCCACAAGATGCAATGACTTCAGAGATGTTACAAATATACTGCATCATCAGGTTGGGTAGGTACCAAACCCAGCCCTTTGTTTCTGAAACACCATTCTGTATTGGTACATTTTATGTAAACTTAAAGTAGGACACAATTTTCTATTTTTTGCCAGATTTTCATTTTGCTGGTCAAAACTTCTGCATTTCTTCCACATGTAGATGCACCTCTTTCTGTAACATCTGCTTGAGATACCTTCTTTGAAGAAGAATGGGAGACAAAGCAGTGTGAAGAAATATAAGCACTGGTGCATGCAATCTGATACAAGCAAAATCCACTCGAATGGGGCTTTGCAACTTCCTATCTTTGCACCTCCAGACATTTTCAAATAACCTCTTCTGTGAGAGGTTTTTTGCTAGGGAAGCCTGGATTGGCCTGCAGCATGATGAGCAACTAATGCTGTTGACACCATGAGCATGAAAATACATGGCAGCAACTTTCTTCAAACTCAGCCAAATGCCAAACTTGTTTCTGTTTCTCCAATGCCACCAAAAACCCCAAACCAAAATAAAACTCTGCCAAAGGAAGGCAAGCTCAACCAGCTATTATTTCCTTCTCTTAAGTGCTCCAGCATCCTCCAGGAATATCTTTAATGCTGAACTTCTATCACATAGCTTTGAAGAAAGCTTCATATCTTGCCTGCCTCAGCTTTGTGATGGCAAGTCTCTCAGTCTACAACAGCTCAGACAGTGTCAGAAATCCAGGTTGTTCCCACAGGAAGGCAGTAAAACAAATGGTTTGAGAAACACTAACCAAGGTGAGGAATCAGTAGATCAAGGCAGTTAACAACAGCCTTCTCCTTCTGGATCATCCTAAAACTGTATTTTAAACCTGAGTGGCTTTACTTAAAAGGAAGCAACCAATAGATTAACTCAGAATATAAAGAACACACTGCAATTTAAATATTAATGAAAACCTTCACGTGTTTGTTCACAAGTAGAAGTTTCTTAGTAAAACTTAGTAAAGCAGATGAATGAAAAATTTGTGTCACTGAATGCAAGAAAAACCTGAAGCTCTTCAGAAGAGATGTGCATAATTCCTGCTCAGCATAGCATTTGCTATAATCGTGGGAAAAGCAAGAAGGATAAGCCTGCCTGGAGACATGTCTACATTTCAGAGAAAAAACATGGCTTTTTAAACTTTGTAATCTGTTCTTCAATAAAAATCGTATTTATTGTTAATATCTACAGATTAGTATGTAGCTTCTGTTAATGTTTGTTTATAAACAGCCACAATACAAGCAGCCTTAAATATCCAAGTTAAACATTCAAAATTCTGATAAAACAGTAAGAAAAACTCCACTCACGAACATCTAACATTTCACAGAGTCATAGAAAAAATTACCTTTTATAAAATACACTTTACTTCAGTAATAACAGTTTGGAAGAAAAGCTGTGTTACTTCAAAAAAGTTCAAAACCTGCTCACTCTCAGAAGAGAGGAACATACAGATGAAAACATTCAAGATTCTTATTTGTGAAGAGTATAAAAAGGATGTAAGTTGCATGTTTATATTAATAAGAGTGGAAACAGCAGACATTAACGACATTACAGTGCATTCTTACCCAGCAACTAGAACATATTTTCCATCTGGTTGATCCTTTAACCTTTCCAGCAGGGACAAACGTACTTTGGCTTTGGTTTGGCCATAGATCTCAATTTCATCTGTAAGCAATCCTATCTCCTTGGCAAGTACATCAACAGCTTTTGGACTCTGTGCTCGGGAAATCTCAATATCACTGGAAAAGAAAACAAATAGGAGCCAGGAGATTTCTCTCAGCTTAGGTGGTCGACAACACAGCACACAACAACAGCAAATAACCCAACAATGGAGTCATTGTAATGAGTTTTTCAATTCCCTCTCACATTTTATTAACCAAACCTAAATGTTAACGAACATCTCATGTAACATGGAAAATCACGTACGTTGTTTGTTAATTGTTACAATTTCACAGAGAGCTCTCGTTTAATCAGATTCCAAATATTACGTAATGCTTTCATATCAAGCTAGAGACGTGTCTGCTGGATGCTCAAGCATGTCCCACTGGAATGGATGTTTCTGGATTTGTTTTTCCTTTTGTTCTCCTCCCTCACAGCATATTTTAGCACATACAATTTACTAAAAAGCGCATGCATTCCTTGGCCAACAGTCCCACAAACCCGAAGCTTGTGTGTGCAGCGCCTTTCATTGGGGGGCAGCGCCAACACCGCTGCTCCCCCACGAGGGCACCAAAGGAAACAAGGCATTTGAAGACCAACTCATGCACTTCTGAAGCCCAGCTAAACTAAGAATGGCCACACAGCAGGAGTCTAAAGCACAGGGCTCAGCCAAGACATCCAGTGAGCTTACAGAACGACCTCCAGCAAGGGCTGTTAGCAGCAGCTGAGGCAAACCCACAGACTACCTGAGAGGATGTGGCTGTAGGGGACACTATTGTATCTGCAATTCCTGACCTGGACAACCTGAGGTCTTTGAATTTAATACTCCATCATGGATTTTTCATTTGTGAGCTTGACCTAGTTGCCCATTACATCCACATAAGCAGGTAGCAGCTGTAAGCTCCTGCAGCAGGGAACCCCAGGACCAGGCACACGGGATGTGAAACGTTGTCTCCTTTGGCTTTGAATTGCTCACATTACCACAAGAACAACTTAAAAAATTACTTTCAGCCTAAGCAGGCTAAACTTCTTACTGCGGTTTCAGTTCATCACAGTATTTTTAAGTTAGAATCTGGCAATGGCATGAAAGCTTATGTCCTGAACTTTCAAACAGTCTGTGAGACCTTAAATATCTACCAGTGAACATAAAGCTACTACCAGATCTCAACTCTGTGTGTGGACTTTGGCTGTTCTGCATCTACCAGCAAATGATCAGTCTGTGCCAACTTAACTGCTTGCAATTCTTTGAGGAAATCCTAAACTGACTCCATTATTCATTTAGAGTTCTCAAGTATCTCCCTTTTGCACCCTACAAACCATTCACCCAAACAATGACATAATCCAGTACTACAGGACAAGGAGTTACTCAATCACAGCACTAACCTGGAACCTGCTTTCTTTCAAAGACCTACTAAGTGCATCCTCCTTTCATAGAAGGATAGACCTTTAAGGGCTTCTTATGTGTGACTTCAAACACAACCAGGCATAAATATGGAATAAGAATACAAGATGGAATGGTTTACAAAATGGCAAAGACTATCTGAAGTTTCACTCAGAACTTACCATATACTAACAACTCAAGTCCCAGAAAATTCTTCCTAAGTTAATGGTAGTGTGGTCCCTTAAAGATCTAAGCAAGGAAAATTTTCAGGATTACTATTCTCCTATTAAAGTAATTGATGCATTTAGCAAGGGGAGAAAGATGTAGACTAATTAATTTGCATTTTTCTCCTCCTACTAGATATATTTGCTTAAAACATGGGAAATTAAAGATTTGGTTATATCTGGAATTTAGAAGTCTGTATTTGGAGCTCTTTTAGTCTGACAATATATTCTCTATATTGGAAATATCAGACTTATATAATATGTTATGTTATTCAGTATTGCTGGAGATGTGCAAAAGTAGTAGTTCTGCATGAATGAAAACTGTTAAGCAAGAAGTCCATCACTGACAATGCTAAGTGATAATTTACAAAATGCAGAAAAATTTAAAATATGGAGGAAGGCTTCACATCTACTCACCTGTGTGCTGACATTTTTTTTTTACTGCATACTGTAAGAAAATTTTCCATTCCATTTCCAATATATTTGGAAATATTTCAACCCAGATCTCACAGAAATCAAAAAGCAGATGTTCTTAGTTTTAGTGCTTAAGCAGTTTTGCCTCATTTTCAATGAAAACTCCATCTGTTTCCACATAACGTGGTGTATTACTGCAATCTTACATTTTATTACAGGATACTTTCCATCTGAAGGGTTTCTTTACATTTAAAAGAAAAAGCTATAGAGTTAGCAGATAAATTCAAGTCCTATTAATAATTATATAATATATATTATAGTGTATATATATACTATTATTTATTAATTATGTAATTATTTACATACTAAATACACAATGTGATAGAGAGGGTTGGGAATACTTATTTTGAAAAGTTTTTTCACCATTGCACTCATGACATTGCATACTTTAACTTTTAATTGAATTATTTAAGGATAATTTTTTAGGCTTCAATTCTAGAAATGTTACATACTAGCCCAGAAAAAGCTCAAGCATTTCTGCCCCCTTGTGCCCTTAGTTACAAGAGAAAACTCTTTTTTTTGGCATTACATTTGCGTCCATTCCCATTAAACTGTTGTAAGAGACAGTGAAAAGTAAATCAAAGTTCTTAGAAAAGACAGTATTTTGTCACAGTGTTCCAAAAAGACACCAGTAGGATTCAGAATTACAGAATCATGGAGTGGCTGAGGTTGGAAGGGACCTCTGGAAGTCATCTGGTCCAACCCCCTGCTCATGCAGGGGCATCTAGAGTTAGTTATTTGCCTATGTCCAGGTGGCTTCTCAGTATCTCCTAGAATGGACACTCCAAAACCACCCTGGACAATCTGTGTCAACATTTGGTCACCCTCACAGTGAAGAAATATTTCCTCTTGTTCAGATGGAGCCTCCTGGGTTTCAGTGCTCACTGCTCATGGTTCTGTCCCTGGGCTCCACTGAAAAGAGCCTGCCTTGTTCCTATTTGTATTATTGTATGTCTTATTTAGGCACACTGGTAGGATCCTCCTATCCTCCAGACAAAGCAGTCCCTGGTCTCTCTATCTTTCTTCTGGTGTGAGGTTCCTTCAGCATCTGCAGAAGCAGGCATATCAATAAGCACAAAAAAATGTCAACAGTTCAAGCCATTGGTTCCTCTCTCTCACCAATACAACCAGCACAGAGCAAAGCACTTTAGCCCAGTAAAGAGCTCAGGCTGCTCTAAATGTCAGAGATGTCAGCAACCGTGCCAAGGCAGACCTGAAATCCCTGAGGCCCAAGCAGGGGCCTTGGGAAGTGAATGACAGGAACTGATTGAAAAGATTCTGGCTATGAGAATAAATATGTTTCCTGCTTTTCACACCCACACAGGAATTTACAAGTCTAATGCACAAGAAAGTACTTCTACTGAGGGAAGAAAATAAATACAAACTCAAATGCCATTGAAAACACTGGGCCTTAACTAAACACCTTCCTGCATCAGGGTTTAGCCATTAGGAACTTCTTGTCTTTTGTATTTCTGCTGGTGTTGCACAAGGCTTCTCCTCCCTTCTTCTATGAAACCTTCCAGCTTTAGTTCTTCATTCAATAAAGCTTGGCTCCAATGCATATCATCAAAGCAGAAATCAATAGCAAACAGAAGCACGTGGTCACAATGAAGCAGACAAGAGAATGGCACAACATAGAGTCCACATCAGATTAAAAATTAATTAGGCACGGAACTTTTTTAGGTTCTCACACTTGCTTACTCTTTTTAAAAATATTTTAAAATTTTTTTTTCCTTTAAAAGCATTTATTACCTGGGCACTGGGGAGAGGGGCTGCAGTTTCAAGCAGTGGAGGTCCCACTTCCTGTACTGCTGGGACTGGATCCATCGCTCCATGTTTTTTACCATGTTCTGGTTTTAAACAAGAAAACAGCACACAACAGCTGCATCATAAAGGCTGAACACTAATTTCAAACAATCTCTGGAGTATGTTGAAATAACTTCTAAGGCAAAGGTTAACAAAAAACCCCCAAATGTAAAAATTTTTCTATTTCATGGTTTTAGGACAAAATAAGAGCTGCTCTTCTATTGTTGGAGCTGCTTTTTCTATTATATTCTTTACAAAAGAACCAACTCCATTAACACATAAGTGGCAGAAAAAGTCTCTAATTAGGCAGCTGGACACTTTATTCTGGTAAAATGGAGAATTACTATTCTTCTCTCACACCTTAAAAATAATGGAAGATACTGATTGTTCATTGATTGACTCATGCTTCTTCCACGTTAAATAATAAACTTTTGGACTCTCTATCCATCATAACACAAAAATGCAGACAGATACAATTAATCTTCACAGTCTTACCAGAGTGAGTGACATTAGCCTGTTGACTCAAGTGCTTCTGCCAAGCTTTACTGTATTAACTGTAATTGTGAAATGTCTGATTTTTAATTTATCCTTCTCTAATTAAACATAATATATATCACTCTATCTGATTAAGAGTCACTATTAAAATGGAAGTCAGGTAAGATATTCAAAAGAGCAAAAGTTAAAATCTAAACTGTAGAAGCAATTTCTGCAACTTACAGAAAGAGCAACAAATCTACAACATTAAAAGGCACACTAACCTGCATTCTCATTGCTACTGCAAGAGAACCAACAGTCTTTTCAGCAGCAGGGATGTTCTGCTGACCATATTTGCATTTCTCTGAAAAATACAAGTATTGCACTAATAAATCACAAAGCTTTTGTGAGCGGGAGTATGTATATTTAAAAGTTACATCCAAATAAAACATTTCTGAAGGTTGACTTGAAGTTTAACAATACTACTAACAAAATTATAGGTGGCTTCTTTAATGCTTCAAATGAAATAACTCAGAAGGATGAATATATTATGAAAATCAGAGAGTAACTGTATGCTCTGAAACATATGACACAAACCACCACCCCAAAAAAATTCACACAGTTGTATTTGAAAAGCTACATACATTCTTAAACAGAACACCTACACGAGCATGGTGAAGACTGTTTTTGACACACACATTACAGTGAGAGAGAACAATGAAATTATCACAAATACATATAGGATTATTATAACTTGGAAACAAATTTTTTTGAGTAGCAACAGTTATCCTCATCAGCATGATATTAAAAGTAGGTATTCTAGAAAGTCTACACAATTCAGAATGACTTCAACTTCAGAGACAATTACAATTGTTTCCAGTGGCAATATACCAAATGGTAATCATACATTAGATACCCTAACTAAACATATTATTTTGCTGTAATCCTTCTTCTGGCTTGTTCTTCTGTTGTTGCTCACTGACTTTTATCTAGACACAGTTTCTCCAAAATTCACATCTTAGTCTCTGTGGGCATATCAAGGCCGTAGCCACTTTCTGAAGGGCGTAGACATAATTGTAATAAAAAATAACAACTGTATGCTGACAGCTTTAACCTTTCTGCCACAGGGGAACTGAAGTGCAAACCCTGACCTGGTCAAGCTCTCGCTCTGCTCACCCCTTCTCTACTGCTCATAAAAGGCTCACATTGCCTTGCACAATCACCCTCCCAACAAGAGTTCCAGCAGCAGCAAGGGCACAGAATACTCAGACTGGAGGCAGTGTGGCAGGCAGAGCCATGCAGTGGAACCAGCATCTCCCCACAGCTACAGCCCACTCCCCCACACCCATCACTGAGAGAGCAAGAGACCCTCTCTGCATACACCCTCAGCCTCATCCCGTGTGTTTCCTGGCCCTTTCTCAAACTTTCTTGCCAGCAGGCATCTACACATCAGTGACAAAGCTATCCAAACTGAAGGCAACAGTCCTCATATTACACTCTAATTAAGAAAGTGTCTGAAAAATACTTCTACTTTGCAATTAAAACAAACAAAAAAACAAACAAGCAAACAAACAAACACCCAACAGTTTCTTCTGGAGATGCTCAGCTTTAGATTTAGACAGAGGAGTTTTACTGGAATAGCCTATTACAGTCATAAGCTGACTCTTGTTGCTTTGAGACCAGGCTGGGAGAGCTGCCAAACAGACAAATGAAGTAGGAAGAATGAAGTTTAAAACCCCCTTTCAGACAGCTGTGCTTTACAGAAATGTTTTGACTTTTTATGTTATTTGGCTTAATACGACTTTTTTTATCAGGGCAGAGCCAGCATGTGTGTAAATAGATATCAGAATTAGACAATTCCCTTCAACAAACTATTTCTCTCAGACTGCCTATGCTACACAGTCACCCCACAAATGACTAGCCAGGCTTTTACAAGGGTGAAGGTGAAATTAGAGGTGAAAGTCATGCACGCATGGAGTCAGCAAGACAATCACCGGATTGCAACAGCTCCCCTAGGATAATTTTTTCAACTGGAAGCTGGAATAGCCCTCTTTGCTTTGGACTATGATCAGATCAGCTGAACTTCAGACATTGTGCTCCCTCCTCTGACCTATTGTGCAGATGAGTGAGAGGTGCTGTCAGGTGCTACCCGTCTGCTCAGGCAGCTTAGAATAGGGAAGAGGTGGGGAAATGGTTGAACTTCCCTCCAACATACTTAAACCATATGGGCTTCAGCTTTCAAGTGACCCCAAAAGAGTTGGACATCAAATCCCAAATAACTCTGGCATCCTAAAGTTTTGTTCAGAAAGTTATTTTCATTTCCATATAAAATATATAAAGAGTGTATTCCTGCAAGACACTACCAGCACTCACCTGATTCCAAGATTGCCAGTGCAACAGAAGATGTGGCACTGCTAGTAAATTGCAGAATGTTTTAAAATTGTGACAATTTAAAAACCTTTGATCAGATTGAAAAAAAATACACTTGAAAAAGAATTCTGTCACTTTGGAGTGAGCACTTTTATCTCCACTCTCCTGATTTACATCATCACATTTCCCTAATTCAGCTACATCCTTGCAAATTCTGAGTGCCTTTAAAACGCGCGAGTGCGTTAGACGACACGTACACCCACACAAGTCGGAAATCTAGCCACCATCTAGCAGGAACAAAAGTTACTTCATGACCACTATTGCTTTCAGGCTTCATTTAGCTCCTGTGACCCCACAGATGTTAAGGCGGACATTTCTAAAGCAAGAAAAAATCCAGAACAATTTCCAAGCACCTCAGCCAGATTCCATGGAAGTCAAGAGTCAGTTATGAGATTCAATTGTTTCTCCAAGGTCATAACTACTCTACAATGGGCTTTCCACAAACATCTTCAACTAAACAAAGTGCATTCTTCCTGTCAGACACCTGTGTTTCATGTACCTTTCTAGTAAGCCCTGAGACTAACATTTTTACAGCTGGTAAAATGCATTTCTACTGTCATTTCAGAGTGTCTCCAAGGTTCTGACAACCTCAAAAGCATAACTATAAAGACAGATAGACATTTGGTAGATAAGTTCTATTTAAATTGTCTTGATAAAAATCTCATGCTGCCTTTCCAAAAAATGCAGTACTCAACGGAGTGCACTGCTACAAATTGAGAAATGCAAAGAAATGTACATGCTTATGCCAAGTCTTACATTTCCTGCCTTAGGAATGAATGTTACTGTGGTATGTAATGCAGTTTTTCTAAGAGCACTCTTTCAGAGCAGGGAAACACTAATATTTTCTATACTTCTTTAGAGCAACAAAAGCATGAAGATATTTAAATCTTAAGATGTAGCATGCAGTTATACTGCATAACTTTTAGGTCTGTGAAGGCTTAGATTCCCTTTTCAATGGAAAGAATTAGGTGTCTGAAAGTGAGACTTGCACCAGTGCTGGGAGAGTCCAGTCACTCTTGGTGCCCACTCAGGCTGCAAGGACTGGCTCATCCCAGCCTGTCAGAACAGTCCTGCACCTCTACCCCAAGTCCATCACATCAGAGGTTTCTACTTGCAAGATTAAAACGAGGAGGGGAGATTCCTTTTAATTAATTTATTTATTTATTGGTATGACTGATGTACCACCATTCCCCCTCTCCCTTTCTCCCCATTCCTCCTTCATGTAAGGCTGTGTCATACTGTAGGCTGAGTACCTGCTGAAGAACCCTGTGTGCCAAGCCCTGCCCAACAGATACTTAACAATTATATCCAAAAATCCCTAGGGGAAATAAACGGGCATTAGAGATCAAGGAGTCTCCTAGTCATTAGTCAGGAAAAAGAAAATGCATTATTTTTGGACAACTTGTGCAGCATCAGGAAGGGATAAGGGAATAATAACCCAGACCTCCCACACCTGCAGCATCTATTCAAGTCAAGAGGATATCATGAAAGACAAGGAAAGAAATCTATTGCTAAAGCTATGCTTTGCATGGAACAGCAGCTGCTTTATTATGAGCATTAGCTCTGATCTTGCATTAGCTCTGCAGAGAGTGTCTGTTTAATTTGCCCTTAGGGAATATCCCTAGTTTAAAACCCATGCAATCGGGTTTTCTCAGTTTTATTCCCATTTCCACAGTTTTGTATCAAGAGATTTCAATCTAGCACATTTGTGATAAGATTTTAAATAAACCCAGATTAACCAGTCATGCTATCCATGTACTTCCTAATTTCCCTATTCATTTACAGCATAATCTCATTGGGATGCTGGACATTCAAATTCATGCACATAACAAAAATCTAGAAAATATCTGGAGATATTCACAAAATTTTAAGAAATTTTACAGGAGATGTAAAATTGCACATTGTTATTATTACTACATGTTATTCTAGCAGCAGTGTAACTTCTGAGAAGATTTCTTAATTTTATTCCCAAGAAAATTCTGTAACATTTTTCAACTGAGAAATTAATGAACATGTACATCCTCCACAAAAGTCGGAGGAAAAGGAAGGAGATGAATCCAAACTCTTTCCTGTAGGAATAACTACTGCAGGAGACATTCTGCATCTTCTTAGCTGCATGATTTCTGTACTCCCTCCTGCACCACTCTCTGCAGACAGTTTCACAGCACTTTGGAGTTGATATTTCTTCCTTTCTTCTCCTTTTCCCATGTTCCAGATGAGTCCACAGGAGTCACAGGATAAGACACTGTACCAAACAGCACTACATAACAGCTCATCTGATGATCCAAAAGTTTTCCCTTTACAGTTCTCTGAATCCATTGTGTCATTGCTTTTTTAATCATCCTGGTATGAAGAATGGGTTCCAACCTTTCTTCTCTCACCTAACATCTTTTCCCTATGTCTACATCAGAGGAAGGTGCACACATGCCCTGTACACACACCTTTAAAGGCCCTCCCACAGAGATGCAGCTTTTAACCATGCTGCATTGTCACCAAGATGCCACACACGTCCCAAAGGCTCACTGCACATCACTTGCAGGAACTGTTGCCTTTTATCACCTCTTACCTGACAGCAGATCATGAGCACAACTGATAATGGTGGCCCCAGGCTTTATGCAGCTCACAGGAACATCTTCGGGTTTCGGACTGCCGAACACCACCACGTCTGCGTGACGGAGCTGGGGACAGCCCAGAACACCCCCAGAAACAAAACAAGCATTTAATCTTAGAAATACATACATATGCATGTGAAAAATATTCACTTATACAACAATAGCCTTTTGAGCAAAGCTTTTACAGGCAACGAGAACAAGAAAGAAAGAAAGATCCAAACTGATAGTTGGATTCTTACTTGCCATGAAACTTAAGAACGGCATTTGCAATGAAGTTAGGTAAACAAATGGTGAGATCAGGTGAGTGAGGTCAAAGTCAGTATCAGTATTTAATGAGGATTATATCCTTCCAAATAAAAAGTTCTACCATCGTCCTAAAGTCCAAGATAACTTGAAGTAACTTAAGAAAAAGAAGGGTTGAAAGACAGTAAATAGGCACTTATAAAGAGTATAGTCAGACTGTCTGACAGTAGGAGACCAGGCCAGCTGACAGGAATGCAAGATGACCCCTCTGTGAAGATCAATGCCTTTGAAGAATACCAATTAAAGCACTTTTTTCCTTCTCAGTTCATATCTGCTAATCACTGCCCCTCATTTAGCTCAACCTGGCAGATGTTGGAGCAAAAATGGTTGCTACAAAAATTCTTATAATGAAAGACATAAGTGCCTTTCTTTCCCCACTTCCTCTGAAACAGGACCCTTTACCAGTTATTAGAATCACCATGAGATAAGGGAGAGCAAGAGGCAGATGAATTAAGATACACTAAAAAAGCAAAACACAGACACAGAATTGCCTCAAGCCTGAATATAAAAATTATTTCAGAGATATGGTGGTTTTGGTAATATTTTGGATAAATGCAAATTCATTCCAAGTGTCAGAAACTCAGTGAGCCACTCTATGGATTGATTTGTGGCTGACAAGCGTTCAAGCTTCTTTTTTGGACAAAAGTGCTCTGACACAACCCTGCCCAACACTCTTGCCAAGAAAGAACAGCTACAAATCCTGTCAGGATAGCAGGGTTTTGGCACAGTTGAGCATCCAGGAGGGGAGAGGAACATAACTGCTGCGGAAAAGGCAGAAAACTTAAAAAACTCCATCTTCCCCTCAGAGGACACAAGGATGGCCTAACTCTCCTTAGAGATCTCCATGTGGAAACAAAGCCAGAAGTGTTGGAGAAGATTTACTTGCTTGACCAATGACTAATGCAATGAGCTGACTGAAGCTTCAGTCACATGTCCAGCAACACTTCTGTGATTGCCTGTGCCCAGTCATTCAGCTTTATTCAAAGTGCTCACACTCCTGAGTCTGGTGCAAGTATCAGCTTACATGCCACTCCTAGAAGGACACATAACTCCTAATGCTTGACCAGTGTCAGGTCAAATGACACTGAGAAATCTGCAAGGAAATCCGGGTAAGAAGATGCTGTAATGACTCCTGTACCAAGAATACCATGCTGAAGACATGCACTTTGCCCTGCAAAAGGACATCTCTGCTTTAAAAGTCAACATCAACACAGAGAAAAACAGTGATTTTTCTCAGTTATTACATGAGCACAGCCTCTTTTTTTTGCAAGGAAAAAATAATTCATAGTCTAGCAGTCATAAATCATATGTCAGGATACCTTTCCATGCAAAGCCTCTGGGACAAAGACTAAGAGCTTTGCACACCACTTAGCATCCTGAATTGATGAACAGGTTCAGAGCTGTATGCAACAAGTAATAATTCTGATGAATGTTCAGCCAACACACTTATGACAGAATTGATTCAATGTAACTATAATGTCAGAAAACAACTGATGGAACCAAATATTCATCTCTATGACTACCGACCCTAATGTTGAAAAATGTTCTTAGCAGCTGAACACAATTATTTTTGTAGCCAACATTAACACTGGTTTGGATAGCTAACATCACATATATCCATAAACTTTACCAGAAAACCAGCTGAATCTTTCATCCCTGCCCTGCTCCACCTCCTCCACGAAAAAAGTTGCATCACATGGCAGCAATGAGTTGTCCCACAGGTTAAAGACACATTGATTTCTCAGAGCCTTCCCCAGGGGGATTTCCTTTCTCTTATTTCAAAAAGAAAACAATATTTTATGTGCAACTATTGAAAAAGTTCCTGCCGAGTCAGTAAAATATATATCACAAACATTTTAGAGAATTTTTCCCCCTGTATTTTTAAAACATATATCCAGAAACTGGGAGAGCAAGTCCACTGAAAGCAAAATACTTTTGTATAGAATTCTGGGTATCCTTGGAAGAGATTTATGTGATTTCCATCAGGGAATTTTAGTTTCACTTGCAAGAAGTTGTGCCCATGCCTCTTTACCTTTTAGATTTTTCTCTCTTGCCATAACCTACCTTTTTGACTGCCTGTTTAACAACTAAAGCAGGAAGCAAGCCTTGGGATGCGTGTTCAGGATCATCTCCTACATCAGAAACTGACCACAGGCGTAAGGGATAGAAAAGTCCTATGAAATAATCACATTTAGCCTCCCTCAGCAAACGCACCACAGTCCCTGGACACAGGACACAGAGGACACATCTGACAGGAACCAGATGCTACAGGCAGCCACAGCCAGAAGGTCAAGGAGATACCCAGGAGGGAGAACATGTGGCTGCCTGCCTCATGCTTCCTTGGACAGTGAGGCTCCATTCCATCAGGCTGGCTAGAGGAAGGAATGACAAGCATCAGGCCAAACCCTCCTTAATGTATTAGGCAACAGGCTGGAGACAAAGTAAGCCAATAGTCCAGTAGTGTCCTGCCTTCTCACCGGTAAGTATTTTTTCAGTTGGGAAGAGCTGTGCCAATAAATAATCTGAAACCTTACCTCATAACAAAATATGATCCTCTCCACCAAGATTTAAGTTGAAGCAGATTAAGAAGCACCACCCATTCCCAAGACAGAACACCAAATGTTAAAACAACAATACAGATTTTCCAGCCAAGTATTAAATGATAATGGCACAAAGTAGCTGTATATTACAGATAGCTGAAACTCCATTTTGCTGTGAAGACTGCATAAAAATTTCATTTTCCTGTAGTTAAAATGGACTGCTGCAAAAGCCATTTTTAAATGCATGATCAAACACAATAAAAATTAAAATTAATAATTGAAATGTAAAAGCCCTCAGAGTCCTGGGTATGAAGCTAGGCCATATGAAGTTGAAGAGATGGGAGAGGAATAGGAATCTGATTAAAAAAATTTTCACAGCTCTCTTTACAAAAAAGTCTTTATGCACATCAGTTTACAGATTAGGTTCCACTTCAACCACAGCAATTCTAGTTACTTTCTGAAATCTTGAAAATGTTTTAAGTCAATTACTAGGTAATTTCAGGTGCTTTTTCCACCAAGGCATGCACTCACTATGTGGTGACATGCACTCACTATGTGGTTTCTTCAGCTTTCCCATCAACACCATCCTGTATGCACTTGCCCTGTGCAGTGCATGTGAAAATTGAAGCCACATCTCTGCTGTGGGCTCAAGCCTGCCACTATGATCCATGCTTTAGCAACTGCTCCTCTAGCTTACTGACAAGGGATACATTTCAAAATGACAATGAACACAGATGATGTGCACAAGATGTTGGTGTGGAAATACTTTGTCTATACCATCATCATTAGAAACTCTCATGCAGCTTCCCTCTCCTCTCTCCTTAGGGCATCTGTGTACCTGGCCTCCTGTTCTTTCATGCTTATAATACAAAATGTATTTTTCTGCCTGTAACAAGACTCTTGGTCTTACCAAGAGAGCAAAACTAGGACAGCAAATGGCTAAGAGATGTCTACGAGTTTGAAGCCCAAGTGTTGGCTTTATGGAAAAGCACAGTGTGGCCAAAAGAAGTTCTTTTCCAACCTGAAAAGGAAACTCCCTTTCAGCACTCCAGTTGAACCACTCTCATACATCTTAACCTCACTTTTGCAAACAACTTTTCTATTCCTAATTATACCTAGATAGACCAATTCTGACTTCTTTTACAATAAGATGGATAGGATAGCAGCTCTCTTAAAACAGGCATGAGGTGCTTCACACACAGACTACACTGAAGATGATGTGCTGAAATAATGACTGACTGAATTTAGATGACTGAAACAAAATTCTGTTTCCTTACAGGGAGTAAAGTATTACCCATGTTTTGGCAAGAAAATAATCCACTAATCCATTTTTTTCAATACAAATCTACCTGACAACCTCCTTTCAAACTAGAAAGCATAATTCTGACATAATACAGGATTAAACACGTCAGGTCCCATTCTTCACACATAAGACTGAATTGATTTCTGGGGAGTCTCATTTTAAAATTACAAGGGAGATGTTCCTAAAAGTATGTCACTAGGTCATTCTTCAGGCACAATGAATGTGCTTTGGAGAGCTATTTACACAAAGCTTAACAGAATGATAGCATCTTAAATATTTCCTCCAAGATGGTTATGCCTTTATCTCTCCCTTTGTAATTTCTTTTGCATTGATCATATCAATGCAAAAAGAACACTGTTTCATCGTGGCAACTTTGCACAGATGTGCCAGAACCTTATAAAATGCTTTCTTGCATTTGTGAATTATTTGAAAATACAGGAAGCTCAAGAGTTCTGAAGGACATGGTTCAGCTGTGCTGTGATGATTATTTGTAAGAACTGAAGTCAAGAAAACCCAAAATGGAACAAAAAGAAATTTTAATAATCTGCTCAATTTAATAAAACGTGAAGTGGGGAGGGAAAAGAACACTGAAACTGTGTCCATTATTTATTTTATTCCCTTTTCCTGGCATAAGACAGAACAGACTTGCTGTAAAGGAGAACGCTTAGATGGTAGATGGCATTATGCTGTTTGGTACGAGAGCTACCCCTAAATTGTTAAACTTTTCCTAAGGTGGCCTAAACATACCTTCCTCTTGATCCTTTTCAAAATATTTTTGCAAAAGTACATGAGTAAAAGAAGCAATAACAAGTGCATAGCAACACAAAACCTTATCCAAAAAAACCTACAACCTTAGTGTTGTGTAACTCATTTAAATTAAAAGAATTTCTAAAGGAAACACTTGTTATGCTGTCCTTTTTAAAAAGAACAAATCAGCAGAGCTAGTCTAAGGTAATGTAGTAACCACTTAAGAAAGGCATTACATCATTAAGGTCAGGGTTAGTGCTTCAGCGCCAACAGGCCTGGCCAATGGATTACAACAAATAACATACCCCTACTCTTAAGATAAAATTCTCCTTTCCTGTTACATATTGCAAAATTACTGCATCCCAGTGAAAAGATCATACTCTTTGTAAGTTTATCCCTCACTTCGTAAGTGATTATGCTACCAGAGGTTATACTTCCAAACAACAGCACATAAACTGCCACTGTAGGGGTATCCCATTCAGAGAAAGGAAAAATTAGTGCATTGTGCAGGAAAAACAAAACATGAATTGATTCCCTCAAGTCTTTGAAAAACCTCAACATCGACTAACACATCTTTCTACTTGAAACTGAAATAACAAGAAAATCAAGAGAAGAAACCTGGTGAACATTTAAGCTGTTTTTACTTAATCAGCATTTTAAACAAGCAGAAGAATATAAATTCTAAAATCATGTCATCTAACAACATTGTAGTTCAAATACAGGCTGCCACAAGACAGCAGTATCTCATTGTTTGGTAAGGCACTTGTGCTCAGTTTCTGACTCTCCAACTTCTGGGAATATGAAACAGGATAGTTTTCCTTGCATGAGTTAGATTTTATCAGGAAGCAAGAGTAAACTATCAGAGTGACATCCAGACAGGTTCAGCAGTGCTCTGGGATTACTGGTGACATGCTGCTCCAGGCTCACAGTGAGGAAGAGGAAGGTACATTTCCCCTGGGCTCTGCTAATTAGTCCCGCAGGCAAAGTACAAACCCTTTTACTGCCAAAAGTTAAAATGAACCTGGGAAGACTGCAGTGCATAAAGCCTCAAACTTAGGCCTCCCATTCTGTTTCCCATCAGTGGCCTGCTCCAAGAGGTAAGCTACGGGGAATGCCAAAAAGCAAAGCACAATTATGGGAAAGCATCTGGATGGAAAGAAACAGAATTCTCTCCAGCTATTGACAGCACTGCACAAGCAGCTCTGGGCCCAATCCAATTTTTTTTGCTGTGAACCAGTGGAAACACCTCTGGCCACCCTGTCACCCACCCCATCCAGCCCAGAGCAGTCCTCTAGCACAACCCCAAGCAATGAGAAATAACTGAGGAATGAGAGATGGCAAGGATCGAGTTCACGGCACTCCATCTCCCAGAGAGCCATATGTTTCCTAAGTGCTGTCAGTCACTTAAAAGCCTAGAGCTGAGACAAGCCTGACAAAAACATCCACAGCTGTGAAAACACGGGTTTGCCAGGGAACTTTCTATCACAGCTGCTCGAATTTATTTCCTCCTGCTGTCCACGCCTCCGAAGCCCGGAGGTTGGACACCATCATTTTGCCTTGGCTGCCACCCTGTGGCACGGGCTGTCCACCACAAGAGCTGTCCCCAGCACCTCACCCTGCCCGGCAGCCCTGGAGTACAGCGAGCTCCTGCAGCCAGTCTGTGCCCGGCTGCACAGGCCCCAAGGACAGGGCATCCCCAGCTGGAGCATTCTGTGACATCTGGGACTAAGGAACTAACTCTTGAAGGCATACCAACTTCTAAGTTGTGTCTAACAGCTCTGCAAAAAGCAGCCAGAGACACCATGCAAATCCTTTGGTTTAAGGCTCCTGAATTTCTTTGAATCCTTTGACAGCTCTCTTCAAAGATAAAGATTGGGAATTTTTTTGTCCCAAGAGTGGCAACACTTGCAAACCTTTACGACACAAGTCCAGTGAAAGTAGTTTCATGCAGATGACAATATCACAGGATGAGAAAAAAAGAGAGAAAGCAAAAGGGAGAGCTAAAACATTTGTTTGTTAGATTCCTTCTCTCACAGCTCTTGGTGTAAAAGAATGAAGTTAGAGCAGCTGCTTTTACATGTAATGCTCTGCTAGAGGCCAGTGTTTGCACCATTTCTGAGCGAGCAGGGAGGAGAAAAGACCCTAACCCACACTGGCTTCCAACAACCCCACTGCCACCCGTGACTGCAATGAGGAGTCTCCCTGTTGGGAACGGCAGTGAAGGGCAGCCCTGCCAGCTGACAGGGATGAGCAGACAGTGGGCGTGCAGAGCCCAGGCACACGAAGAGCGCTCACCTGGCTCTGCAGCTGCGGGGCTTCCCAGTGGCAGGCGAGGACGGCGGCTCCCCGGCGCGGCAGCACGCTCTGCAGGGCGGCGCCCTCGGCCCCGCGCGCTCCCACCAGCAGCACCGTCCGCCCACCTGCGCGACACAAGGCAGCGCTCAGCCGCCCCCGGC